>JABAKD010000020.1:13858267-14403267 GCA_012845835.1 Undaria pinnatifida
TGTCGAATGCATTACGATGCATTATCTCTGTGTCGTGGCTTGTGACCACAGAGCTGATCTTTCTAGGGTGAAGAATCAGTACGGACACTGGGTGTGCTGGATGTCGACGAGTAGAAGAACGGTGAAGAACACACACACACACATATGCATACAGCAGTACAGCAGCAGTATTGTCTTCACTCGTTTTTGCCCTGCCGTCCTGTTTCCCTCTTTCCATTGTTTTTTCTTTCTTCTCTTTCCTTCTTCTTCTCTTCTTTTTTTCGGTCGTTGTTGCAAATAGGCTGCTGGTGTGCTGGCTTGCATATGGTTTGTCCTCGTGCAACGCCAAATCACCCTTGGCTGTGTTTGCAATCTCTGCTGTCTTGTAGTTTGTGACCACAGAGCTCGTCTCTCGAGGAGGCATCGGCAAAGACACTGGTTGTGCTGGGTGTAGATGGGTGAAAATATCAGTATAATGTGAAGAATACACACCCTGTCCTATCCTACCCTGTCGTGTGCGGTGTCACGCGATCGTGTCTTTTCAGTCTTATGGTGTGCTGCCGTCCCGTCCCGTGCCACGTCATCTATCTACCTTATAGAGTAAGCAGTACTCTGTTTGGGTTGTGCCACGTCACCTATCCATCTACTTCATACCAGGTAGTAAGCAGTACTCTGCTTGCATTGAATTTGTACTACTGCTGAACGTTATCGTAGCTATGTGCTCGGTACGACCTATTGCCATATATCACCCTTTCGTACCATGGCTGCACGTGACCTTGGTAGGTGATGGATGATGGCGATGGTGAATGTGACGGTGCCCTTTGGCGATGTGATGCTGTCGGGAGTCAATCGAGTCGTGCTCAGTTGAAGTTGTGTGACATATCATCATCACCAGATCATCACTCGCTTTCGACCAAACCTACTGTGCGCTACGGCAACAGCTACCTTACTGATGTCAACTCTGGTCGTGCTCCGTTGATCTTGTGTGATACATAGTGATAGTCGTCGTGAAGAACACATACACACGCTCCCAAGAGCTTGCCGCTCTCTAGGATGACGCATTGGCACGGACACCGGGCGTGCTGAATGCTGATGGATGGAATGAACAGCTTCGTGTGAAGAGCACAGAATCTCCTTTCGTTTTGCCCCCTTGCAAGTTGTCGGGTGCGCTGGCTTGTTATGTCCCGCTTTCGCACTCATTGCGTTCGGAATTGCGTCGCCAAATTCCCTCACGTACTGCTGTATTTTGCGAATATACAAAACCAGTATCATCTATCATCCCAGTCTCGTTATTACAGCAATAGTGCAGTTTGTGGCCACCGTGAAGCGTCGGTATGGGCACTGGGTGTGCTGGGCGTGGATGGGTAGAAATAACAGTTTGAACAGTTTGATGTAAAGAACACACATGTTTATATCGTAGTAAGTGTGTACCTACTGCTCGTAGTTTGTGACCACCACGACAGAGCTCGTCTCTATTGAGGCATTGGCGCGGACACTGGCTGTGCTGGATGTAGATGGGTGGAAATATCAATATCGGTTTAATGTGAAAAGCACACAAACACTGATCGGTTTGTATTTTTTAAATACTAAATATTGTGCATGCACGAACGAAGGAGCAACTCAAAAGCGCGCGTTGGACGGGCAGGATTAAATATTACTGTTGACGGTCTAGTTTTGCCCCGTCAAGGATTAAATGAGTAATATACTGGCTTTCGTATGAAGCGGTCCTTGACGGTTGTCCGTCAAACGTCAAGAGTGCCGTCAACTGACATCTTTGGGTAGGATACGTTAGGACAGGAGATACTGGTGAGAGACAGGATAAAATCCTTTCGGTTTCTTTGTGGGAATGGTTATGAGTGATGAGACACTGAGCAGCTCATGCTGCCTGCACATACATATCTTGTCGGATGGCAGACAATACAAACTCAAAAAATTAATTGAAAGTGAAAACGCTACATCAGCAGCTGTGAGATCAAGGATTTCGTCGAAGCTCATATTTCCAAGCTGTGTGCGATACTCCGATCGCGCGTATTACTGGGTGTGTATGTGGTCATGGATAGAGGTCGGTGGCTCCCCTTCGTGCTCACCAGGGTCAGCAGGGTGATGCGAAGACGTTCACGTTCAGTCTTAACCATTTAATCGATCTGTGCGCTGAAACTATAAAACCCGATTTCAGGAGGGAAAAATCTGACGGGCATGGAGCGCACCAGCTTACACCACCGCAGCAGGGTGTATTGGAAGTACAGGGCGTTGAATAGGGCTATGATACGCATCCCACCACCCCCTGCTGCAGTTGTGGATGCATATTTCTGTCTCAGCAGTGTGTAATCACAGGGCTTGTCCGTCGCTTAGATCAGCAATCGGCACAGATACTGAGTGCGCTGGGTGTCGATGATGAGGGGGCAGCGCAATTGTTGTCGTGTCGTGCTGACCTATCCGAAACCGGCAATACAATGGTACGGCGGTATGATAGTCTTGTTCCCTCATGTGTGTGGCGCCTTGCCAGATGGCGCAACCCGCAATATGGTAGACCCTCGCACTATCCAGGGATGGGGTGGTACTTTTACTTTGTAGGAGGAGGTGGTCACACGCGATTTTTACCGCACCAAGCGGGGCCCCGCACTATGGGGGTGCCACTCTAAAACACGGACCACGAACTTAGCCGGCGTCAAAGATGTCGGTTGACGGCAGTCTTGACTTTTGACGGACAACCGTCAAGGACCGCTTTATACTAAAAACGGTACATTACCTTTCTAGAGTCCTTGACGAGACAAAACTAGACCGTCAACCGGCATCGTTGGCCGGTGTCTTCCCGCCACGACGGTCAACGAAGCGATGGACAAACGCAACTTTACCGCAATTTGGACAGCGAAGGGGGTGTTGAACCTTGAATGAAGGTTGAAGTTTGATTTCTTTTTTTCGTCCGTCGCACTGGGGAAGGGGGTGTTGAACCTTGAAAGTTGAAGGTTGAAGTTTGATTTTTTTCTTTTGGTCCGTCGCGCTGGTTTGGGCAATTTCTGCCACGCTGGAGAAAAGGTGAGAGGTTTCACCCATTGTTTTCCTGAGGGTCATTCCTTGAGAAGCTCCATACTCCATCCGAAAACATTTTTGCTTTTGGAAAAATGAAATCGAAACCCGATTAACACTCTCATGGCCTAGGATTAGACGGAAACAATGCCAAAACATGAATGTTCCAGAATTGCCGGGTAAAGGAGCCCCCACGTTCGGGAAATATTTTTCGAAAAAGTGCAACCTCTACGATCCTAGCAGGCGTTGGTTGCGTGTGTGACACATGGCAATAGCACTACAGTATTAATACCACCGTGTCACACGCAAGATAATAACACCCCCCCATCCCCCCCCCCCCCCCCTCCCCCCCCCGGACGAATTTCAGCAGAGAGGTCGATTGACGGTCTAGTTTTTGACCCGTCAAGGCGGTCTAGTTTTAATCCATCATGGCGTTTTTGAACTTGCCATGCTAGCTTTAGTACGTGGAGTTCTTTCCGTGACGGCTGTCCCTGAAGGGGCAAGAGTGCCGTCAACCGACATCATTGAAGTTCAGAGCTGATCTTCTCGACAAAGAGGAGGGTGGAAACGCCGAGCGACGCGTCTATGGAAACTTGTCGACGAGATGTTTCTAAAATGCCCGCCGCTTCGCTGCGTGCGCCCCCCCCCCCCCCCCGCCCCCCCCCGTGGTTGGGAAGATAATCGGCGCTCTGAAATTGATTCTTGATTATACGGGGGGGGTATTATTTTGCGTGTTGCACGGTATACGCTACAGGCGCGACCGGTGCCTACCTGGCACGAGTGGGGCTATGACTGCTGTTGTAAGAACAAGGTCAATATCCCATAGAGGCAGGCACTTCCTATGCGTGCAGTCTACAAGTTATTAATAGTATCATACAAGGGGTTGCCATCAGTCATTTTGGGATTTACAAACATGCAGCCTTCTCTTGTCCAACAACCCCAACTTTTTTTACGTGGGGAAGTAAGTCTGGATTTGCATGGAATCCCTTTGGGTGGGAACGGGAAATCAACATCGCCCTCCAGGAAACAGTTTGGGTGGGAACAAGAACCCAACATTTTCACGGGAACCTGGAAACTGCCCATGTCCCGTGGTTTCCCGAGGGATTTTCCCCCTCCTGTTGGAAAATTCCCGGGGACTGCCCTAAAAAATGAGAACAAAAAAACAACGCCACCCGCAGACCCCGATTTATTTTTTGCTCCTGGAATGCTTCCTCACGCCTCCTTTCCTATTATTTGCGGTACGCCCCCCCCCCCCTTCCCGATATTTTTGCGTGACCACCCTTTTCCGATTGCTTTGGTTACGCCCGTTTTTCGATTATTTTTTAGTTGCGCCACACCCTACATACGCTATCCGGACGCCGACCTTGGTTGATCCCCCACCTGGATGTGAGACCTTCGAAACTGATCCAAACTGATTCTGGTTCACAAGGATTTTACCGATGCTTTTCACCTACATGCCTATTCGGACGCCGACCTGGTTGATCCCCCACCTCTATTTGAGACCTCCGAACTGATCCAAGCTGATGCTGGTTCATATGGATTTTACGGGGGCTTCTCAAGGTTCATGACCCAAACCGCGGGCCGGGCATGGAGGTGCTAAACTCTTGCGGGTCGAGTCCGGTCGGGTCAAGAGGACTCACGGGTTCGGGTCGGGTAGGGTAGGAGGTTTTCAAGTCCCACAGATCGGACACCCCGACCCGACCCGACCCGACCCGACCCGACCCGACCCGACCCGACCCGACCCGACCCGACCCGACCCGACCCGGAGAAAGATCCCGAACCACTGGTCGGGTCAAGAGGTTTTCAAATCCCGCGGATCGGATGAGGTCGGGGTGACCCGACCCTACCCGACCGGGGGAAGTGACCCGACCCCGAAAGGCCCTGGATTTTGTCCGCAAGGGTGAAAGCTGGGCGGTTAGTCTGCTGGCTATACATGCCTACTATTAATGCAACTCCTGCTGCCATACCAGGTACGTATATAGCGGAAACGTAAACGCAGTTATAAATGGGCTTGTAGCCGAGGGCAGCAGGAGGTGTTAAGTCAGCAGTAGTGTCCCAATTCGGACGGTACATACCGGTGTACCTGCTGCTGTTTTGTTTTAACCGTAAGGTGTTTGCAATCGCCAACATGGAAGCCGGATCTCGATCCATCCGCAACCTACATCCCACTAAGCGCAGGTAGTTTTTGTCGTTTAGTTTTCATGCTTTTGAAACTGCCCCTGCCCACGTTTATGGGGACAAACTACTTGAAGTTAGTGTGGGGCAGGTAGTTTTTGCATGGTAGCGAATGGGTTAAACGTCGCGCTTTTGGACCTAATGCTGCGCTCGTTCTGCTGCTGCTGTCGGACGCTGCTGAATGCATCACACGCCAGCTGTGTGGGTATTTAACCGAACCTGGTTGATCGTGAACGTTTCCGAAGACTGTGTGACTTTTGCGCTTTTTCATACGTGGGAAGTTGTTGCCTTGTGTTTCCGTCTGCAAGGCCTCCTGAATGATGGTTGTTTATAATGGGGTCTCCCGCAATCCCGAAAATAGAATGCTGAAAACAGTTACTTTTTAACCAAATCCTCTTTTTTCCAATCCCCCCCCCCCCCCCCGCAGAACAAAGCTATTACTTCTTGAAGTACTGCTGTATGTGTGTAATCAATTATTGGGTACCCCGTGGTCCGGTGGTAACCCTCGTAACTATTGTGGTCGAGGTCGCAGGTTCTAATTTCCCAAGGGATTTTTACAAATCGACAGGCCGAAAGCGCGAGAGCGTGAGTTGGCGGTAAAATTCGATGGAAATCCAACATCGTAAAAAGCTGAAACATGGGAATGCTGAACCCTAGGAACGACGGCAATGGAGGGGAGAAGGGACAACGCCTGTGGCGACAGCTTTCTTGTCCACAAGGTCGATGTGGGTAAAATGTCTTTCTTGCGGGTTGAGCTTGAGAATACAAGTGATGATTATATACCCCCACTTATTATACATATTTCCGTGATTGTATGCTGCATGATATAACGGTGAATTTTGACGAATTTTATCTGGCGTAGTGGCCTTGGTGGGAATGTTTCGTCAAGAGCGTCCCACGGACGCTTGCATCGCTCGGCGTTTTTGCACCCTCCCCCTTTTTCGAGAAAAAATTACTGCCTTTCGTCCGAGGGGAAGGGGGGGGGGGGGAGGGGGGGGTCTTGCGTATTGCCAGCCTTTTACGGGAATTTAAGGGACTGCTGGACCTGCCGCAGCAATCCGTGCCAGTATCCCTTCTATCCGTGCCAGTCTCCTTCCGTTTGCGAGCAGACTGGTGTATTGGACTATGCGGCACGTTAGCGGGGCTTTGGGACATACCGGTCTGGTCGGAAATGTAAGGAAATTTTAGATATGCGGCACACCGTCCCAATCTTAAATCTTGCGTTTGATCAGACTGGTGTGTTGGACTGTGCGGCAGGTTATCGTGGATGTCTAACGTGTTATTCCAGGTCTGAGGAAACTATGAGGACGTTTTGGATATGCAGCAAACCGTCCCAATCTTCCTCCTATTTACGATCAGACTGGTACATCGGACTATGCGGTAGGTTTAGCGTGGTTGACGCACGGCATGAAAATGCGTAAATGTACGCCAGGTGCGATCCAGTTGTGCATGCCCGTGCTTGGTCTGGTACATACCTGGTATACTTCCAAGTATAGCAGCAAGAATTCCGTTGTTTTCCTTGCCCGACTGCTCTAGTTTGTGCCAGGTCATTACTACACAGGCGTTGTCTGTGAGGGTTGCCGTGCTTTCCATCCCCCTTGCGGTGTTGAAAGTTGCGTATGGACCTACTGATACCGTCAGCCGACAGTTTGTAGCCAAAGTCAGTACGAGGGGCGGATAGTTCGAGCCTCGACTACGAATTAATGGCTCGGTGTGCACTCGTCAAAACAAGCAACCCTGCCGGTACTGTTGTCAACACGGTTTGGGAGGTGCAGAGGGGAAAAATCGGGGGGGAAAGACAAAACAAAGCTGACGATTGAGGGATCAAGCCACAAGAACCGACGCTGGCCGCTAGGCTAGGGGGTGCTGGTTTACTATTACGAAGTCCAACGCACAGAGATGCCCAACACTCTAGTACATAGCGCGCTCACGCTGTGAGAATACCGCACTTTTCAGTTGTTTCATTGCTATACACAAAACCCCCAAACAGGTCATGTAGTAGAGCGTGAAGCCTTACCATTGACCTGTTGCTGTTTCCATCGGGAGCGCACGATCATTGGAAGCCCCCGGCGTCCCGAGCAGTGTGCGGTGCAAACCAGAAGTCCCACGCATCACGTATATGTACACATCTGTGCACGTATGTACGTAGCCTTCGAGTAGCCTTGATGTTGTTGCGTCGTCTTTTTTTTCTTGCTTTTTTTTTGTGTAGTAATATCGCCAAACAAACGTGTGTAAGTGTACAGGAATGTACTAATTCGCCAGGTTGTCTAATACCAATGACGTCCAAAGATGGCTGCAAGTTTGTGACCTGTGCGAAGATAGTACGTAATAGATTGGAGATTGGTCGATTCTCCTAAAAAAAATTTCACGAGGTATTCTTGTCGAAGTATGTGTCATTAGGTTGTACATGATGGGTAACATAACATCTTATATTAGGTTTTTATTTATGAAACTTACGTCAAAGACGGGCGATCGATGTAGTACGCAGCTTGCAAAGATGAGTATCGAGCCTACATTCGTCAAACTCACAGCTGACGTCGTTAGAATAATTTTATAAAATATATATGCAGTAACAAGTACCTGGTAGGATCCACTGCTGTGTACGAGCGAAGTGACGGCTTTTTGGTCGATGAAAACCCGTTGTTCGCATTGGTGTGATGGCGTGAAATGTTGGCAGAAGGCGGTGATGACAGTTACTGTTGAAAACTAATAGAAATAGTTGGTCTGGAGACAGCAGTGCCCACTTCCTTGGAGAACAGATGGAGGGTTAGGGCTAGGGCTAGGCTGCTGCTAAGCATCCCTTCCCCCCCTCAAACCTTCCTTCCACGTGCCGAGTCGGTTGACTGACTCCTTTTGTCCGTTGTCTCATAGAGTTTTTTATTTGACCGTTGCCTTGCCGCGTCGATAATTCGAAAGGTCCCGTAATTTTGATGGCCGTGAGAGTAGATTTGATTGGGTCGAAACTGTGTGACTGCTGCTTTGGTGCTTGCCTTATCTACGCATCGAACCGGAACCACGTTGGTTTGTTTGTTTATTTTGTTTTGTTTATTTCTGGCCAACGATACCAAAAGACACCCGGAAGCAAAATGTCCGCGCTCCCCCCTGGCTCTTCTTGGTGCCGTGAAGAGATGAGGGTTCCGCATTCCTTCCGCGATCGATCGCGAAAACTGTGAAACCAGAGAAACAGAAGAAAAGAGTTAGAGGCGCCAACATGGAGGAAATGGAACATGTGACCAGACTGAAAAGAGAGTTGACTACTGTTTCAACATGATCCAAAAGAAGAGAGTTAATACACGTCACGTTGATGTAAATCGCCTGTCGGACAAGAGAGAGAGTCAATTATTTCAAGATGCTGTAGCTCGCAGGTATGTCGGGAAAATAGGAGGTTTCGTAATGTGTCATATATACCACACATTAACGCGTGTGCAAGTGCGTCATATAATGCCTCAGCTGTTGGTCGTCCCGTGCATACGCTTTTGCACCCACGCGCGTGCATGCATACGCACGCAATCTCACGCCCGCACAATTGCTTCGGGTGTGATTACTTGGACGAACTTGATCGAGAGGCACCCATCCGACTCAAGTTTGGCCACTGTCATACCAGCCATAAAGCAACAATTCAAGTATCACATTTCGAGCACCTGCCTGCCTGCCTGCCTGTCGCCTCTTTTGTGCCAAGGTTACTATTTTCAGCCTTTTTTCAGTAAGAACATCTTGGCAGAATCACAACAGATATGTATATGTACCTGGTGTGTTGTACGAGGGCTAGTAATGTATTCAACCATTGGGGTTTGGTTAACGGATTATTTGTCGTTTTCCGGGAGAGCAATTAATAGTTGAGATTAAAGAGTGCAGGAATAAATAAATGATTTTGTTGATAGAATCGATGAGCGATGGGAGCGCTGAACCCTATGCGCGATCTGATAACAACGGAGGCGTGTACCGGGGGGTGAAGGGAAGAGAGGCCTGTGACCACAGCTCGATTAGAAGGCCGCTGAGAGTAAACAAAGCCTCCCGCTGGTTGAACTGGAAGTTAACCCCTTTGGAGCCCCCAACGCCCCTCCCTATACTAATTCCAAGTAATTCCCCCCCCCAAAACGGGTTTCAGTTGTAAAGGCGTTAACGTGATGAGCACCATGAAAACGACAAGTACCAGCAGTTCAATACCGTTCCGAATCGTACAGCAGTACACTTTGTTATGACCCAAAGAGAGCGGCCAAAGCACGGAAATCTTGTATCTTGGCGAACCATCTACGAGTAGTGCGGCAGTACGAGCAGGAGCATGGTGCGCCTTGCATCGTGTCGTGTTGACTCCGTCCTTTATAGGCAGTGTTCGGACACCAAATTGGTAAGGGCGTGATGGCCTTAACTAAGCAGTGGCCGGTGCTGCTGTAATGGTGACGGCACCTTGTGAGACCGAGAGACAGCGACCCAAAAAACGATAAGTTTGGTCTGTTAACGATCAACCGCTACGAGGGGTGTGTGCGCAAAGCAGTATTATACGAGTAGGCCTTAATACTCGCGCGAGTGACTCTGTACCTCACGTGCAAAAACACGTTAGGCGATTTGTTTGGCGCAGCGTTGGCTAACCGTCCCGTGAAGGATTCATATCGCAACTCTTGAACAGCACGAAAGCCCATGAGGGCAAGGAACACGGGGTGTAACTCGCGCGAGTGACCCCAAGGCACCTTACTGAAAAAGGGCCCAAGAGAGACCGCGCGGCCGTCGCTGTGTTATACGAGTAGGATAATGCTGCGCCTGTGTTGTATCGTACGACTCCGGGTGTGTGTGTGTTTTTGTGGTCAGTTCGGACGCCAAGTTTGTAAAGTTGTGATGCCTTAACGCCTTTACACCTTGGAAACCCTTTTTGGGGACAACTACACTTGAATTTAGTATGGAGAGGGAGTTTAGGGTTCTAAAGGGGTTAACTAAGCAGGGGCCGATGCTGCTGTGATGGTGATGGTGCCTTTTGGGACCGACAAGCAGCGACCAGAAACGGCGAGCTTAATGTAATGAACGGCTGCACGTATTAACAGTCGGAGCGCGCAGGAGTAGGAGCTGCGCCCGCGTCGTGGCCGTACGACTCCACGCGTTGCATGTAGTCAGCTCGAACACCAAATTTGTTTGGTTGTGATGCCCTTAACGAAGCAGTGGCCGATGCTGCGATGGTGATGATACCTTTTGGGATAGAGAAACAGCGACCAAAAAACGATAGGTGTGGTCTAGTCGACCGCTGCGAATTGTGTGAGCGCGAAGCAGTGCTAAATCGTACTCCTGCGCTTGTAGTTTGTACATGCTGTGATGATATCATAGTGTTTTTGAAGCGACTTTTCGCCGGGCTTTCCACGTTTTGTAGTCACTTTTCGCCTTTTGTAGTGACTGTTGGCCGGGCTTTTCGTCTTTTGTGGTGACTGTTGGCGGGGCTTTTCGTCTTTTGTAGTGACTGTTCGACAGGCTTTTAACTTTTGAGGTTACTCTTCGCCAGGCTTTCCACCTCCAGCTTGAGTCTGGAAAGTGTTGGCAGTTAACCTTTTGTATAGCAACCGACACTAACGAACCACGTGCGGTCTTATCAAGTGGTCTGGTGGGAGCGCGTAGCCGCATGATACGCTGGGTATGATGCTGCGCGCGTGCCGGAAATATGTCGTATTGCTGCTCGGATGCATCCCCCACCGTCTCAGCAGCCCGCGCTGCGTTTGTTCGGCTAGGGCCGCAATCATTTTTTTTTTAATCCTCGTAGAGATGCGGGTAATAAAAGCTTAAGCTCCATACACTTTCGTTTGTGTAGCGGTTTTTGTCTGCCTGCAAAACGCAGACTCGGTGTTAACCTCGCCCCTTTGGTTAAGTCAACACCGTGGACTTGCCGGCCTTCTTCGGCCGAATCGTTTCTTTTTTTTTTCACGTGTTTTCGCTCGTGTTTTCGCTCGTGTTTTCGCTCGTGTTTTCGCTCGTGTTTTCGCTCGTGTTTTCGCTTGTTTAGCCGTTCCCTTTGCTCCCAATCATGCATTGTAAGGAGTGGATTGGATGAATTGAGTATTATTTCTCTGCTAATGATCCTTCGTATGGATTGGATTGGATGAATTGAGTATTATTTCCTCTGCTAATGATCCTTCGTAAGGATTGGATTGGATGAGGATTGGATTAGATAAGGACTTCCTGCCCCAGTTGGTGGGGTGAGCGCGTTTTTTTCAAGGCGTTTAATTCTTGGCCCGTTTTTGTTTTGGAGGACAAAGTGCTCGGGAATATGATTGCTGGTTTGTCTTTGCTATATAGTAGAAACATGAAAATACACTCCAGCTGTGAGATCGAATATTTTATCGAAACTCATCTTTGCAAGCTGTGTGTAATACTCCGATCGCGCGCATTACGGGTTGTGTGTCCTCATTAAGGATATAGGTTGGCGACTCCCCTTGCAACTACAGTGTAGCTACCAGGGTCAACAGGGTGCTGTTAAGTCAGTCTGTGCGCGGAAACTATAAAACCCGTTTCTGAGGGGGACAAAATCTGACAGCTGTGGAAGGAAATGCATCAGTTTATCAAGTGAATCCTGTAAGTCGAATAACCGGTGAGGGGAGGGCGGAGTTTTGAAGGACGTGGGGGGCTGGTTTTGATCAAAAGGGAGCGGGGGTGGGGGGGGGGAGGAGGCGGGGAGGGGAGGGGGACGGGCGGGGCAGCTCAATTTGTGCGTGGAAACTATTAATCCTTCAAGGAGATAAATGTGACGATTTTGGAAAGAATGCACCAGTTTTTCTTGGGGGGGCGGGGGGCGCGGGGGCGGGGCGGGCGGGGGGCAGCTCAATCTGTGCGTGGAAACTATACATTCTTTTAAGGGGATAAATGTGACGGTTTTGGAAAGAATGCGCCAGTTTATCATGTATGTCCTGTAAGTCGTACAACCAGTGAGTAGATTGCGGAGTGTTCGAGGGGGTGGGGTGGGGAGTTGCTAGGTCTAGGCGATGGTGAGGGTGGTGGGGAAGGAGGGGGCGTTGGGGGCGGGGATGTGTGTGGGAATTGCAGCAGCGGCATGGATGGCTCTACACAGATAATGAAGTGATATCCAGTGCGTGGAAGTGTTTATTACTATGGCGGGTTTCGATATTAGGTGGGGCGTTTAAGCAAGAGATAGCGGGGGGGGGGGAAACTGTATGTTATCGTACACTTTCAACAACAAATACACGAAACCATGCAAATGTGATACCGGGTGGACGATGGCAATGACGACAAGAACGACTTGAACAGCAAGAGCGAATACAAAAGCGACGACAACATACGCAACAACACAACCAACCACCAACGACAACAACAATACGCCTGTTGCGCGTACAAAGACGACGACCGCAACAACTATTAGTTGTAGTCTATGAATAGGCATGATCTATGCACATGTATAGCTACTTGGCACCAGGTGTATCTTTAGTGTGCCATTTTATTTACTCGTGAGGTATTTTCATAACATGTCTATCCTTGCTCCGCATCATGTACGATTCCTTGTTGGATCGATCGCCCGTTCGTATCGTGACGTATCGAATCGTATTATTTCCCCTCGTTTTGTTTTGCGCATTTTGCAACCTTGCCTAACATTACTGCAATATCATAGCGTATCGTATGCCGGTATAACCTATTTGACGATGTTCCCTGGTGGACAGGGAGTACTATTAATCAACCTTTGATAGGCGTATCAGGTTATCCTCGAGCCTGGTATAGGTCAGTTTCGTGAGTTCGAGCCCCGCCCAGTGCATACTAGCATAGATTCGTTGGGAGTTTTTCTTGTGCACAAATTGACATGCGGAAAGCGCGAGAGCGTGAGTTAGCAACACTCGATGAAAAATCGACGACCAGTGGGATTGCTGAACCCTATGCGCGACAACAGCTGAAGGCTAGAACCGGGGGGGAGAAGGGACGACACCTGTTACCACGCTTGTCCAGAAGCTGGAAAGTAGAAGTGTGAGAAAAGAAAAACATTAACTAGTACTGCTGTGGTACTAGAATTAGCTGCACCTTGTAGCACGAGGAAAGAAATAACTACTACCTGGTAAAGGCTACGGATCCGAGCGTTGTGTTCTGTGCTCGTACGTTTATACACGAAGTGGTTTGGATCTGTCATACATATCGGTCTATCGTCTGTCCACATATCGGTCTATCGTCTGTCCACTTCCCAATTTCGACTTTCGACCCAGGTATTATACCTCTTCCTCCCGCGTATAACGCCTTCATACAAATTGGCCGAAACCGACGAGACGGAATGGTAAAGACCGAGACCTTTCGTGGGGAATCGTGGCTGTTGAGTAGTATCGTTTGGTCACCCTTCGTAGGGTCCATCCAGGGTGTCACGGGCCTTCGCCCTTCGCGTGGGATTTGTCTGGAACGCACGCGGACCGATTTATCACGGTCAGCTTGCAAAGTTGGGGATCGACCTTTCGGAAGCGTGGGATGACCAGTGAGTGGGAGAACCCACAGCTTACGCCATGTTTTTTGCTTTTTACAAAAAAACGCAACGCCCCGATTCCGAGGACCCGAGCGGACAACTAAAAATACCACATATTAAGACACTCATTTTCTCTATTTCCAGCCAGGGTCAATTAAATCGAGTTGTAACCTGAGGCCAGGGTATATGTTCTATCCTGTCGTATAATATTGAAAAAAACGGAATTCTTACGTTTCGTCTTTTGGTTTTGTTCGGGCAACATTTGCTGTGTGCTGGTGCCCGTCGAATGTTGTCTGCATGTGTTCTGCTTGTGTTTTGTGTGCTGCCTTGTGGCTGTGGTGTGTGGCTCGCGGGGGGGAAGGCTACGTGGCAGAATGTGGTAGAAACCAGAGGGGGCAGGGGGGGGGTTGGCGGGGGGTAGGTCGTAGGAAATTGGAGGGAGGGGAGGGGGGGGGAACCGGACGTTCTAAGATGCGACCATACGTGTACGCTCATGTGTACATTGATTGGAATGTTTCCTGTCATATCTTGTCTCAGAATCTCCCAATACCACCGATATCCCAATACGTGGAACGCTCGGATGTTTCCCATCTCTCTTTCGCTTCTTTTCTTGGTCCAATGGTAGCAAATGGTCGACTGCGATTGACTGATCGGCGGGTGCTTGGATGAGATGGATGGTCAGATTGGAAACCAAACACACTCAAATAATACGCGACCGAGCAGGTTTTAATTTGAAGCTTGCAGGGGTTGCAGGAATTATTACTTTTTTGGGAAGGCTTGCAGGTTGCATTATTAAGGAATTACTGTTCATTGGAAATCTGAAAGGGACGCAGGCCCCCATGGCTTGCGCGGTGAGGGGCGGACCGGACCGCTCGGCAACCAACCGGCCTCTCCTGCTTGCCTTGGCCTTGTTACGTTTTGTTTTTTTCCAAGTTATGATATAATATGATATGATATCGTATGATGTCATGATAGGGACAGCTCGCGCTATCGCTATTGCGGGAACCGAAGGGCACGCCAGCTAGCGCTGGATTGCGAAAATGCAGTTGAGTTAAATCGACACAAGACGTGTATGAAAATACGTGGAAGTGTGGCGAGCTCAAGCTGTGGTTTTCCCCATCCGCCGGAGGATAATGATAAAAATAAAAAATCATGATATTGTACATTTATGCTCGACTGGTAATGTTTACCCTGTCCGTTCCGCGCAATCGTTCCCCTGGTGCCCGAAATTTGTGGTAAAGTTCTTGTAAACTTCCTTCTCCGCAAGATGGAACGCTTCGTATGTATATACCGGGCCCCCCGATGGAGGAAAGAAAAAGCGTTTCTTGTATATACGATAGCTCGGATAATATACGGCGACAACCGTGAATCGTGATCTTTTTCAGGGTTTTTCAGAGGTCATGTTCTGACAAGCTCGTCGGTCGAGATGTTTTCAAAGCCTCGGGAGTCGAGTCCGGTTGGGTCAGTATTTTTTTTAGTTTTCGCGGGTCGGGTTGGGTCACCTTGACCCGACCCGACCCAACCCGACCAGCCCGCCAGGGCTGACCTGACGCGTGAAAAACCGCGATATTTTTGGTGTTATTGACACAGCCGGGTAATTGTGTGAAAACAAACAACAACGGCGACGACGACGACGACGGCGACGGCGATGTAGCTGCGTCAGTGTGGTACAACTCCTTGCTTTGTTGACACTCGATCGCTTGATTTAGGCGGATCACCCCCGAATGGAACAGTGGCTCCTCCTGTAATCGCTCGGGCTATCAATCGGCTGGATTTATTATCGGCTAGTTAGTTGGTTGCATGGCGAAGCCAGTCAATTATTTAAACTTGGCAGTGGTGGACTAAAAACCAGGCGAGAGAAACGAGGTCCCCCCCCCCCCCCCACGGCCGAGGGGGGCCTATGAAGAGCGCCTATGAGGCTCTTGGGAGAATTCTGCTGACGGTGCCGCCGCGAACAACTTAGTACGCGATTTGGCTTAATTTTACATGGCGCTGAGTTGACGTGAAGTCGGCTAACTGATGTCTGCTATCACGTTGGCTTGTTGTGTGGTAGCCAACCCGTTTGTTGTTTGATTTTTGGTGGACGCGCCTGACTCAGCTCAGCGCGTAGAGTATGGATTCCCCGATAAGGCGGTCTGAGTAAGGGCTAGGAAGATTTTTTCCTGTATAAGGCGGTCAAAATCGCTTGTTAGTAGCGCGACTGAGGAGTTTCACTTACAAGTTGTATGTAAGCTCTGTAAATGAATAGTGCGGATTTCCCCGTTAAGGCGGTCATGTTGCACTGGCGCACCACCGCTTTACAGGGCCCTTTGCTGCCGTACCATTGTTGATTCTACTCGCAGGAGACAGCGGTTTGAGGGTTTGATTGGCCGCACGCTACAATACCGCTACTGTACTACTGGATTTTTTGGCTAGCAGGAATGTGTAGTGGTAGCCTGCAACAGCAGTATCATTAGTATCCACTACCAGTTTACAGTGTGTTATGCTGTGTGGACCTTATGCTGCCATGGTGTGCATGTGGGCTTTTTCGGAAGGCGAATGGCATATCGAATTAATATCTAATCACGGCGGTATCGTGTCTGCTGCGTTTGTTCTTGAATGCTCACCGTTTTCTTTTTTTTACGTTTCTTTTTTTACGTATGACGTAATGGTACACGATGTTTTTGGTTGTCCTCCTGGTAATGTACTGTGCGTCGGAGAAGTGTGCGCAAGCCAAAACATAACCTGGTGCGATCGGGGTATCGCACACAGCTTGCAAGTATGAGTTTCGACGAAATCTTCGATCTCACAGCAGGAGTCTTTTTTTTTTTTTTGTAATGATGTAACCGTATCACATCTGGTTCGCTTGTTCCTCCGCTTGTTCCGTTCTTTTTTGCTTGCCTAAACTCTTTTTCGTTATCATACGTCATGATATGTGTATGTATGTGCTGTCTTTGCAGGAGGTGTACGTGGAGGGCATCGTGCGCGGAAATGTGTTCGCCAACGACGTCAAGGTGAAGAACGACGGCATGCTCTTCGGCGACATCCAGTGCTTCTACCTCACCCTCGACCCGACCGCATCCATCAAGGTGCGTCCGTCTCTCCGTTTTTTTTGTTGTTTTCCCACCTTTTTTTTTCGTAAAAAATCGCTGAAGCATACCAGGCACCAGGTATGTATGTATGTAAGTACGTCAGCGTTGTATGATCCCTTCGGGTGACCAGACGAAAAAAATAAAAAAATGGACGATTAAAGCGTGGGTCGCACGAAGTAAATCGGGTTTGCCGGCTAAGGGGTTGGCTTGTTTACGTTCCGAGTTACAGTCCATGAGTTTCACGGCACGCGCGCAAGCAACCTAGTTCCGCATGCTGCGCTCTCAGTCTAGCCGGTTTAACCCTCTTGTAAGCCCGGGCAAAGCGACCAAAGCCATCATGAGTGCGATGTTATCCACCGTCTCAGTGAGTGTGCGGCAGTACGAACGGGATCATGTCGTGCATGGTGTTGACTTACCGCACCTCGGACACGAAATGTATCTCCGTTGTCAAGCGGCCCACGTTGCTTCGGTTGGTCGGTGCTGTGTACGTCGGTTTTAGTGATCAATTTTTCCGTCTGAGGCCCCGTGGGCCGCACACTGCCGCATGGGTCTTGATGTATTTTATGGCGTTTTGGCGGGGGGGGGGGGTCCTAAAGAAGTTAATAGGAGATCGACCGATTGGGAGGTCAATTTCTACCGTTGCGAGCTGCATCAATCTTTTAAAGGGTGTTACGCGCGTCAGCTATATTAATGATGTTTTGGACCCCGATTGGACACGACTAAGGTTTTGCAAGCTGCGTGGTACGTCGGCGGCGTGTTGTATATTTCCCTGAACTTTTCCGAAAATGACAGCAACAGCAGTAGTATCAATATTATGGTACGAGTACGTCAGCTATTCTGTCCAGCAGTACCTGGTGTCAATTCAAATTGAAGAGGACACGTCACGTCAGCTGTAAAGAGATGGAGAATTTTCGTCGAATGTCGAATCTCGGATTTGCAGGCCCACGTGCCTTGTTTTGGTTTATTGCTTTTGTCGTTTTGTCTAGCCGTGGCATGGATTCTATCCGACTTCATTACAGGTGCATGGTTTTTGTATCTCTTGAATATGGCCCACAAGGTGCGTCCGCCTTTGCCTTCCGCAGTGATCCTGTTGTCTGCGATATTTTGACCAAATCCGAGTTTCTGTATGTTGCACTTGCGTTTCGTTTTGTTTCTTGCCTTTTGACTTATCCTCTATTCCGTGTTTTTTTTCAATCCGACTTAGTGTGTGTGTGTGTGTGTTTTTTTTTTCTTGTCCTATAAAGATGGTGAACATTTGATTCGAGAAGAAAAACGTACACCGGCCTAATCGTGACCACAGCAGTGCTGTTGCGGATTGTCGTCAAATCAGCAGAAAATGTGCCGAAACAATGTGTGAAACGGCAATATGTTCACGATCAGACTGGTTTATGATATGCATTTTTTTTTGTGCTATCTTTTCGGGTTAGTTACTGGCGAAATTTACGCTTCTGACGACGACGACCCGCACTTGTCGTGATTTTTACGTCACTGCACGCTCCACGCCATTCACGTTTTTATTTGTGTCATGTGTCCGTCGTTCAGGTACGTAATTTTCGGCTAGGAATTGCCCTCCTGTGCGCGTCGTACTGTCAGAGCAGTAGTTGTGTTGAAGTATCCAAGCAAGGATGGAGCGTGGAGAAAGATAAAGATCATTTTGTTCAAAGATCTTCCAAGAGCGTGTTACAAGAAGTGCCCGATTGTCGTCGTCGTACCGTGTCGTGCACCCCACGTAGCGGGGCGGTGACAGCTGTCTCGAAATGGTTGAAATTGCAGTCTCGAAATGGTTGAGAACGTCCGATATTGTTTTTTGTGGAGAAAATCAGATCTGAGTTGGCTGAGAAAATCACATCCGAGTTGGTTGAGAATTCAATCTGAAATCGACCGTGTGCCGTTCCTTTGTTCACCTGGTAATGGCATGTGTGTGTGTTTTTTTTTTCTTTACAGACGGTACCTCTGTTGTTTTTGTGCTTGTTACAGGAGTGGTGGGATTCGAGGATTTTAATATATTTTGAACGGGACGCGGTCGCTACGCCCTCGCCTGTTTTCATGACTGGCGATTGCTGGCGTCGTTGGGCGCGCGTTTGTAACGTCGTGTATCGTGTGTCCCCTTTTAGTTGATGGCGCTCTCCTCGAAACGATCGTTTCGGTCTGTTTCCGTTTGGGTTATTCTTTTGGTCGTGTTCGAGTCGCTCTTTCGTTCGTTTTGCAGTGACACCCACGCCAACTTTTTTTTTTTTCATGAACCCCCCCAAGACTTGCGGCATCTGTCGCCCCTCACCTATCCCCCCTTCCCCCTTCCCTCTTGCCCTCTCTCCCCTCCCCCATCCCCCGCCCCCCCCTGCTATTCCCTCCCCTCCCGCAACCCCTCCCCCCCCACCCCCTGCAGGGAGTGGCCGATACGGCGACCCTAAAAGAACGGGCCCTCTTGGAGGCAAACCCCGCTCCTCCATCCGCGTCCTCCTCCGCCCACGCAGCGCCCGCGACCGCCCCCGTTTGCGTCGCCCCCTTAATGCCGGCCGCCGCCCCCGCCGCCGCTCCCGCCGCCGCGGCTCCGATCGCTGCGGCCCCCGCCGCTCCCACGCCTGCGGGCTCCCCGCCTCGCATCCCGGCCACCGATTTTTACGCGGTTGTCGCCAAACCGCCTGTTGCTCCTGTAGGCAGTACCATAGTGTCGCCCCAAGCTGTGCCTCAGGCGCCGATGGCGTCGGCACCGGCGCCGGCGTCTCCGCTGGTGGAGGCGGTGACCCAGGCGGCGGTGGGGTCTCCCCCTATTTCTGGAGGCGGTGGTGGGGGTGGGGGCGATGGCGGGTTTGGGGAGGGAGTGGGGGGTGATCATGTGGATGCTGCTGCAGATGCTTCGGTGGGCGGCAGCCCCGAGCCGAGAATTATTTCCTCGAAGGAGAGCAAGCTTGGCGGGGAGGAGGGGCCGAGGTCTCCTGATACGTTGGTCTCTCCCATGTCGTGAAACGGGGGAGCGGGTCGGATCGTGTGGGACGGGTCGTGAGCTGGGTCGTGGGACGGGCCGCGCCGGATCGGCGAAAGATGTTATGCTAGGTCGTGGCGTGGCGTGTGACGACGTGTTGACGGTTTGTCACAGTGTGTCATGACGGTGTGTGACGGTATGTTATGACGGTGTGTGACGGTATGTTAGGGTATTTGACGGCGTGGTACGGTATGCGACGGTAACTCGCGGTATGGTACGGTATGTCACGGCATGGTACGGTATGGTACGGTATGTCACGGTACGGTTTTGTCGCGGCACATCACGGTATGCTGTGGTATGTCACCGTACGGTGCCGTAAGCGTGCGTCGGGACATGGCCACGGTATTTCACGACAAAGTTTCGGCAATGTTCCGGTATGTTATGGCATGTTTCGATGTAGCGACGATATGTCACGGCATGTTTTTCGGTGTGCCACGGCATTTTATGGCATGCACTGGCACGTCGCGGCATATGCCACGCACGGTATGTGCCACGGCCTGTGACGGTGTATGCCACGACATGTCAAGGGATATGCCACGACATGTCAAAGGATGTCATGGAGCCACGGCAGGGCACTCGGCGACTTGTTTTTGTTAAGGGTTAACCAGAGAGGGGGAGAGAGAGAGCGGGGAAGGGATGTTGGGTTCATTTTGAGAGACGGTCGCGGTTTAGCGGTGTGCATGTCAAGAGGTTTCTACTGGCTCTGCCTGCTGTGGGCCTGGCCTGACTTTTGGCTAGTCTTGGTCGCGCTCTGCCATGCTGTGCTTTGCTTGGCTTGGTTTGGCTTGGCTTTGGCTTTGGCTTTGGCTTGGGTTTGACTTGGTTGGGTTGGGTTTGCTAGATCTGGCTTGGGTTGGTTTTTCCTGTGCTTGGCTTGGCTTTGCTGTTCTCAGCTTGGCCTGGCTTGGCATGGAAGTAGTGTGGCAGTGGTGGGAAGGAACACCCGCGGCATCGGTTTTAAGGGGGGGGGGGGGGGGGGGAGGGGTGTATGCTGCGGTGGTTTTTTTCCTCCGTCTTGGCCCACGCGGTGCGTGCTGGGTCCAGTACTTTTGCTTTGGCTGGAGTTAGTGCTGCAACAATCTTTGGCGGGAAAGGGGTTTTGGAGCTCGCGAGAGTTGCGGGATCAGCGTGGAGACGGAGAGGGTTGACTGGACCGGGACGGTGTTGAATCTTATGAGTGACTAGACTGTGTCATTCGTGCCTTGATTGTGTATGCGGGCGCATTCGGATGGATTACGGGGTGTGGGCGCGACGGCCAAATTGCGGAGTGTGGGCGCGACGGCCAGATTGCGGAGTGTTGGCGCGACGGCCGGATTGCGGGGGGGTGTAGGCGCTACGGCCGGATTGCGGAGTGTGCACGCCGAACAGAGAGAATTGGAGGCGGAGCGGAACTTTATATACAGTACCCACTTTTGTATCTTTACTGCTGTTTTTCGTTTTTTTTACATCATATTTTTCCCTCCAGGGCTTGAGCCACCTCCGATTTCTCGTCTGGCAGCTTTGGGTTGGGTGTGGTTTGGTTTGGGTCGGTGGTTTTATCGGAAACGGTGGTTAGGTTTCATTCGATGGGTAGGCGTGTGTTTCGTTCGACGGGTAGGCGTGTGTGTTCCGGGGGGAGGGGGGGGGGAGTTGGATGTATGTGTGTTGCCATGTTTTAACAGGCACTAGGGCAACGGCAGCATCTCTCGCCATCGATTCATTTGCACTAGTTTTCGGGATGGGTGTCTCTCGGCGGGGCTGGCCAGGTTCCCCCCGAGGAGTTTGGAGTTCCGGTATTTGTAACACAGATGTAGTATACCTTTGATGCATTTTGCGGTAGGGAAAGGGGGGGAGGGGGGTGTACTCATTTCATGCATAGGGGGAAAGAGAGAGGGGAGACGAAGGCGAAGGGGAGGAGGGGGTGGGGGGGGGGGGGGGGGGAGAGAGAGAAAGGGCGCGGGCGGGCAGGTTTTCTACTAGTCGGTCCGACAAAATAAAGTTTGGAGATTGCCAGTTATTTTTTGTTTTTTCTAGTTTTGCAGTGGTAAAGGCTGTTTTGGTGGCAGTATGATGCCTCGGGCCTATGCTGTTGTAGTTTTCATCCCGTCCGCAACAAGTGCTGCCAGGATCTGTTTCTATGAATGGGAGCGGGGGAGATTCATAACGGAAGGGATGTTTCGATAGGGTGATCCAAGGCGGAAGGGGAACAGGAGACGGGACACGCCGCGCGCGTAAAATGGCGCATGGAACGACGCGTGGAACGGGGCGTGGAACGGTCTTGTGAAACAGTTTGTGGCACAGATTTCCCACGACACCGCTTTGCAGCTTTGTGGTGTTTTTGAGACAGGCGCAGTGTCTTATGGCGTGGTGGTGGTCGTGGTCCTCGCCGTAGAGTTGTGGTGCTGTTCAGGCAGGCGCAGTGTGTGTTGACATCGTTGTCGTCGTGATGGCGGCAGCAGTAGCGAAAACGAAATAAAACGACTGGGTGAAAACGAGACCGACCAGTTTTTTTGTGCGCGTCCATGTTGAAATCGAGAAACCTCTCTTTCGCCTGCGTACCTTGCTCACTCGATTGATAAAGTGTTTTGTTGAGACCATTCTCCGTCTACAGCCGTAGCACTGCTTGATGCGGGGTGCGTGTGGGTGGACGGATGCCTCCTTCCCCCCCCTCGCCCGCCCGCCCGCCGCTTCCCCCTCCCCTTCCACCCCCCCCACCCCCGCCCGCCTGCCGGCTCCTGAGTTTTGTGGTGCTATTTTTTTTTGTCGGCTCTGCGTTCCGCGGCCTGCGTGGATTTCTCGCTTTTGGAGGACTTTCGTTTCTAGGTTACTTTTTTGTCGTGGTGTTGGAAGGTTATAGAGTTCCACCATCTGGATTGAGAAACGGGTCTGTCTGCCATGGCACGTCGGGGGTGCAAGCGTCTGATATTTCCTACCTTCTCACCATGGCTTGGGGTTTGTTTCTACTGAATGAATTGATTGGCAAGGGAATTTGGTTTGGTTTCGTTGGTCCCAGTACGTCCGGGTTGTCAAAACCTTCTTGGGAGGGGGGGGGGGTTAGGAGCGTCTCGGGACCCCCCCCCGCCCCCCCTTGCGCGCTTTTTGCTGCTCGCCGCTTTTCGCGGGAATTGCATCGTTTCTGTTGTGTGTTTGGTGTTGTTTTCTCCCCCTTGGTGTTTTGGCACTAGGTGTAGCCTCAAGCGATTTGCCATACATGGGAAGTATGCCTATCCGCTCCCCCCCCCCCCTCCGCCCTCCCAGCCTGCTGTGGGGTTTTGGTTTGTATCGATATGTATTGGTTGCATGCATTCCGTCGCCTTCTCGGGGAAAGGGTATAAGGACGGCCGTAGTTTATTTACCGAGCACGTGATTTCACCGAAAAACGTTTGTTTTTTTTTTCGCGCGCGCGCGCCCCTGTGTATGGTGGGTCATGGTGGGTGGCGCGTCATTTTTCTCTTGTCCATTCTTATTACAAGTGTTGTGCGTGCGGTGCGGTTCGTGTGTCCTGAAAGAAAGCAGCAAAAAAAACGGAAGAAAAATGACCAAAAACATAGTTTCTTTTTCATTTTTCTTGTCTGAAAAAAAAAATCTTGACCGGTTTACTATTACTTTTTTTTGCGACGCCCCCTCGTCGTGTGTACTTGTGGCCAGAGAAAGCTTTGTTGTAGTGACTCTAACGCGCTGCTGGCTAAGGCTTGGTGTGGTTGCTGGTGCTGGTGGTGCTGCGGCTGCGGCTGCTGCTGTCTGTGCCTGCTGCGACTTTAGGTTGATGGTGGGTGGCCGTGCGTTCTTCGCAAAAAAAAAACGAAATCGGCAAGCGCTTGGTCCAGGTTATTTGGTAATGTCCTCGGTAGTGCTCTCGACCTGTTGTATCGTTTTCCGACATAGGAAGGGTCGTCGCGGGGGGGGGGGAGGAACCACCATGTTAAGGACAAGCAGAGCGGAGGAAGGGACAGGGGGGAGAGAAAGGGAGAGATCAAAGGAAATTTCGGATGACATCATAGTATGTAAGCCGAGTTTTTCTTCGTTGTTGTTCTTGCTCTTGTTGTTGTTCGTATTTTTTGCTGTTTGTCGTTCTTGCTGTGTGCTTTTTTTGTGGTTTTCGTCGCCGTCGTCGCGCAAAATTATTTTTCTGGTCGTTGACGGTATTTCAACCAACTGTTGGTTGATACACCCCCAGTATATATTTGGTTGATGCCATCATCCAGCCAGCCAACCAACCCTCCGTAAAAGCTATGAGCTGTCTAGCCTAGTCTAGTCGTCTGAATAGCTAGCTTTTATAGCTGTCTTTTATCGGGTAGCTAGCTGTTCACAGTAGCTGTCTTAGCTACGAGTATGCATAGCACACTTTGCTGGTAGATAGCTATAATTTACTACCCAGTAGCTATTAATAGCACACTTGGCGGGGACATTAGTGTTCCCTCTGTAATGCCGGTTGAGCAGTTTCGGTTCCCCGCTACGGTGCCTGACATCACTTGGCACAGGTGGGAATAACCAGTAGTGGCAGTACGAGTAGTGCCGGTTGCCGATATTGTGCTGGTGTTTTCCTTTATAGTGCACATACCGGCACTCTATAAAGGGACTACTACCACTGTAGCTAGCTTAGACCAGGTGGCTTTCTTAGCTTCGTATTTATAGCTAGGTATGGCTGTCTTTACGTAGCAACTCGTAGCTGTCTTAGCTCCGATGTAGCACATTTTAGCACACCTAGCTGGCGGCTAGCTACAGTTGTCAGCGGTAGCTGTCTTAGCTATCGCGGCAGTAGCTAGCTATTAGCGGTCTCGGCTAGGAGTAGCACACTAGGGTACCTCGAGCAGGCGGTGAAATGACTCAACTTCACTATGGCTTCGCGTTTTGTCTGCTGTAGCCAAGGGGGGGGAGCAATAGGAGGCACCGAAAGGGACGATGAGAAGGCGGAGCGGGGTAGGGGGGGAGGGAGGGGGGGGTGAGAGAGAGCTGGGTACCCGTCCTATTTTTTTTTGTACGTTTTGTTGACGGGGCCGGCTTTCGCCACGAGTATAGTACTATAGGTAGATGAATGCCGTACAGCATGGAAGGTAGCACACACGCCGTAAGATGATTTTCGGAAGCGATTTTCTCTAGTTTGAGGGGGCACGTACAAGGAAAAGGGCGGCTTTTGGGAAGATGTCGTCGAGATCTTTACATAGTAGACGCGTCGCTCGGTGGTTTGTACTCACGCGTCGTCGATAAGAATCAGCTTTCGAAAATCATCCAAGGGTGTGTGTGTGCTATCCCTTTTGCCTGTTGTACGCTAGGGTCGGGATGGAGAGAGAAATGCGGCCAAAATACACCCAAGACAAATCAGACCAAAACGAGCGGTTTCGTAGCCAGCTTAGCCAGCCAGCGAAGCGAGCCTTCCAATCAGCCCTCCCGGGTGGGGCGTAGCGTTGTTGCTTCTATTGCGACGACGCAAGTAGCAGTAGCAGCAGCAGTAGCAACAAGGTAGCCCCTTTACTTAGCATCGACTGAACTGCGCCCACGTTTTCGGGGACTAGCTTCTTGGATTCAGTGCGGATTAGTTTTTGCAGTTTGTCTTGTGGGATTCAGTAAGGGGTAAAGACATATCAAATCAAGCAGCCACCCATCATGGTCTTCTTTTGATCAGTGGTAAAACCAGTAGGGGTCTCCCCCAGCAAGGCGGTGGTGTGCCAGAGCAACATGACCGCCTTATAGAGGGAAGCAGCCTTATTCATCCCACGTTGTGAGTGAAGCCCCCAGGTCGCGCCGAGCGATTTTGACCGCCTTGCATGGGGACACCGCCCTACCTTGACCGTCTGATTGGGGGACCCCGGCTGTAGTGGTGGTTGGTAGGTGTCGTCTTCGCATGTAATATAATTGGCTCAGCACTGCGGAGGATTTCCGCACCGTAGACACGGTGTCAAAACCTAAGACATGATACGTAGACCCCCGTGCGTTTTGGGTTTCGTTGTTGTGGCGGCGTGTGTGTGATGGGCCTGTAGGCTGCGTTGCGCTGCTTTTTCTTTTCTAGCTGGTGCTGCTGGCCTTTTTCTTGCCGCGATACTGTATCATATCGTCCCTGCATGCATGGCGTCGTGGTAAATGTGTAACATACGGTTCGTTTATTTTTATTATTGACCGTCTTTGAATTTTTATTTCTGTTAGTCGTTCCCATTCTCTTTTCTGTCTCTCCCCCCCCCCCCCCTCTCTCTTATGTATGTTGTTCTTGGTTGGCGTTTTGGAAGTGGTCGTGTTTTGCGCGTGTGTGGGGTGGAGTGTTTTGACCGTGCGCGAGGATTTTTTTTTTTTTCTCACAACATACATACTGTGGTACGTATTTCGTTCATACAGCGTCCTTTCGTGTTTTGGGTTGGCCGCAGACAGCAAGTACACTGCAAGTACACTACATGATGGTCACGATGGGGCCGACGACGGTGGTAGTGATGATGAAGATGATGATCATCACAGCGAGGGTGTGGTAAATATTGCTCATGGTGATGGTGGTAATAACCAGGGCTTTTTACGGTCCGGCCCGCGGGTCTGATCAGGAGCCTTTCAAAAACTCGGGGGTTGGATCGGGTCGGGTCGGGTCGGGCCATGAGCTGTTCGAAATCTCACGGGTCGGGTTGGATCGTGTGAGGAGGTTACCAAACGTCATGGGTCGGGTCGAGTGACCCTGACCCGCCCCGATCCGCCCCGACCCGACCCGACCCGGGAGTAAATACCCAGCCCGTGCAAAGCTCTGGTATTTACGAGGATAGTAATGATGACCATAATAATATTTCGTGGTTTTAGGGGGGGGTGCTGCCGGCAGCAAATAAATACTTGATAATGATGGTGACAATAGTAACAAGATGGTGGTAAATGATGGCAGTAATGATGTTGAGAACGACGATGGTAATGGCACGGGATGATGATCACACGACACCATCATGGTGATGACGATGATGATCGATCATCATCATGGTGGTGATGCCGATGATGATGATGGTAACGATGAGGAAACAACCGCCCGGGGAGGGGAGCGGGGGGTTGTATTCGCGCCATCGAAGGGCGATCGTTTTCGGCGCAGCGGTTGGTGTGATGGCTGTGGGGGCAACAACCGTAATCAACAGTATAAATGAAAGTCCAACGATAAGAACAAGAAAAAGGGGATAATTAATTGCTGTGCTCAAGGAAACGACTATCGATCACCTTGCGCGCCGCTTGAGATGATGAATTGAGGGCGGGGAAATGAACGAAATCGCGTTGTAGCAACAACCATTACCACAGTAGTAGTACATGTAGTGGTCCTTCTGTAGTGCCGGTATGTGCATTATAGAGGGAATTACCGGCAATATAGCGGCAACCGCTAATATTCCACATATGCCACTATTAGTCGTTTCCATCTGTGCGAAGCGATTTTCGCAGGCGCTGCAGCGAGCAACCGACACTACTCAACCGACCCTATCGAGGGGGACCACTGCTGTTGTACTGGCTTCTCGTCATTATGGTTGCTTGGAGGACTCCTTAAAAGATTAGCAGCACGCTGGGGAACAGCACGGCGACGCTTATCGTTGACGCTGCAACACAGTAGTGCCAAAACCCGCTCTATAGTATCTATTAACGAACTGTCTCTTCGTAGGTTGGCGAATTCGTGTCCTCCTCTGTGGAGGCCCCGCGTTAAAGAAACAAAAAAATGCTGCTGTGGTTGCGGTTTTAATTCCTCCCGTAATGCTTTTTTTTGTTCATTCTTTTTCGTATTTTGTACTTCAGTTTTTCCTTCGTCCAGCTATTGATACTGAAAAAAAGTGGCGGGCACAAAAACAAAGGCGTCGCGTCGCATGGGAAGCCGTCCGTCCGTTCGTCCGTCCTATTACCCCCTCGGGGAATACATGCCTGCTATTATGACTTGTTCACAGCCGGTCGCTGCGGTGGCGTGTCAGGTTATCCTCGAGCCTGGTATTATATGTAGGTCAGTTTCGTGAGTTCGAGTTCCCCCGGGTGCACACTCGTATAAATTCGTAAGGGACTTTTTCTTGTGCACACGTTGACTTGCGGAAAGTGCGAGAGCGTGAGGTATTGTAGCAACACTCGATGAAAAATCGAAGAGCAGTACTGTAGTAGGATTGCTGGACCCTATACGTGATACAATTTCGAGGCAAGAGAACCGGGGGGGGGAAGAAGGGACAACACCTGCGACCACGGCTTTTGTCCAGAAGCTGATAAAAAGTAGAAATGTGAGGAAAAAAAAAGAAAAAAAAAAAAGCACTGCAGCAGCGCAGCGCCAACAACAACAGGGGCCTTTGTCGTAGCACTTTGGGGACAACAAGAATATTTCTGACTTGACAAGCCTCCTGGACTGAGGATCTACCCAACGAGGACCTACCCAATGTATGGTGCTTGCAACGATGGAGGTGTTCGGGTATACCTCTTTTGGGCGGGAATGGTGATGTTTTCTGAATGACTTAAGACACTCCTTAACCCAAAATCGTCGGAAATTGGCCATTTTTTTTTTTTCGACTGATGATTCTCGTTGTGTACCTAGGCCGTGGGATTTTTCATCCGGTAGCAGTTTTAATTTTTGTCCAAATCAGTTTTTGGGCTAAGATGGGCATGTCTTAAGCTCCCAAAATTGAGGAACCTCATGAAAAAAAATTGGTGCACCTCTGTCATCGTAGCACGTGTCATTATAGATATATCGTCGGAATCCTGGGTGTGGTTTCAAATGCAATGCGTATGTATACTCAGGCGATGTAATTGTTCATCGCGCTTCACAAGAACAGTGTATGATTCCTGTTAATTAAACTAGTTTGGGATAAAAACACACTAGTGGAAGGGCTGTAGACGTTTCTAAGAGTACAGCGCAGTATAGCTTTATCAATATTAGTAGCAGCAGCATGTATTACAATGTACTCTGTACGCAGTAACGTGTAATGCTGTAGTATATACCCCTGGTGGGGGACCTACCGTAGGTGGGACACAAGAGCATCCCTGCAGGTCTGCCTACTAAGCATGTCCTTGGTGTTACCCACTTTCTTAAGCTCAGAAGTAGGAGAGAAGCAGCTTGATATTATTCCCAGAGTCGAGATGTGTGGTCGTCAGGGGGCATCCAGGATGCATCCCCGGGTTTCCCATTTTTTTGTTTGCATAACTTGATGGTGAAACGGATATCATACTGCTGCTTCGTCTGAGATCGTCGGTTCAGCAGTCAGTCAGTAGTCACAGGCGGTGGGTCCGTGGTAAAGGGCCTCCCCGCGGCTGCCGGTCCTAATAGATCGCACCTGGACAGGAAGGAACAATGCCCGTCACGTCTCATGATTATCCCGAATACGAAACGCCATCCTACCATTACAAAAACGGGCCATTTGCACATTTTTTGAGTAATTAACGGCCTTTCAAGGACGTACCGAAACACTAGCCCACCCTGGTGAGCCGCGTTAAGAAATAGGTATCGTTAACCTATGGCCATTATCAATGTTCAGAAGCGAATGTACAGCTCCCTGTTAGCACTTGCTGCAGCGCCACAGCAGTAGCAGGTAGCCTACTACAGAGTTGTTCATCAGTGTGGCATTGCCATGTATTATCGTAGTCAATGCATATCGTAGCATAATAGGCGAAACCTACCGGATTCTAAGTACCAAGTTACGCCGCACAGAAATCAGCAGCCGTGATATTGATGTTGTTTACTACAGGAATCGCCGTCCTTGTAATCGTGGTTTTATGTTCTAGGGGAAGGGCTATACGAAGATCGTATCTTAAGATTATTCGAGAACTAACAAGGAAAGTTCTTGACAATCCCGAAACCGTCTGTAGGCTTCTTCTCGAGCACAATCAGTAATCTAGACCTCGTGCACGTAGGGTTCTGGAACTAGAAACCCGGTTGAAGTCAATGAAACAAGGTGCAGCTCCCTCTCCTGCTCTCACGTGTCATCGAGCATCTGAACTTATCACAGTTCATTGTCCTACGGTTTTCTTACGCACAAGCGACACCGTTTTCAAGCGTCATCAACTCTTCACATCCTCGACACAGCATGTCTGCTCGGTCGGTCTAACGGCCACCTGCACCAGCCTTTGCAGCCTACTGCGGAGTACCATCTGATGGTATTTCTCAGCAGGTTGTTTGAGCCCCGTTTTCAGCGTGGTGCGGCATCGAAAGCCTTCGTGGACCCGGAGCCTGGATCAGCAGCTAACGACTTCACTCACAGCAGTTCGGCGTGGGTTTTTTGCTTTTCAGCTGCCTGGCCTAGCTCGGTTTTCCGTAAATTCAGCCTCCCGGCCCATATGCGGGAGCATTGTTAGCGCTGACTGTTACACACAACAGTTCGGTTTGATTGACACTGCTACACACAGCAGCCTTATTTTAGAACTGAAACTGTTACACACAGCAGTTCGATTTGATTGGCACTGCTACACACAGCAGTCCAGCGTAATTACAGCAGCTTGATACAGGCTCGGGCACGTGGTTTTTTAACAACACCTCGACCGAGACTCGAGTTCACTTTTACTATAGACTATGTGTATATTTATCGCCGAAGGAGGAGCAGACCCTCCTTTAGCGCCAAGTACAAGTAGTCGCCATGGAGAACGTTGCGTCCAACAACACCCAGGCAGTTATCAAAACCTGCCCGGTTTTCGCCGGCAGGTACAAGGCTACTTTCCACGAGTACAAGAGCAAGCTTCGCGCCTGCCTTTCGCTCTACAGCAAGCCCGTCTTCGAGGTGTTTCAAGGCAAGGTCCAGCCGTCATCTACACTGAGCAGCGCCGACACATGAACGCTTAATGTCATCGCTGAGCGGGCATGGACTCAAGCAAACCAAGACCGATGGAGCGTGTTACTTCTTGTGTGTAAATCCGTGACTTCTGGAGAAAGAGATATTGTATTAATGAGACCTTGGTCTGGAGAGACAGGTCGGGAAGTGGAGTGAACGAGGGGGGCGAGCACAAAGGCTGCGAGCTCCCACGCCACTTCGGTAAGATGCACACAATCGGACTAATGCAACGTACCGATCACGGCAATAAGCCGGTAATCCGACCTCTAGCAACAACACGGGAGTATTCTACCTGACAATTGTCCGATGTACCATACATATTCCTACGGTCCAATGTATAACCCTCAGGTGTGTGCAATCTACCGAACTACCTCAACACCACAAAGAGTATTCCCATGTGCTAGCTCGGCAACCTCAGATCGACAGTTCCGCTATTCAAATCATCCAATCAGATGTTCTACCGCAACTCAGTCGATACACACGGTCGCTATCACGAACATTTCTCACCACATCCGGCTCCGCCAACAACACCATTAAAAAGATTAAGGGCAAGCGGCCGGAAGATGGAGCGGGGCACGGACAGGCGGCGTGGAAGGCTCTCACTGAAAAATACAACGGCCAAACTAAGGAGGCCAGAAGGGCGTGCCATGAGAAGCTCGTCAACACCAAAATGGAGCCCGGGCCAGATCCGGATGACTTTTTCTTCATCCTGGACGAATGCCGTGACCTACTTCAGGAAATGGGGTAGACGGTGCATGACGAGAAGTACGAGGATATTATTTTACGTGCTCTCCCGATTGAATACGAGAGGGTATTAACCGCCAGCTACGAGAGGCGAGACTTTGGGCTGGACGACATCCGGCACATGGTACACACCATGTACGTCGACAACCTTTCGCGTCCTTCCAGCGCGAAGCCGGTCGCCGGTCGCGGCATTGCCATGCAGGTGGCGGGACACAACGGGAGTAACATGCCGTGCACCTACTGCAAAGGACTCGGACACGCCATACAAGACTGCGCCCTCTTGAAGGAAAAAGAGCATCAGCGTGGGCCCCGTCAGTGGAGCCAGCAAGTCCGACGTTCCCAGCACACGCCTCGGCAAGTCAAAGCAGCACCCGGAGGCGCGAGGAAAAGGACTGACGATAAGCAGTGGTGTTCCTTTCATAGATCCACTACGCACAACGACGCGGATTGCCGAATACAACATCCTTAGTAATTTAGCAATGCACCCGGGAGCGCAAACTATGTCGTTTCTTATGACTCCGACCTCCCTATCTCGTTTACCGCGGTGGAAGGGCCAGTAGAAGAAGAAGCGTTCTGGCCGTTCGGGCCCATAGATGAACCAGACCACACCAGCGGGCTGTTCGGATCTATCAACAACCTCAGTAGAGAGGAGAATGGCGGCTCGGCCTTTATGATCGAGGAAGGACCAGTGCAAAAGCTGTAGCTTCGCGACTGCATCGCCGGCATTCTGGCTGCGATCACCCGTGCTCTGGTGATGCTGGCCATGCTTCCCTATCTGTGGCTCTCATTCGGCAACTCTCTTTATGCCCGCATGATCTCGACGAACACCAATGAGCAGCCCGAAACGTTTGGGGTTATCACCAGCACGGAGCAAGAGTCGGCTCTCGTGGCTGGTCCTACGGCGGGGCGGCAAGCCCACTGCAGCAACGCGTCTGTGAATGTGCCGGTGGACAGTGGCGCGTCCAGACACTAATTCGATGATGCCATCATCCCCAGACTGCGTGACAGGTTGGACGACTACAAGGTTTTGGATACGCCAAAAACAAGCTCAACCCCCGGGGGGGGGAGAAATGATTGCTACAGTGCAGGGGCTTCTCCGGAGCTGTCTTATTGACGACAAAGGAGTACTGCGCTTAGTTCAACGTTCGTGTCTGGTCGTACCCGGCCTAGGGCGTGACCTGTTATCGGTGAAACAAGCGGCGTGCAACGGTGTCGTGTTCATTTTTGACATGAACACCCCGAGATTGGAGACAGACAAATTCACAATTCCACTTCAAGAGCTGGGGTACGATCTTTACTTTTTCTCGCTTTATTTCAACGACGGGATCGACAGGCCGGAGCTGGCAATGCACGTTGCGACTAGCGCTAACCTGTGGCACAAACGACTAGGGCACCAAAATCGCAAGAGCCTGGATATTCTACAGAATTTTGACAACAGCGGGGTGATCTTCGATGGGACCGTGACAAACTGCGACGTGTGTACCGTGGGAAAGAGTCACCAGCTTGCTCACCCGAAGACGACTGGTCACAAAGTCAAGTTTGCTTTTCAGCTGGTTTTCGTAGGCCTGATGGGACCTTTGACACCAGAGGCACTCGGGGGGTACAAGTACGTCACCAAGATCTCCGACGAATACACCAAGTGGATGGAGATCTACCTGCTGAAGTCCAAGCACGACATTTTAAGTTCGTTTCAGATGTTCGTACAATCTGTGGTGATCCCCAGTGGTTTCCGCGTGGAGCGTTTAGGGGCTGGCAAAGGGGGTGATTTTACCAGCAAGGAGTTCCAGAATTATTGTCTTCAGACGGAGGTGTCACTCGAATTCGCCAGCACAAACACGCCACAGCAAATAGGTATGTCCGGGCGCGTTGGAAGAACTCTCGCAGCTCAGGTACGGTGCACGCTCACCGACAGCGGACTGCCAAAGTTTCTCTGGGGAGAATTGATGTTCACGACAGCGTTCCTGGGGAACAGAGCACCACATTCCGCGATCGTCATGCAGTCCCCGTACAAGCTGCTACGCGGAACAGAGCCGGATCTTCGGCTTCTTCGAGTTATCGGTGCCAGGGCCTTCGTCCACATCGAGATGCATTCCCAAAAGCTCGAACTCAAGACGGTGGAAGGACGACTGGTGGGATATAGCAACAACAGCAAGAGCTACCGCGTCTACGATCCAGTGATCCGGCGCATTATGGAAAGCAGAAACGTCATCTTCATCGAGACGCCATCGCGACTGCTTCCGCCACCGTCGGAGGTATCACATACGCAGCTTCTTCCCCGTCGAGCAACGCAACGAACGTCCACAATTACACCACAGATGACGACTTTTTGCGGGATCTTCGCGACTACACTTCGGTGTTGGAACATCTTACCAGTTCTTCTGCGGGCCACATAACCGCAGGCGGGCTCTCAACGAACCCACCGATGGCCGAACTCTTGGATCGGATCAGGGACATCACCCGGAGGGACATACTGGCCGGAGGAGCCGCAGGATTGCCGCTCGAGGGGTTGAAGTCCGGGGGATCGTCGGCGGAGGACGTCCTAAAAGGAGGCATTATACGAGACGGAACATTGCCAGAGGGAGTTTGGCAGGAGGGCGTTCAAGATCTTCGAGGACAAGGTGACTTTCCCGGATATTGCACACGAGACGCACGGAGCAGAATCAACCGTGGAGTACGCCTACGCCGCGACCAACGTTCAAAATTGTTCGGCGGGGGAGAATATGGAAGTAATTCCTAACACTTCCAACAAGTCATGAATCTACCGGCCAATGCGCAGTGGAAGGCGGACCCAGACAAGGAAGTGGCAAGCCTAAAAAAGGAACGAGGTATATACCCTCCTGCCGATGACCGCTGTCCCCACAGGACACAAGATTATCGGCAGATGCCGTCCAGCCAATTTCCATCAGATGTTCGACGATAGTTTTCCATCAATTGATTGACCTCTGGTGAAGGCCATACCAGCTTTTAAGAAGTCTCATGACCATTCGGACTCCGTTGTTGTCGAACTCTTCGTATCCGGGTACCAACTTGACGTAAACTTCCTCCGCGACATCGGCATTCAAAAACGCGGTGTTATAGTCTAACTGCCAGCACTCCACATTGTATTCCGACGTTATCGCCAGTACCATGCAGATGATGTGGAGCCTGCATGCGGTACTTTTTCATCCAGGAGCTAGTCAAGGAGGGAAGAATCTCCATCAATTACGTGAAGGCAGAGGACTAACTCGCTGACATCGGTACTCCAAGTACCTCGGTAAGCACAGGCTCTGCTACCTCCTCGAATTAATCAGCGAGTTCACGGCATGAAATAGAGAAATCTGGAGTTTTGGTTTGTGTACTTGACGCTTTCACGGGGATATGGAAGTTGGCGTATGTATGGGGGAGTTTTCTGATTCCTTGCTTTTTTTTTTGAGTCAGTGCTGCACACGGCAGACTTGAATGTGGCCCTGATGCGTTTTGGCCGATGTTTTGTGATTAAGAGTAACCTTGTAGCATACATATGCATTCCATTGCGTTGACAAGCTCACCAGTGTAAGAGGGCACCGTTTGAAACATCTCACTGCAGTCTATAAGTCAAGAAGTAAACCCCACGGTGAAAGTTCTTCGTAACGAGAGCACTTTGTTTTGCGGCACTGCGGCTGTATTTGAATACGCGACATCCATTGAGGGGGAGTGTTAAGAAATAGGTATCGTCAACCTATGGCCATTATCAATGTTCAGTAGCGAATGTACAGCTCCCTGTTAGCACTTGCTGCAGCGCCACAGCAGTAGCAGGTAGCCTACAGAGTTGTTGATCAGTGTGGCATTGCCATGTATTATCGTAGTCAATGCATATCGTAGCATAGGCGAAACCTACCGGATTCCAAGTACCAAGTTACGCCGCACAGAAATCAGCAGCCGTGATATTGATGTTGTTTACTACAGGAATCGCCGTCCTTGTAATCAATCGTGGTTTTATGTTCTAGGGTAAGGGTTATACGAAGATCGTATCTTAGGATTATTCGAGAAAACTAACAAGGAAAGTTCTTGACAGTCCCGAAACCGTCTGCAGGCTTCTTCTCGAGCACAATCAGTAATCTAGACTTCGTACACGTAGAGTTCTGGAACTAGAAACTCGGTTGAAGCCAATGAAACAAGGTGCAGCTTCCTCTTCTGCTCTCACGTGTCAACGAGCATCTGAACTTATCACAGTGTATCGTCCTAAGGTTTTCTGGCACCATTTTCAAGCGTCATCAACTCTTCACATCCTCGACACAGCGTGTCTGCTCGGTCGGTCTAACGGCCACCTGCACCAGCCTTTGCAGCCTACTGCGGAGTACCATCTGATGGTATTTCTCAACAAGCCGCACATATACGCAGGGGTTTTGTTTTTGGGAAATTCGGAGAAACGCTGGTTCCACGAATTGAAACATACATGAGCACAAGATGCGGCTCCTCAAAACCCTCAAAATTCGCTCCCACGCCTCTGAATGGATAGACTCTGCAGCCGGGCGGATAGGAGGAAGACTACGAAATGGCAATGTCACTAGCCGAAGACGTCATTTGTTAGGAGCCTAGGTTGGACACAGAGTATCCCTGGAGGTCTGCCTATTCAGCATGTCCTTAGGGTTACTCACTCAGAAGGAGAAAAGCAGCTTGATATAATCCCCAGGGTCGATATGGCATCTTGACAGGAAGGGGTCATGCTCTCCCCTTCCCGCCTCATGATTATCCCGAATACAAAACGCCATCCTGACGAAACAAAAACGGATTAACTACCAATTTTTGGAGCGATTACCCGGCCTTTCAAGGCCGTACCATAACATCCCCTTGACGTCACCAATTTGCTCGTCTTGACTTTTTTTGCCTCCCGTTTTGTTTTTTTTTCGACCCGCCTCGAAGAAATCGTGACAGTATCGCCGGCAAATTGCGACGGAAAAGAACGGGATCCTCCGGTATGAGTCGTTCTACGGTAGCCCCCCCACTTTTCTTTAACGAAATCGCCGGTTTTGAAAGCAACTCCCGGGCGTATTTATTGAAACATGGTGCCCCTTGCCACCCCGACGCCACCGTTCGATAGTCCTTTGCAAACAAGAAAGTATGTGAAGATCTTAGCTGCCTATCATCCTTTCTCGTGTCAAGCAGCCATGAAACAAACGGTTGTTCAAGAAAATCGCTGGTTCGGGGGGGGGCTATCGTAGAATCAGTCGTCTACAAATGTAAACGAAGCATTATTGGGATGATACATCGACAATATTTTTCTTCCTGTCGATGAAAGGCTGCTGCTGTTGTTGTCTTCTTTTTGCCGCAAGTTTCCCATGACGGAGCGTATATATAACCCGCCCGCTACGAAAGAAGTGCCTTCCATGGAAGGTTTTTGTCCTCCCCTTTTTTGGCCGCATACATTTCATCATGGCGGAATGTTTAGCTTTGCGCCTTGCGGAAGAAGTGCCTTGCATGTTCGTGCGGTCAGCTAGCTATGTCTGCTCCAACGAGCGCTCGCCGACGTTACATCAAACGCGAACAACTTGACAGCAGTAATGACATTCCTGTACGCAACTTCCTAGCGACAGGTATTATTGTACTATCTTATACCTGGTACTACATACTACAATGACCTCGCTCTGATATCTACCGCTTAGGTACACACCGCACCGATCATCGATAGGTGTGTTTTTCGAGAGAGCTAAAGAGCTAAAAAACACCAGCTGCTATATGTACTATTCCAGCGAATGTGGCAAGCAGTAGCCGCTGCAAAAAAGCTGGCGGGAGGGGGTGACACTCCTCACTATATCTACAACGCAGCTTTTTCCCGGGACAAAAGCACAGCACGCCACACTACACACACGTGCAGACATGCTTCGAACACAGTACATCAGCAGCAGTAGTGATCCCTCTGTAGTCTCTGTAGTGCTGGTATATGCACTATAGAGGGAAATATCGGCACTATAGCGGCAGCAGGCACTACTCCGCACACTGCCGCCACTTGCTGCTCCCCTGTGTCAAGCGATTCCACAGGCACTGTAACGAGCAACCGGCACTACTCAACCGGCCCTATAGAGGAGCTACTACTGTACCATCAGCTTCTTTAGGACCCAGGTGTATACGTACAGCGCTCGAAAGGACAAGAAGAGCGATCTTCCCAACCTCCTACAGGCAGACTGTGCAACCGCTGCACAAAAAAATTAGCATCATCCTGCGCGTGTGTCGACAAAGCCCCCTTCCGTCCAAGGTCAGACACCTTCCCTACCCCCTTTAGCCCTGGCTACTTTGTGTGGACGCTGCTCTATGCTGCTGCAATCGTCATATTTTCCGGCAACAGTTCCTTCGATCACATCCCAAAAAAGAGTTAGAAGGTTTAGCGGGTACCCCTTTGGCTAGAGCTGTGAGCCGGCAAGACTTGACTCACCAACGAAATAGTCTCTAGTCGGACTATTAATAATAAGCAGTCGTTTTCCGGAGGTGCCGACAATCCATTCTTGTGAAAAGGACTGCTTGATACGTAGCGCGTTTTTTTCTTTCAATGCCCCTCCCCACCTAGCCCGGGGGAGGCTGATTTAGCTCGCTTCACTCGCATGACTTAAGTCGACAAGTCGGCTGACCATCAGCTGGTTTCACCGGCCGACTTGCCGACTAAAGTCACTTAGTTGACCACCGATACCTACCGAATAGTTAAAAAAAACGACAAAAAAAAACAAAACTGCCCTCTAGGGCAATTTTTCCTGTTGTTGACCCTGGCAGCATCAAGGGTGAAGCGTGAGTCATGACGTATATATACGAACACCTCAAAGGGGAACACATTTATTGTAAAAAACACTCGGCCGAGGTACCACGCGGCTTGCGAAGATATATTATCCCCCAAAGAGAAACATATCTGTCTGTAAAAATGCGCGGCCGCAGTAACTATCACGGGCCTTGCAAAGATGGGAGTATCGACCACTCAACGATTGGTCGAGAACTCGCAGCTGACTGTTGACGCGTTCGACAGCGATTTTCATGACAATATATGTATATATGTGACGATTCCAGCATCGGCCACACAAAGCGGTAGCGCTGTGAGACGGCAAGACTTAACTCACCAACTAGCCTCTAGTCGTACTAATAGTCAGTCGTTTTCCGGAAGTGCCGACTATCCGACTTACTGGGTTCCCATACTTGTAGGAAGGATTGTTTGATACGGAGCGCATTTTTTTCTTGCTTGGGCGCTCCCACCTAGCCCGGGGGAGGTTGATTTGCCTCTCGCTTCATTCGCAAGACTTAAGTCGACAAGACGGCTGCCCACCAGCCGACTTGCCGACTAAAGTCACTAAGTTGGCTACCGGTACCTACCGATTAATTTTAATGTCGTGAAATCCTGCCGACTTACCGCTCTACAAAGCGGTCTTGAACCGCGGGTTAGGGCGAGCGTGACCAATTAATGGGTCCGAAAGCATTGTACGAAGCAGAACGTAGCTGCCCGACACCAGCGAAGCATGAAATACGACGACCCGTGCTATGCATACGGTAAGCAGGATGCACCGAAACTTGCTGAGGTCTCTCGGGTGAGGAGCTCTCTCTCTCTATATATATTTATGTATACTATATATGTGAATATACATCTCCGACCAATGCTACGGTAGCCCTGGGGGTTATATTGTTTTGGGCACTTTTTTTTCAGTGGCTCGGTTGTCACTCGCGCGAGTGAACCTCCCTGTTCCTCGCGGTCACACGGCCTTCGTGTGCTGTTTAACATCCTCGATGTGAAACACGGAAAGGGATGGTTTGCTACGCTGCAACCAAAAAAACCGCCCAACGCGTTTTCGTCCGTAATGTACAGACGAGTCACCCGCGCGAGTGCCTCAGATCCGGTAGTGAAAACTGGGGGCAACCCCCTACCTTACAGCAGCCTTGATCGCGCTCCCCAATAAAATTTATCAAGAAAATTAAGCGTTCAACGCGAAATGATCGATCCAACAAACCTAGCTATACTAGGTATATACATAAATGAATGCCAAAACTAGAAGGTATTGTCGGCTTCTTTTTTTTTTGGCGGATTTTTTTCCAATTTTTGGTAGAAGTGCGCGCCAAGATAGCAAGTTTTGGGAAACTTCATTTTTTTCGTTATAAAAAACGGACCTAACGCAAAAGCACGAACGGTGTGCATCAACGATTTTTGGTCACTTCCTCAGTTTTGGGGACAACATACTTGGAACTAATAAAGGGAGGGATTTTAGGGGCTCTGAAGGGGTTAATACACGTTTTGGCCATAAAGCACTACCCTAAGCCACGGGTGTGCTGCAGGGCGCTCGTCACGTATGGTAAAGCTTGGAGCGGCTCGTTTTTCTTCTTTCGGTGGTCTCTTACTCCCGGCAGACCGAGGACAAGCTGATAAGCTTTCTAGCCTATTTGTTTTTCTTTCAAGATGCTGCAGTTCTCGCCAGGAACTCGCGGTGGTTGAAACTTGAAACTGTAGTCAGCCCAACCCAACCCAACCCAACCCAACCCGACCCTGCCCTGCTGGGTAGGCCCTTGCCTTGACGGCATGCCTGAGAGAGTGCCTGAACCACATTCCTCAAACATGGGTGCCTGTACCACCACACTGCTGTCATGCCTATCTTGCCTATCTTCCGTCGGGCACGGACACGCACGTAGGCACGCGTAAAAGCCACTCCAGGGGCACTCGAAAACAACGCCGTTAGTTTGGAACACCCGAAAACAGGGGAAAAGGGAGATATAGGCTGCATGTACGTCTGCCACTGGGCCTGCCCGAAACAAGTGAAACAGGTCTAACTACGGTCTACCACGAACACTCCATCATCAGTCACGGGCGTTCGGCCGACGAATTCCACACTACAACCTAGTAAATACGGTCACCGCACCCCTAAAATGCTGAACATTTCATATTTTTGTCAGATTTCTTCGGCCTGAAAGAAGGCCTGAACCACTTGTTCTAATTTACGGGCGCGCCTGATGAACCGCTGCTTTCGTGCCTACCTTACCTATCTTTCGTCAGGCGTGCGTAAAAACCGTTCCGGGCACTCGAAAATGACGCCGTTCGTCCGGAACTCCCATTGCATCTTATCACGCGTATTACCACTTGAAAGAGAAAACAGCTTGAGTTTAGCATAGGACGTGCCCTGGGGCGTTCAAAAGGGTTCAGACACGTCTCAAGCCTGTCGCAAGGCAAAACCCCTTGAACACCGGTAGATAGTCACGTTTAAGTCGTGTTTTTGCAGCTCAGGCATTCGTAATTCAACTGCGGCGTGCCTACCTACACGTGCCTGATACACGTGCCTGAAAGCTGATACTAGGGCTTACTGCTGAGGCAATGCTACTTGTTGTGCTGCTGTACTGGTGTTTACCCGCGTGGGGACCCATGAAATGGTCGGTCCTAACGGACACTAAACAATCACGAATCCTGACAAAATATCACGATTCATTTTAGACTTCTGAAATATCATTTTCTCACAAAAAAAATAACGTTTTTTTTCTCAGAAATCCTTACTTCAGTTTTTATGGAAAATGCCCAAAACGATTCAAAGTCCGGATTCGTGACGAAAATATCACGATTTCTTGAAAAGGTCGCTGTGTTTAAAACACGATTCCTGATATTTTTTTTGTTCGTTAAGAACGGGCTTAAAGCATGAAAAAAAAAACGACCGAGCGCAAGCTTACCCAGCGTCTACGAAGAGCGTGCAGCCTCGTTACCGCATACGCCGCGCGCGCATCGTACTACTCCTCCTTACGTTTCCCTTCCGAGAGACCCCCGTACTCGATCAGCCCGGGTTAACATAGTTCGTGCGGCCAATGCCACAATCTTGACTGCATTTTGACCTGTTTCTCCTCCGCCTCGACGAGGTCATAGCCCATTTGGGTTTTCAGATGGAAAACTTGATGATCTAAGCCGACGATGGCAGCATATTTCACAAGAATCGACCCGGCCTGCTGGAAAGATCAGGTGACGAAGATTTTATTCGGTTTGAACTCCAACACAAGTGCCGCTTGGGACACGCGTACAGCTTGCACTGGCGCGTGCCGCCTACTCGCACCATGATGGAAAAAAACGTGTGTATACTTCTGTTTTATCGCTGGACATGGGACCCGAAGAGGCTACTAGCAGTCTCTTAAGGGTTACAACCCTTTGGGGCTGTGGGTACGTCACAGGCCAGCCGCTTACGTGAATTCACCCTCTAGAGAGAAAATGTTATGAATAAAAATAACAATTACAGCATCAGCAACGTGGGCTGATAGTCAAAGGCATGGTTCAGCCGCGTTAAGTTTTGGGTCTGACGATGATGTCTTCAAGTCCCCGTTCATGTCGGGCTCCAACGCAAGGACTTGCGTGACACGCGCCGCGTAGATCGAAGTATGGTTTGCTGCGCGCATACACCATGATAACACCACATTTTTCATTTACTAACATGACAAAAAATACATCAACTGTGAGTTAGACGGATTGAGCGGTCGATACCAGCTTCGAAATGCGGCGTGACACTTCTAATAAAAATGTTTCAAATACGTAAGGTGCGAGTTCGACTGGTTGAGTGGTCGATACTTCGCTTTGCAAGCTAATTGATATGGCGGCTGCGCGTGTTCTATATTTCTTGTAAGAGTTTGCCTTGTCGCTGTACACGGGGCCCAAAACGGATAGTTGCCCGTGGCTGTGTAGCAGTCGAGGAACATGAGCCCATGCAGGACAATGGCGCGCCCAATGAAATACAAGAAAAAGGCGGACAAATAACACAAGCAACGAAAAGTGGTCGTGGCTGCATACACCCCTCTTACACGTCACCAAATCGGATAATTTCGTTCAAGTTCATGGTCTCTGCAGACCGAAAACACAAAAATAACACTAAAAATAAACCAATAACAAAAGCACAAAAAAGGCAAGACGGAAAATACAAAGCAAAAAAAAGACAAAAAAGACAAAAACATCCAAACAGGCAACAGATACGATGTATCGTATCATATCTAGCAGTCGTAGCGATCGTCTTTTATGGCCGTTGAATTAACCTTATAGTCAGTCCTCGACCGGGGGACTGGGCGCCACCTCCTCCAACACGCCTCCCAGCTGTTCGAAAACATTCGTCGCCGACATGGCGCGGCCCTTGTCTTCGTAAGCCTTCCGGCTGGCATGTCGAGTCCAGGCACACGCCCACCAGGCAGCCCAAAGCCGCAGCTCCCGCGCCTTTTTGCATCACGTAGATGTAAATAACGGTGTATTGAAGGGGGGGAGGGGGAAGGGGGCGGGGGGCGGGGAGGGGAGGGGAAGGAGGGGGAGAGGAGGGAATGGGGGTGAGAAGGCAAAGGTGAGCGGCAAGGTCGATTAAAAAAACAAAACAGAGAGCCGTCGTGAACGAACAGACGTCTTCTCAATCACACACCGAAGTCTTGACCAGATTATTTGCAGACGAATCTGTGTACATACAGCACGCCGGCGATGACAATAACAACCCAACACAGAGTCAAACCCACTAGCATCCCCCGTCCCGTCTCGCCCCGCCCCGCTCCGCCCCGCCCCGCTCCGCCCCCCCCTGCGCAAGCCCCGCCCCACCCCGGCTCGCCCTCCCCCCGCGTAATGTCCCGTGCTTTTTTCTCTGTCTCTTCTTTTGTCCTGCTCGCGCTTCCAGATGGCGATCGCCGCGAGCCCGCCCCGCCTCCCCCGGGGCAAGGTCTGAAAAGGCGTTTTCGGGTCGGGGGCCTGGACCTGCTAGAAAGAAGAAAGAGGTATACCAGCACTTGGGTGGAAGAGGAAGAAGGCGCACAGAGCTGCCCTTGTGGCAACGCAGACGAACGTACAAGCCACATTGTGGGAGAATGTGAACTGTACGAGGAGGAATGGAACGTGTTGAAGGAAGACATGAGCAATATAAACGAATGTGACACGGACAAGTTTGGTGCAATAGAAAGTAACGAGAAATTACTATCCTAGGAGACAGACGGTGACCACAGGCGGCCAAAGGGGAACGAGGTAAGACAAGCAGTTTTTTTTATAACATGTGGAAGAAACGTACTGAGCACCTAAATGTTCGAAGTGTCTCCATTAGGAGTAGGAACGGTGCTCCGTCTCGAAAGGGATGCGTGGTCAATGGTCAAATGACTAAGGCAAGCAACAGAGAAGTACGCCCATGCTCGCCCTCCCCCCGTGCAATGTCCCACCTCTTCTTTGTCGTGTCTTTTTTCCTCCTCAGACGTCTGGATGGCGACCCATGCAAGCGACGTAGCCATCGCTCCGGATAACACGTCTCCGATGCCGCCGCAGCGCTTCAAGCCCCCGGGTACCGCGCAGGCTATCGTCCTAACCCCGTCCGAAATGATGTCTACTTTGCCTTTCGACACGACCGTCACGCCGCCCAGAAATTTCGCGAGCCGCTCTACTTTGCGCACTCTCTGATCTTCTTCTGCTGTCAATGATTCTGCCGCCATCACCGCCGCCTTCACCGTTTCTCGCCTTCTTGTGAATCCACCGCCTTCAAGCTGCCCCTTACCGTCACCGACCGCTGCTGCTGCCGCTAAGGCTGCTGCCGCTGAGGCTGATGTCGCCGCTGCTGTTGTTGCCGTTGGTGTTGCTTCTGCCACAACCGCCGCATCTGCGCGCACACCTACCCCCACCCCTTCCGTTGCTGCTGCTGTTGAAGTTGTTGCCGCTGTTGGTCTTGTTATTGCTTCTGATTTTGCTGCTGCTGCTGCTGCCGGTGTTCCTGCTGCCGTCGCTGCTGCTCGAGTAGCTGTTGCTGCTTCTGATTCTGCTTCTGCTGTTTCAGTCGCCAACGGCGAAGAAGAAGAAGACATCTTTTTATCTCCCTCTACAGCGGCGGCGGTGTCCATTTCCATGCGTTCACACAGCAACCTGAACTCGTTTCCGTTCGGCGTCAAGACGGCAAGCGGTAAACCCCAAACAGACCGCGGGTTCTCGACCACCATCGCCAGACAGTCAGCGTCCAAAACGACGGGTACACCCAGCCTTTTCGCAATATCCACTATCTTCGCCGCCGCAGCTAACACGACCGGGTGCCTACCCATTCCAGGACCAAGCAGCACGGAGTGTACCTTGGGGAGCAGCCACCCCACGGCCAAGTCGAGCTCTCCATACGGCCCCGAGCCCCTTCTATCCAGCCAGTCCGTGGAGTACACGGGTGTTACCTGAAGTGCATGTGCGTGCGCGGCGGCGGCCGGGTGTTGGCGGTGTTAGCGGAAGGGCTAATTATAGCCTTATAGCCTACTCTGACCCCCAACCCCGAGCGAAACAAAAATCCCAAACCTTAGCCCTATAACCCATATACAGCACATACGTCTGTGACGCCGTGCGCAACAACACACCACTGCAGTCTACAGTAGTAAACGGCTAGGGTGCCCTGACCTCCAACCCCGGTCAATGCCCTGACGCTAACCCTAACCGTAACCGCACCCCTAACCAGAAAACTCGGTACATAGGTCTGCGACGCCGCCCGTTCTAAGACACTAGTGCAGTAGATAATTCGATGCGAGTCGACGAGGGAAGAAAGGGCCGGGGTCCGTCTCGTTATAAAAATGAAGGCGTGCACCGTAGAGGGGAGAGGGGGTGAAGAGCCTGCACAGTGACCCGGGTCTGAGTTACGACTAGGGAGGGAGAAAATATAAATAAAAAGTGCGAAGATAATAGAAAGGATGATGAGAAAAGGAGAAAAAAATGGCGGGGTAGCGTACCCTGACCCCCACCTCCGGTGAAAGCCCTACCCCAAATCTCCACGTTTTCACGAAATCAATTTTCATCGTTGTAGTGGCATTAAAAAGTGTGAAACCGAGCCCAGATAAACGCATTGCCAGAGACGAGAAAGTGGAACACGACCTGCACAAAACCTCGTCCTGTTGAGCAGTCTCGTAACACCCAGGGGAGTCACTGATCACGGTGGTGGCATGGCAGTGCCGTGGGGCGCCTTGGATGTTGCCAAGTGCATGTCCTATGGCGCGGCAATGCCACCAAAACGGCAATAATTACCATGCAATCCCGTTGGATTGCGACGCGTTGCCATAAAAACTGCCATAAAAAATTCACAAAAGCCCATGAAATGCCATCCACTACTTCCAAAGCATTGCTATGGCGGTGGCGTGGCGTGGCACTACCCTCACGGCGTTCCATTGCCATGAACGCCACTGGAACGCCGCGACTCCCATGGTATTGTCATGGCGGTTTCTACGGCACTGCAACAGCACTGCCGCTATGGTATTGCTGCGGTTGGCAATGGCGGCGTTTTGGCAGTGCCATGAAACACCACGGAACCCCATGGCTTGTCATGGCACATCATCGCCCCTGCTTATGACTCCTCATGAAAACGTCGTATTGACTCGTATTATTAGTTGCATATTGATCGTTCATGTTGACGCTTATTGATAGGAGTCTACGTTCCGATGGATAAATAACCCGCTATGCTATACCTGGTATACAATTCGTTACGAGTTATAACATGATGCGTCTCGAGAGAGGCGGGAAGTGGCCCATGTTTTAATAAGACACGCTTTGTTCCGCCGATAAAGCTCGCCGTACGGTTTTGGTGGCACTTAGGAGAAACAATACAATTACATGGACCCTAACGAGGGGAGAATGCGTCAAACGGGAGAATGTCGTATTTTATCTTTTACCAGGTATCAATCAACCGTTTGCGGAAAGACGTTCTTCGCTGTTTTATTTCAACTTCCCACAGCCCGTCGTTCAGTTCCCAGATCCCTCTATCCGCGCTCCTAGGTGGACGTGGGCCGCTCTCCGTACAAACGATATTTTGATACCTAGGAGATTTTCGGCGTTCTTTCATTCGATACGTATACCACTATTTATACAACGTAGCACTGCCATTACTCCCGTATACACTACACCACCGGCGGCACTACAAAGATCTTCGACGTTACACAATCGGCGGCCACTACAAAGATCTTCGGCTGGCTCCATTTTCACTTATATATTTGTTCACCGTACATGACACCTCCCTTCAATGCCCACCGTCGGCCACTTACAAAGTCTTCGGCTCGCTTCTTTACAATGCCCACCGTCGGACACTTACGTATTTCACATATATATATATATGTTTACCGTACACGACACCTTCTTACAATGCCCACCGTCGGCCACTTACAATGTCTACGGCTCGCTTCGTTGTACACTACATGACCGGCGGCCACTGCAAAGATCTTCGGCTCGCTCCATGTTTTACGCGAGTTGCGGATGGTGTTTCGTATTTCACATATATACATTGTTTACCGTACACGACAACTCTTACCAACACCGTCGGCCACTTACGTATTGCACCTCCTTAACAATGCCCACCGTCGGCCACTTACGATGTCTTCGGCTCGCTCCGTTGAGCGAGCGGCATCACAACTTTTCGTCTGACGTCGCGCGCTTGATAAATTCATTGCAGTACTACTGCTACCACTACCGCTATACTGCTACTGGTACGAATTCAATACCCTTCCCACATGCCCCTGCCCATTTCAGTTTTAGAAAGCTTTGTAGGGCTCCTTACGCAGTACTACAAATTACCTCCCTATACACGCCATTTTGATGCCCAGGAGATTATACAATATGCCCTATCGATTACTTCAACGATGATAAATATCAAGTAACGCTGCATTTTATCCTTTTCGCAATTCACTGCCTTTTATTCCCACTGGCGGCCGAAATCAAGGTGTTGGGCTCGATTCATTGAGCGGGCGGCGTCAGCTGCCAAAACATTGTAATTATTATCAATTACGATTTCGAGTTCCGTCATACGTCGCCGTATGTCGGCTCGTTTCCCCCCTTCTCTCGACACCTTTGGAGACCATACACGCGGCTCCTGTACGAACACACGGACAGTCCTGCTACATTTCGATTTTGTGCCTGCCACTTACAGGTGGATACAACCCTGCAACATTTCGGCTCTGTACCGCATGAGCGATTTTTTCGGTTGGGTGCTTGAAGAAGTATGTTGAAACGCGCTTGAGTATTGCATGTTCATTCATTGGGTTGGGCAGCCTTCGCGGGGCATTATAGAGCGTATTTTGCTCAGCATTTTGCCGGCTTGATGGCGTTGGCTTCGTGTCTTTTCCCGACTGTTAGTTGGCCATTACAGGAGCATCAAGCGTGGCTGACTTAAAGGAGTAAAACTAATGGGGCGGCGGATTTCAGGTTTGGGCGGGGGTGTTACAGGAGTTGTTTTAGGTGCGTCAATCGTGATTGGCTTCAAGGGGTTATATTGGTCGGCGGCGGCAACCCATAGGAGTTATTTAAATAGGAGTGTTTTGTGGTGCAATCGCAATCTTCAACCGGTTTCGTGAACTATGGTATCAATACAAAACACCGAGAAAACTCTTCCTTCTTGGGTTTGTGTGTTACGCGATGCCGGAATGTGTTTAATCGGCTCAATACAAAACACTGTAAAAACTTTCATCGTATGTGAGGATTTGATGTGTTGCGCCTCTCCGCTGTCAGAAGGTCTTGGAATCGCTACATTGAGCGGGTGGCGTCAGCCGCAGAAACCTTGTAAAAAATTATGTGCCGCTTGTCAAAGAAGCGGATTTTGGCGCAACACAGCGCTTCGTGGGGCTTGGCAGAACGATGGACGTCGGACAGCTGCCTGAAAGGTATTTGATCGAAATAACGAATACAATCTGTATGATGTTTGATACCTAAAAACGACAAAACACCAGCCAAAACATGCATCATGCACCAAGAATGATCTAAAGTGCGCATGAAAAAAACTGCTGCGGATAAACAACCACGAAATGACCACCATAAGCACATACAAGGTACCAGGCATAGATTGGTAGTAAAGGCAGGACATACGGATTACGACCAAATGCTCTTACCTTCTACGCCCTTAACTCTGGATGACCTGTCCTTCCAACAGCAGTAGACTACCCAATGAGACACAAGGCTCACCATGAGCTCAGGGCTGTAGGCCTTGAGCGCAGGCGCTGCCTCCTCGGCCGTGAACACGTACGCCAGGTCGGCGCCCGCCCGAAGCGCCGACATGCTCGCGAAGAAAGGCGCCCCCGTGTAGTCCTTAGAGCCCCCGAACACTCCCACCCGCCCCAGCTGCCACGAGGCGCGGGGTAGGTAGGGTGATGGAGTTAGGGTGATGTATACGTAGGTCGCGAGATATATAATGTGTGTACTGCACGGTATTGCGGGTGCGGTCATGAGACCTATGCTGAGCGATAGTGTGCAGGTCGCATAAGAAAAAATAAAACGTATGTGCGCAGGATTGAGGGTAGGTTTGTGAGTGATGTACATGATACGTCGTCCGAGATATACATGTGCGGTATCATAGGGAGGGGTGATGCAAAAGAAAAAAATCCGGCGTATGTGCAGCAGTATCAAGGGGCGATCCATAATCAAGTGTTCCGGTGAAACAGCGACAGCGACAGCAGCGACAAGAGCAGCGACAGCAGCAGCAGCAGCAGCAGCAACAACAGCACCAGCAACAGCACCAGCGGCAGCGGCAGCAGCAGTAACAGCAGAAGCAGCAGCAGCAGACTTGAGCGCCTTGTGTGTAACGTAGGCACAACTCTAGAAGGAAACCGCCGCCGCCGGCGCCGCCGGAAGACACTACACGACGAACCACCCGCCGTCTCTCGTGTCTCGCGGTGCTTGCGGGATGAACGCAGAGAGTTGACCCCTACCGCACCGTAGCTTCCGTTGTCGACGAAACAGACAGCGGAGTCTCGTTGGCCATGCTCTCAATGCAACCGACGAAAATGATACTCTTCATGCATTGAGCGGTTCGACGGAAGCACTAAGCATTCTTACATTTACCGTATTTTGTCCCTGGCTAACTTGAACAAAAGACCCTGCTGCGCTCTCGGAGCTCCCACCTGGAACATATCTGCCTAGTTCTTCTTCTTGGAGAGCCTTCCTGGCTTTCTTTGCGTTCATTGCTTTCTTGGGTTTCTTCGTGTTTCTTTTTGCTCACTTCTCTTTATTTTCCCTCCCCTTCGTGGTTATTTTGCGTCTTTCTCGATTAATTTGTTCAGCTGTGGCGGATGTTAGATTCTGAGAAGGTATCAATTAAAAAAAAAAAAGGTTGTTTGTGGGGCTACCAACAAACATTTGCGGTAAACAATTCGCTGATAGTTTAGACAAATCGATCTTTGAAAGTTCCAGCAAAATTGCCATGCCGTTCATGTATCGTATGACACATGTCCACACATACCGTTATGATAAAGCAGTAACACGCGGCGAGCCTGTGGTTGCACGACCGGTAGATGCACACTGCTGCCGATGCTGCAATACAGGAGGAGTACTGCCATCTTTTTTTTTCCTTGTTTTTTCACACACATCTACTTTCCAGCTTCTGGACAAGGCGTGGCCACAGGTGTTGGCCCTCCTCCCCCCCGGTTCTTGCCTTCAATTTTTTATCGCGCATAGGGTTCAGCAATCCCACTGCTCTTCGATTTTTAATCGAGTGTGGATAACTCACGCTCTCACGCTTTCCGCAAGTCAATTTGTTCACAAGAAAAGTCCCCACGAATTTATTCGAGCATGCACTCGGGGGGATTCGAACCCACGAAACTGACCTATACCAGGCTAGGATAACCTGATACGCCACCGGGGCGACCGGCTCCATATGCCATACCGACTATTGACTTATTACAAGTTTTGGTTGCACCTGATTCTTCCGCTCAAATCACAAAAAAAAACACACACACAGCTCTTAGAGCTACAGCGACGGTAGCATGTCGTCGTCGAGAATCTGCCTCAAGTACAGCACAGCGCGGCACAGCGTAGTCAGCCCTCAAAGCATCAAAGCACACGCGGAAGTAGCTGCTGCGCGACACCGCGAGTAACTCAAGTACCAGTGGTCAGATTTGGCGAGATCCGGCATGGTGTTTGTGTAGTGGAACATTTGCAGCTCGCTTTTTTTTCACTATATTGTCATGTGTCCCTTTTTTTTATAGGTACCAGTATTACGTAGGCTTAGGTTCGTACGTACAGTACGCATTTCTTGAGCATCTATCTGCGTTTGGTCAAATCGCACAACAAGTACACCTAACACCTGAGCTAGCATGTTTTGTCGTCGACCATCTACTGCGAGCGAAGCACAGCGCAGCGCAATGACCCCAGCACAATGGAGCAAAACAAGTAGTACGTGCCGATCATGGCCAGACAATGCATGCAAGAAGCAGACAGGGTTGGCGAGTCTCCATCATTTTGTCGAGCATCTTCTACAGCTCGCTGTGTTTTCAAAGCGAACCAATCCATCGATAACCGTCCGGCAAAAAAACGCACCAGGTACCAGGTATACAAAACTACAGGCAGCAGCTAGCCGGTAATGCGCGAGGGGCTTGCCTTCATTTCCAACTCATTGACGTACAACGCTAATACTGACTATAGTCATGTCTCCGTATTTTTTCCTTCGCGCGGTTTATGCAACTCATGCGTGGATGAGACGTCCGGTTTATATTCTTGGAGCGTGGATCTCTTGGCATTTGCAAGTCGTAAGTTGGACAAAATCGTAGACCTCTGTCCGGTTCACGTTTGGTTCTATTTGAGCTACGAGCGTGGCGGGCGGATGCCAGCCGCGGAGCGAAGCGCCTTGTACATGATACGATGCCGAGCTCATACGTTGGGCTGTTCGGTGGAAGAAACATACCGGTACCGCACGTCGAGCTACCGGTATGCCGACGAACCCTTCTCGATTGAGTACTGGGACAATGGCGCCGGAGTGTGCGATGCCTGCAATGGGCTGACGCAGTTTTTCTCGTGCTACATATTTCCAATTTACATGGCATCGAAAAATAGGGATTCCCTTCGAGACCGCTGAAGCCGGATTGTGCGTCCGCCGCCGCCGACCGAAAATCCACCAACGCACGCAAGTTTTCGACCGTTGCAACTGTCCTGCTGCGCGAATTCCTAGCAACAGCTGGTATGCTGTCTTACCTCGTACCAGTAGTTTACGGTCTGTTACTGTGTACATAGCGGGGCAGCTCTTCTTGCCCACACGGTGGCGGTACGAGCGTCACAGAGTCAGAGTACGTGTTTTGTATGCCATGGCATGATATATAGCAGCCGGTCGCGTATCAGGTTGTCCTCGAGCCTGGTACAGGTCAGTTTCGTGAGTTCGAATCCCCCCGAGGGCATACTCGTATATATTCGTGGGGATTTTTTCTTGCGCACAAATTGACTTGCGGATAGCGCGAGAGCGCGAGTTAGCAACACTCGATGAAAAATCGACGAGCAGTGGGATTGCTGAACCCTATGCGCGATAAAAATTGAAGGCAAGAACCGGGGGGAAGAAGGGACGACGCCTGTGACCACGGCTTGTCCAGAAGCTGGAAAGTAGAAGTGTGCGAAAACAAAAATAGCTGCACTACGTACGCAGAGTACGTAGGCAGGTACATACGGTGTCGGCTGCTTGAAAGGCTGGTGCGGGGTGGAGCGGCTCGTTGCATGATCTGAGAGGCTCGGTATGCCCCTTTTTGGTTGACAAACAGGTGCAGCAGCAGCAGCAGCAGCAGCAGCAGCAGCAACCATGTTCAACAGGTTGATAGGTTGACCAAAGGATCCAATGACTCGCGCTGTTCAACATTTCGATCGATTTCGAGACATTTTCGCCCCGACAAAAAGCCGAAACATGCCATACGTAAATGAGTAAAAGCAAACGTACACAGCCTACGTACTATCTATGAGTAAACCAAATCTACAGTCCACCCGTCTACAAACGACTTCTTCCCTTCTTCTTGTTGTATGATATAATGCAATCATAGCTGATGTATCAGCAGCAGCAGCGGCAGCAGCAGCACCAGTGCACCAGTACTGTACCCAGGACGTACCATGTTCATACCAGGCGTGTTTGCCCAATCTCACATACCGGTAGAACTTGGCAAATCCTACTGGTACTAAACTATTTAGCAGCCGCTGACGTCAATTCAACCACTGTTGTTGACTGTGACACATACCACTGAATATCTGTCTGTCTGCAGAGTTGTCGTTGGCCACAATTAATGTCGCCCGCTGCCCGCCAGAACCTACGTTTTTCCCATGTTCGAGGGTGCATTAGACCAGTCTACATTTTCAGGGCTAGTTGATCTACCAACTGTTATACCTGAGTGTATGCACGCATACGAGAAGCGTAGAATCAGCCGCCAACGAGCGGTCATGTTATCTGCAATACGTTTGCAAACGTTACAGCGGTACATGTTTGTGTGGTCGCACAGAGGTACTAAAAATAACGCCACACGACAATTTTCGGAGGAGGGATCCAAAACGGGGGGGGCAGGGGGTGCTCAATTTATTTTATTGTATTTGGAGGTACCCCAGCATACCACGGGGCACGATACTATACTATATCCTATATAGACCGCATGCAGACCACATCACCATACTATTTGCAAGACAAGCCATTTCCACACTAAATCCCATAGGTAAGACAGAGGACGGGACTCTGGAAAGGCATCCCCGCATCCCCAACGGGTGGTCACGGCCTTCCAGGCAATACAACACCACCCAGCGATTCTGCTTTGTTGGGCTGAACCTGGCCGAACCAGTTGCAACGAGGACAAGCACCGCTGAGAAAGCATGAGGATCGTCGATGGAGAGGAACCAGGCACGGCAGCGGTTCTAAAGGTCGGTACATGCGCCTTCCATCTGCACATTTACAATTAGATACTTTTTACTTCGACAGGTTATGCTAGGTTATACCCAACATATACAACTTGCTACAAGTCAGTTGTGACGGTTTTCCGGTACTAGATGCATGTGGATAGTGAATCTTCCTAAGGTAGCTATTCACCAACTCTGGTTGGCCAAGGGGGTATACTATAACCGGCTCAACCAATCTAGCGTCTTTCTAAGCGACAGCATCTCGATCCGGCCGAATCGACCTAATAAGAGCATCTCCATGCATAACACCCAACCGCCGAGTCACTCTTAGAGTATTCACACGCCTCCAGTAGTTTTCCCAACTTCGACCCGACCGACCGCGTAAATACTATCCTTCTTGTTGTTCTCACATTAGCTCGCATAAAATATCCCGTTGTCACAGCGGATGTTTCTTGCGGCGTTTAGGGTTTCAACGTGGCTGCATTAACCTCATGGAGCCGGACAACATATTACACACAAACCCCGGGTAGTTTATCCCAGTTCATCCCGAAAAAGCGTGGGGGCCGCGGTCAGGTGGTACACACGTGTGCCAGGTATGTGTCGTTGATATTTGTCGTATTTACCTTGCATTCCAAAGCGTTCGTACACAAAAAAAAAAACACAAGCACCTTAAAAAAAGGAGAGACGGCGCGAGACAAGAGCATGACAAAAAATATTAATAGAGTACACGAAAAAGATAAACGACCATCCAGAAGAGGGGGTGGGGGTGCTGTAGTTAGTGAGTGTGGCGTCTCGGATTCAGCCCCATGGGTACCTCTGGTTGGCATCATATCATAGGTATCCCCGCCACGACTTTGGGTACAACCCCGCCCCGCGCTGGACGACAGACACAGCAATGGCAGCAATGGTCTATTGCTTCGACGATAGACGAGAAGGAAAATATATCGATACATATATCGACTCACAGGATACACATGATAAACTGATGCATTGCTTCCACAGCCGTCAGATTGGTCCCCCTAAAAAAACGGCTATATTTTGATAGTTTCCGCGTACAGATTGATTAACATCACCCTGTTGACCGTGGCACAAGCTACGCTGTAGTTTTAAGGAGAGTCGCCGACCCGTATCCTTAACGAGGACACACACCCAGTAAATACGCGCGATCGGGGTATCACACACAGCTTGCACATACGAGTTTCGACCAATTCTTCGATCTCACAGCTGGAGTGTATACTTATTTTTATAATATATCGTCAGCGATAACAAGTGAGGGGAGAAATCTGTCGATATCTATTGTCAGCGACAATAGATTGTGGCAGGTGCCTATCGATAGATGTTATCGGCGACAATTGACTGCGGAAGGAGTCTATCGATATATTGTCACCGGCAATAGACTGCGGACAGTGTCTATCGATATATATATTATCGGCGACAATAGAATGGTAATACCGTCAATCGATAGATATTGTCCATCACAGTAGAATGTGAAGTGTGTCTATCGATGGCGATTGCCAGCCACAATAGATTTTGCGGCGTGTGTCGATAACCATTGTCGACCGCAATAGATCGTGCAATCTATCTATCGATGGCCATGGTGCACCGCAAGAGATCAGGCAAACCATCCATCGACAGATATCATACCATCCACCAAATCAATTGTGCAACCTATCCATCGATAGCCTTCGCAGGCCACAATATATTGAGAAAGGTACCCATCGATAGACATTACCGACGACATTAGACCCGCCCATTGCACCATATTCCATTGCTATTGCAGTGTCCATTATCTATACAATGCCCAGGGTGTGAGGAGAAGCAATACGCAATCGCTCGCCAGTTATTACGCGCTTTTGTTGCGCGCAAACGACCATTCAGGTTTTTTTTTTTTCTAATACAAGAACACGTTTTAAAAATGCGCTATCTGTGAAAACACCGTGTGCGTTGTTTTATTGTATTTCGTTATATTTGACAATTTCACCATGATTTTTTTGTGATATTATAAGTGCACCGTTTACGTTCTTAAAAACCGTTTCAAATATTCCAACCCGAAACAAGCATGTTCGCTCCACTTTTCTGATAAGGTATCGTATTTGTCCGTGGACGACTGCCCGCCTCATGTGTGTTGAGAGAGTATTCGCCCGTGGACGAATCGTTGCCTCACAAATCGAAGACGAACTCGAATACACTCATTAAGGGTGTGCAGACATCACCACACACAATATGACACTCGTCGGTGGTCGGCAGAAAAGCCATCGATGTATAATGTATACAGTATTGCACAATATTAGGTTCACAATAGCTTGAGGAAATGGCATTGAGGCCATGGTATTGAGGAAATAGCTGTATTGAGGCAATAGTCTAGTGCGGAAACGCCCAGCAGTCCATTGCGGGTGGCGATGATTACTGGTGGACACATTTTATTACTCCTTGTCGGCGGCAGTACTAATCGATAGACAAACTATTTTGGTCTATTGTTCAAACAATGTCGCGGTTGCTCCCCCAACATCTAGCATTCAGGACGATAGCTATCGATGAACACCTCCTATTGGTCTACTTCTTTTGTCCTTTTTTTATCTTGCGGCGGATGGGGAAAAGAGAGCTTGAGCGCACCACACTTCCACGAATTTTCCATCGATGGCCGTTGCAAGCAACACTAGAGTTTGAAGCATGCCTATCGATGGGCATTGCCAGCCTCAATGAATTGTGCGAGGTGTCTACCGATAGCGATTGCCAGCCACCATACATTGTGCGGGGTGTGTATCGATAGCCACGACCTCAACATATGGTGCACCCCATCCATCGATAGCTATGGTGCACCGCAAGAGACCACGCAAATTACCCATCAACAGATACCATCCACCGAATAGATTGAGCAACCTATCTATCGATGGTCTTTGCAGGCCACAATACATTGGGGAGGGTGACAATCGATAGACATCACCGACGACAATAGAGCCGTTCAATGCACTATATTCCATTTCTATTTCAGGCCATTGTCTTTTATCTAAAAAATGAAAACATACACTTCAGCTGTGAGATCGACCAAAAAGGTTTTTCATCAAACTCAGCTTTGCAAGCTGCGTGTGAAACTTCGATCGCGCGTGTTACGGGGCGTGTATACCCTCGTGACGGAGACAGGTCGGTGACTCCCCTGCTAATGCCAGGGTCAACAGGACTAAGACGTTCAGCCTTGTTCTGCGCACGGAAAGCGTATAACCCGCATTGAGGGGGACAAAACCAGACTTGTGTGGAATTCAGTATGCATAGACTAAACAAGTAATGGTTACTAGTGTGAGTTAGCTTTTGGACTGGGCTACTTGGGTCTACCGGGTTTGTACGCAAGTTCCTGTGTACTCCCTGTATATGTGGCAGGGCAGCGGAGGTCCAGCCCAGGTCTGATATGATGCTCGGGTTGTTAGTGCTGTCGAGTCATGATGGAACATGCGGTGGACGACGATCGTGATCCCTCGTCTGCTCTTGATGTAATGAAACGGCACACTCACACACCTGTATTGATTAAATGAAGACAAGTGTCCAGGGCGTGACCCCTACCCACTATTATCCTAATGCGAAGAAGATGTAATGGCGTTTTTATTGCGGGCGATCCTAAAATAAAACCCCTCAGTTGGCGTCGACGGCCGATGTTTTACCATTTTCAAAATCATATCATACGTTATTGCGTGCGTTTGGTGACGTTGATTGTGCCTTGTTGGCTGTCGCCTGTGCGGTGGTTCCAGCAGCAAGCAGCATAGCAGCGTATGGCACGTGTGTCAAGTCTACCGCAGGTATAATAGAACTCACACAGCTTACGCATGTAAAATAGCTTTCTACAAAAAAATGAAAAACGTCAGCTGTGAGTACGACCGATTGAATGGTTGAAATTCAGCTTAATAAAACACGAACATATCTGGTACGGCGGCAAGCCCCCCCCCCCCCCCCTCTCAGCATTCCCACGGAGTACGAGTAGTATTATTAATACTTCCAAGTATTAATACTGCGTAGTGAGTAGTGCTCATAGAATGAGCCGGTCGCCCCGGTGGCGTATCAGGTTATCCTCGAGCCTGGTACAGGTCAGTTTCGTGAGTTTCAGCCCCGCCAAGCGCATACCCGTATAAATTCGTTGGGACTTTTTCTTGTGCACAAATTGACTTGCGAAAAAGCGCGAGAGCGTGGGTTAGCAACACTCGATGAAAAATCGACGAGCAGCGGGATTGCTGAACCCTATGCGCGATAAAAACTGAAGGCAAGAACTGGGGGGAAAAGGGGGCAACACCTGTGTCCACGGCTTGTCCAGAAGCTGGAAAGTAAAAGTGAGAAAAAAAATAAATGTATCGTCTTGCCTATACATACGTCACATGATATAATTACAAAAAAAAAAAAAACTCTACGATAGGAGGCATAGGCACGGACACTGGTTGTGCTGGATGTAGATGGGTGGAAACATCAGCTTAATGTGAACAACACATAAGTGCCGCAAGGAATGTTCCCTGCGCACGTGCTCGATGCACAGTGCATGCGTACGCCGGGCTCTCTATACCAGGTACCAGTTAGCCTGGGTTGCCCTTCGTCTTACCCATGACACGAAGTACCTGCTGCACATACCCATGATACAAAGCGCGCAAGCTGTATACCTGGTACATATCATACATGTAGCATCAGCGCATGGCACGCGATAACTATTCATACAGACATGTAGCTGTTGCTTGCATGCGGACTTCGACCATTCGCGTGTTACGCCTTGCCGGTGCTTCACATTGATCTTTATACTGCTGTAGCGCCGGTTTGTGCCAGCCCACATTCGTAGCGGTACTTGTTCTGCGAAAATAAAGTGGGAAACAGCGCTGCTAGTCGCTACTACCTGTGCATACTGCTAGTAATGGTCGTTTCCATTGCACCAAGCGATTTAATAGGCACTACGATGTTATGCCAGTAGCAGGCAACCGGCACTACGCAACCGGCGCTACACGAGTGGCAGACCCAAGGCCTACTGCTGCTGCTGTGTCCAAATGGACTACAGGTATTTTAGTATGTTTCCAAACATGATTTCAGCTCATCAGGTGCCTTGTACACGAGGCAACATGATGTTGGATTTCCACGCACCTGTCCCTTGTGTTTGTCCCCGCCGAGCTCGGGCACGAGCCGTTCCAGCGCCGACGCTGCATCCATTGACCAGTCCCCTTTCAGCAACCTGGCATACCCTCCCAGTTTTTCAGCTGAAGTTGTTGACCCACTAGCAGCAGCAGTGGCAGCAGCAGCAGACATCATGACAGGATGGGCCGCTCTTTCTGTCCGAAGGTGCTGCTGCTGAAGAGTGTCAGATGATGTGAGGGTACCGAACACAGCTGTACGATTGCTGCGATGAATGAAACACGGCTTTTTCAAGGGAACACACGCAGTGGTGACGAGTAGTACGACTCCCTGGGGCAGTGAAAGCCGAGGTGACGACGGGCGGACTCCAAACGAGCAGCGCATTGGACAAAGTGCTTGATGGTTTTGTTCTGAGTTTTTCAAGTTTTTGGGGAGTTCCACAAAAAAACGCATTGTTTCGGGGACATAACAGCCGAAGAACACAGCACGTGTTTTGCGCCGCGCCCCGCTCAGCTGTGCACAACCATAGGAGGATGCGCTACAGGGCGGATTCGAAGTCATGCTCGCGCAGGCGAACTATCGCGAGTCTTCTCGTTTTTGCCAGGGAGCTGGAGAAAGCGGGGCGTATATCCAAAGCGAGCAAGGGTCTTCTGAAAGGTCAGCCTTACAGCAGCAGCAAGGCGTGTTGCTATATATTTGTGCACTTTTTTTCCCTTTTCGGATTCAGAACGGTTTGGATTCGAGCCTAGGCAGGTCGTCGTGTTACGTCGCAGGCAGCACAGCATAGCAACGATATGCCTGACGTTGTTTCTCAGCTTGCTGATTCTGCAGAAGAGCCGTTTGCCTCTGCCTGGCCTTCACCTGCCTGACCTTCACGGTGCGGCCTAGATGGGCGTGGTGTGCCTCGGGGTGCCTCGCCCTAATAACGCCTAGGAAACTGCTACGAATACGAGTAAATTTGCTTTGCATTCCCACATCCTACCTGAGATATCTTGGTACCTGGTACCAGGTATCTTGGTATCTTGGTATATCTATGCTCGTACTGGTACCTCTGCTTTGGATCACCTTACTATTAACATGTACCTGGTACAGTTAGTACCAGTAAACGCTCCACCGGTGCTTCCTCCTTCCATTGCCGCATGTACCGCGTATACTGACTAAGCTCCAGATCTAGAACCTCTATTCGCACAGCAGCCAGCGTCGTTCGTATACAATAGTAGCAGGTGCAGACTTCCTCAGGGAGTTAGTAGTGTAGCTCCCCGTACGTGAAGTGCCTTGGACGTGACTCAGAAAACGGTTCGATTCGGTTTGGGTATCATATCGTACGAAGTATCATACTGCTGTGCCACACGACACCGTAGGATAACAAGCCCCCGCGCTTTGGGCGCCTGGGATAAATAGTCCCCGCAGCAGTGGCAGTAGATCTGTGGATCTCCGCTGCCGGGCATACACGTACTGTGCACTATTAATACTACCTGTAACGCATGTGCCTTGTGCTCTACCAGTAGTCTATACCAGGCAGCTGGTAGACTAGAATAGTACTTTTCGCCCTCGACGAGTCATATCGGTATGGTACTCCTGCTGTAACAGGCAACCGCAAACGGCAGATACCTCGAAGTACATCCATAGTTGCACTCGCTACGAACTCGTAAAATTGCTCACCGCTCACCCCTGGCAACCCCGTGCGCTGTACCTATGCCACGTGTCTCAGAGCTGATCGTTCACGAAAACGCGCAAGTGATGTCTATCGGCGACAGCCTCGCAAAGGCGGACGAAGCCGGAGAGCAAGCAAGCCTTGCCCTAGAGCAGCTCGAGGAACTCATAAGTGAGCGAACATCAATCGGAGGCCTTTTTGAATCAGACGATTGCTTGCTGATTGCTTGCTGGTAGTTTCCAGGTAGTTTCGAGCACTGCCCCACGGGTTGATTCCGTATGCAGCCGCGGACCTAATCGGGCAAACAATATATTGCTGATCGCCAGCTTGCCGTCGTGTACCCTGATACATGATACCAGGCGTGCCAATTTAGAAGAGGCTACTTCGCGTGCAGCTCCCGGTCCGTCCTTTGTGTACGGATAGGAAACACGCAAAAGCAAGACGGACGAGCAGCACGTAGTACGTACTGCTATAGTCCAATCTACCACCAAGTACAGCACAGGACACCTAATAAGAAACGAGGTAACAAACAGCCCAGGGTGAGAGTTACAGGAAAACAATAAATTCGGAAACGGTTAACCGTTATTCTGAAGCTGGCGCAGAACGTACTGTAGAACGCACCCCCTATCAAATGATAAACCCAGCTGGGGTCAATATTGCTGTTCTTGTTGTGGCACGTGTCCTGCTACTGTCTATACCATGGTAGTGCATCGTCATTGTCGAAAACGCTCAACTCCAAAAGGCAGTGGTGATGTACAACGAAGGACGCTCCGGTGCCGTGTCACGAGATGTGCAATATTATGAAGAGATTTGTCTTCGAGGTGCGGGGCGCGGTCGCGTACCCAGCTATGTACCAGGTACTTGTATAGCAGTAGCAGTAGGATAGTGGTAACGACCTATGGCTAAGATTTCGCGCAGCAGGGTATTTTGTAGCGGTCGCCAATGTGTGAGCGACGGTGCTCGGCGATTGACAGTCGTAACACCCATCTCGATGAGGTTCCCTATTTTTTGGCGGGGTGTTAATTATAAAACTAGAAAGTCTGCTGTGCAATACGTACACCAACGACAATGCTTTGCTCCCTTGTGCTCAGCTGGCGCTTTGTTTTCCTGCTCGTCGTTTTGTTCTCGCTCGTGCGCCACCTCCTCGACCCCGCCAACCACTTTTGTGCACAGAGCACCGCGCGAGCAAATCACACCAGGAGCTGTTTGAGATATGCTCTTTAGAGGAGGCGCACCTCCTTTCCCAGCACGAAACGGAAGCGTTAGCCGAGGGCGTGGACACGAAGGTTTGAACGGCGTGACAGCCTGCCAAAATACGTTTTTTACTCCTTTACCGCCGCAAAAAAATATCCCACACTAACTCCAAGTCGTTCGTCCCCCAAAAAACGTGGTTGCGTCCCTCAAAGAATTGTTCGGAGACCGGTCTTTTTTGACACGTCAAAGACTCTTTCGGCCTTAATGTACTAGTTTTAGTCTAGGAGCGGTCATTCAAGGCGTCATACCGCAGTCTCCCGTCAGGTGTTTAACTCGTTTGTGGGACCCCAAGATAGTGACAAAAAAATGATACGCATAAGCGAGCAGCAACACACGTGTCGGATCATGCTGGCTCCGCCCGTGTCGTTGGATCTCTTGCATTGCAGTAAGGACATCGAATCGATCAAAGTCTAACCAAGCAGGCCATTGGTAGAAATCGTCATTTTTGTTGGTAGTTTTTTTTTTTTGGCCCTCTGAAGTTCTAAAAGCATACTTGCTGGCTGCCGCGAATGCTGTCAAAACTACTTGGTAAAAAAAAGGATCCGACAGCAGATGTTCGCTGGTAAGTTCAGTGGCTAAGGTATGATCATCGATTTTCTTACGTAATGGTGGCATCGATGATGATTATGCTAAACTTCGCACTGCATGATGACCGCACACTAATGTCTGCACGTCTGCACATATCCGTCACTGTTTCTGCGAGCTCGACCGGTCATTTTTCTTCCCAGGCTGAATTTTTCCTCTCCGGTATCACGAATTGCGGCGGTTGCGGACGAAATACTTCGAGCAGATAGGCAGCAAAAATCGCGCGAAAATCGGCCAACTTGGGCTTAAACGGCGAAATTCACCGGGACGGAAGTCGACCAGCGGCAGCAGGAAACCTGTTGGAATTCCCCAGGCGAACGGTAAAGAATATCAGGAAGGGAAACCGAGCGGTGGCACGAGCATGAGTACTACCCTGTCACCTCAGGTCTTGGCGGCATCAGTTTTCAAGTAGGGACGCCTGGACATATTTGTTTTATCACACAGTAGTGGTGTGCGACAAGACAGCATTCCCGCACCGTTGACCCAACTGTTGCGCCTTTCCTGCTTTCACAACCCCAACGCGCATGCAGCACAGTATACCTACATCCGTTGTGATTGCCCCCCCCGAGCGCCCAAATGTTGGAGGTATCTCTACTTTTAATTGAAACGGTGCTCGGTCTTGAAACGCATGCGTGGACAATGGTCAAATGGCTAACGCACTCAGCTAATGAGTACCCCCCGCCCCCCGCCCCGCCAATACTGCGTAACTTTGTTCGATTGTGGCGGTCAACCCCTCCCCCGCACGCGCAGTCCTTGGTGTACGGCGAAATCGACTTCTGGTCGTTCTACGATGTCATCAAGGTGGCCGCCGACGGAATCGACGCCAAACCTCGACGGAAACAGAAATATGTGGTTAGTTCTCGTATCGCACCCTCCGCTGAACCATCGGCCAACAGTGAGTTCTACCAGACGCAACAACCACTGAAACTGGAGCGGCGGCAGCAGCAGGAGCAGCAGCAGCAGGATGAGGAGGAGGAGGAAGAGGAGGAGGAGCACCAACACCAGGAGTGGCGGCGGAGGGGACGGCACGGTGACGACCACAGTGACGACCAGGTGGCGGGGTTGCGGCCACGACCGGCGGACAAAGAAGGGCTCCGCCGCGACGGTGGCGGGGACAACATCGCCGGCAACGGCCGGAAGCCAGCGGCCAACGGTGAAAAGGTGACCGTCGATCGGACGTTGGAGGAGAGCGTGGGGAAAGAAGTTGAGGCGACAGCGACAGACAGCGGTGGTGGTGGTGGTGGTGGTGGTAGTGGTGGTGGTGGTGATGATGATGGGGGTGGCGGTAGCGAAGGAGAAGTGGAAGGACTCAATTTCTACGACCTCGGAAGCGGGTCGGGAAGAGCGGTGTTTGCCGCTGTGCTTGCGGTCGACTTTCGGTGAGAGCGTGTCTTCTTTGATTGTGCCAAAAGATGCTAGTCCGTTGTACGGCGCTGGTTTATTGCTTGAGAGAAACGGGGTCGGATCTTGCCTTATGAAATAGACGATTTATGAAACGAATGAGTCGGGTCGTGTCCTATGAAAGAAACAAGTCAGGTCCTGTCTTTATGAATAAACGGTCCTGATCTTTCTCCTGATTGGCCTGTCTGAATCACGGTCGATATCTTTCAGTTGCTGGTGCTGACTGACGCTGATTGGCTACCTGTTTTTCTGCTGCTCATCTGCACCTCGGGTTCGGTTTCTCGGAAGCGTTTCCCAGCCTGGCATGGTACTTGGTTTCTTCCAAGAGTGCGTTTTTGTAGGGTATACACTCCTGAGGTACCCAGGTATCTACTCGTTTATGCCCAGCATAACCGGGTTTTGTACCCGGGTACTCCACAGTATACACCCTGCTAAACATCCCCATGGCGCCTTCTTACACTCGAAATCTCGTCGCCGTGCGTCCGACCAAGCGTCTTATGCGTTACGACTCGTGGTGCGATAGGGCTAGCATTTTTCGACCGACACATTTCGGGCGGGGCTCCTCACTATTGACTGCACTACCCAACATTACAGCACGTTTTACAATGATAGTAGTCGTCCTGTGTCTAGGCCATGCGACTGCTCATTTGGTTAAGTCAGGTTTTGAGTGAGGTGTGGAGCTCCTCGCGCGCGGAGGCTCATAACCTGCAAGCGCTACCACTATGTATCGTAGCACACGTCCTACACTACAGTAGGTGTAGAAAGAACGGTCTTGTTCGTCCACCTCGAGATTCAAGACGTGCGACTTCATGCGCTCAGCCTTTCCTGTTTGTGTTTTTCGTGCCGAAAGGCGGCCGTCCCGTACATCTGAACTGAAAACCTTTTGCTGAACTAACTCGCACCGCGCCATGTTCCACCTGATTCCGTGTTTCGAAAATAACAATATTTGTACGGGGGACGCGATAAAAGGTGTGCCGTTGGCATAGAATTCCTGGCCGGCATTCATCACGCGTCGACCCGAGTGTTGAAGCGCTACCGGAAGCTTGTGGAACCAGCGCTTTGCAGTCCCGCGGTCATCAAACTGTACCACGTGAGGACTCGTTTTGCCTTTCGGCTGTGTGACGATCATTTCGATTGGATTGGAGTCAGCGGTTGGCAGTCGCGTGTTTTTGCCTCAGATGCTCCGGCGGTTCGGGGCATTTCGGCCCCGCCTTCCCGCGCAAGGGCATTGATTCCGTGACGACCCGACGCTTGTCTCTGGATTGTTTTCCAACGTCACGCCTCTCGCAATTTTTGGCATTCGTGCTCCAATTCGATGTGGGAACTGTCCAGCGACTCTCAATTCAGCTGACATGCGCTGCGGCGGGAGGTTTCACGCCTCCTGCCACCTTCAATGACACATTCCCCGGAGTACTTACACAACTAGTTATTGCAAAGCGCGTTGTTGAAACAGCCGGCTTCTCGAGGCGGTACAGTCCCGCGTAGCACGCTATGTTCGTTCACCCAAACCACTGCACGGTGCACGGTCCCTCCTTCCCCTCTCCCACCCCCCGCCCCCCTCTCCCCCTCTCGGCATGCGTAGCGGCTGTTCCCAACTAACGAACGGTAAGTTGTACGACTCCAAACAGGAAGGGGATAAGATAGGCAAAACATTTTTTGTGAAGTATGGGAAGAACGTAATGAGCGCCCAAATGTTGGAGGTGTCTATGTAAGGAATAGGAGCGATGCTCCGTCTCGAAAGGAATGCGTGGTCAATGGCCGAATTACTAAGGCAAGCAACCAATGAGTATGCCCCCCCGACCCCCTCGCAGTCCCCTCTCCCCGTCTCCATACAATCCAGGTTTCCGTTGTCCACGAGTTACAGTAGCTACTATTAGCATTAACAACAGCAGCAGTATCCTTCGAGCGCCCCCCCTCCCATCCGACTGCCTTGGTTGTGTCTCGACAAACGCCGACCCCCTGCGCCCCCTCCCAACCGACCGCTTCCTGTCTCCATAAGCGCCCACCCGAACCCACACACCCCTAGGCTTATACGACCCATTTTGATAGCAATCCTTTTGGCATAATTGGGCTTTTTTAAAAGCATCAAAGTAGCACATGTTTGTTACTTATACTCTGTGCATAACGAGCACAATGGAGTGGAACACGATACTCGCACCTAGTACATCTGTTTTGTTGCTCCTTATTAAGTAATCAGCACTCATTATGGGGGAAAATGGCGGAATGGAAATGTAAGCATACACCCGACCCTGCCCCTGGCTTTCCCCCGCTGTCTCGATTTTCATTCATGCAAGGCGCTTTCTTGAGCCAGAGTGCGACTGGTCCGGCGAAGACAAACGCCGACCCCCTGCGCCCCCTCCCAATAGACCGCCTCCATATTTCAATAAACACCAACCCCCACCCCCACTTCCACCCCTACCCGCTGCTCTGCGCTTCCCCCCGCTGCCTCGGTCTGCATTCGTGCAGGGCTCTTTCCTGGAGCCAGAGTGCGACTGGTCCGACGGCGACCTGGTATTCGCCAACTCTACTTGCTTCGCCGAGGACACCTTGGCGGCCATCGCAGACAGGGCGACGTTGCTCCGCCCTGGCGCGCGCGTGGTGACATTTACCACCGCGCTGAAGACACCCTGGTTGCGCGTGCTGCTGAAGAGGAGGTACCAGATGTCGTGGGGGCCGGCGACGGTTTTCGTCCACCAAAAACTCAGGTAATATATCTACATATGCTAGAGGGTAAGCGACACCCCCGCCCCCGCGGCGTTGGTGCCACGGTGAAGCAACTAGTTTCTAAACAAAAGAAAAAAATACTCAAGACACCAAAAAAAATTCCTAATGATCGTGTTCTTCATACGAAACCCCATGTATGGTATCACGTGATACAACATCAGCAACGTGATGAGACTCTTGAGTTTACGTCCACGAACATCAGGGATAGAAGCAGCGTTACAGGCAGCCGACGAACCTCATGCCGCGCAAGAGAGGCTGCGATACAGAAACAGCAACATCGTCACGAACAGCCGATAGACAAATAATCCAGGATACCGCGAAACCCAGGATAGCACGAAAGCCCTTCGTAAGAAATAAGCAGAACGCACGAAGAAATCCCGAAATCATACTTGTGCTCGCACGGTGCTCATGTACGCGTGATATCATGTCGTATACAAAAGCAAAAGCAGCAACGTGACAGACTCTGGGCTGTATGTATACAAACACCACTGGAGGCAGCGTGATAGACAGCTAACGAAATAAGAGTGTGATAGATAGGCGACGGAAAATTCTGAAGATACTCAACGAAAACGTTTTTTTTTGCACAAAAAGGTACGAAGTGGGCATCAACGCGGACAAAGATACGCAGCAACCTCGACGATTGTTTGTATTGTATGGATTCAGACCTGAATTGTGAGACGTTTCCAGGCAAAATATAAGTCTTGAGACTTATGACTATGATCCGAGCGTTGTGTCGTGCCGACTTGCGAAGAAAAACATGGACAAGCGGACAGACATCAGAGACAACAGGTACGACAGTACAACAACAGTAGTATTCAATAGGTGCTTTTCGAAAGTGTGGGACAAACAGAGCCAATAAAATATCAAGTAGACATCAAACTGGGACAAAGATACGCAGAAATCTCGACGATTGGTCGCACGAATGCAGGCATGTGATGCGAGAAATGCCCTAGCGAAAGAGATACCTTGAGTTTGGTTCTGATCCGAGCGTTGTATTGTGCCAGATTGCGACGTGAAAAATAGCGTCGGAGATGCAGCAGACGGACGTGAATTTTTCGAACGTGTGAGATATTTTTTTCTAGCACCTATTTTCTTTAAAGCTAATATTGATATATTTCCTTCAAATTATCATGTTTTTATTGTTCTCTGCAGCGATGTGGGGGGACGGCTCCACTGGCGTGACACGAGAGCCGCGGCACCAACCGCTTTTTCTCGTCTCCTATGGTACTGCCAGAACCCGAGAGTGCCCCCCCCGCAGCCAGCTGGTCGGGGCTCTAACATTACGCAGTCTTGGACGACTGAGACCCCCCATTATTGACCACCGCAGCAATTCCGGTAGAAACCACAGCAGTAGACTATCTTGTACTGTAGGCCTGTCAATCGGCAAACGAAAGGTCATTCGGCTCTTGTGCTCTGCTATATTCGCAGGGCTATGCACATGAGACACTTGGAGCCTCAAGAATGATCATCGCTTCCCCGTTCATCCGATCCTAAACATCCATCCATCTATGGAACCCCCAGTATCGTATATATATTTTTATTCGTCGGTTTTGAACGAAACTAACGTTGCGAAAAAACACAATACTTGCCAATGGGAACGGGTAGGCATCAATGCCTAACTCTATTCTTAAGTTAAAAAGTGGGAATAATCTGATCTATAAGTGGGAATAATCTGATCTATACCATAAATAATTTAAATACACTCCAGCTGAGAGATCGAAAATTTCGTCGAAATTCGTTTTTTCAAGCTGTGAGTGAAACTCCGATCGCGCTATATAAAGTATACCTGATAAAGATTTTGAACGTGTATTTGCGATGTTGTACTGTATTTGCGATGTTGTACTGTATGAAAGCTACAAACGAAGTGTTTGTAGGTAGATGTATGCGTACAAAACGACACGATGGTTGATGCTGATTCGTATATGCACCTCTGTATAATTCGTTATCATGGTTGATGATGACAATTGTCGAGCCAAGAGGACTACGCGGCGAGGCTGACAAACCTCCTCCTCCTCCTCTTTATCCCCCTCCTCCTCTTGCTCCTCCTCCTTGTTATTCCCCTCCTGTTTCTCCTCCTGTTTCTCCTCTTTCCCCTCTTGCTCCTCCTCTTGCTCCTCCTCTTGCTGCCCCTTCTCTTGCTCCTCCTCTTACGATGGTTTTGTCATGATATCAGCCGAGAAGAATACGCCGCGAGGTTGACGGAAACGACGCCTTTTGACGAGGACCAAGGCATGCCACGAGCGGGCAATAATCCATATACATCACGAAACCCGGGGATGGAACCAGGATATCCCCGGACGACGGCAGGCTCCAGCACGGCCGCTGCTCCGCCAGCGCCGGCCCCAACTGCCCCGCCAGCGCCGGCCCCAACTGCCCCGCCAGCATCACCGGCATCTCACCCTTCGCCACCTTATAAGAAGGTTAATTATGGCGGCGGCGATTTTGAAGGTTTCAGTTTGGGTAGCGAGATGTTGTCGGAGGGGGACAGCGCAACAGGCGAAGAGGAGGAGGAGGAGGAGGAGGAGGAGGAGGAGGAGGAGGAGGAGGAGGAGGAGGAGGAGTGGAGAGGCGAAAAGGAGATAGTGGGACGGGCTGCTGCTTATGGTTCGTCGCCGCGAAGGCCGCTTCATTGCTGATAACAGCAGTAATAATGGGTGGTAGCCGTGTTTGTGGTGGTGCAATCTGTGTTTTTTTTTAGTAAAAGTGATACTGTTGTAGTAGTTGTAGTCCGTCGTCTTGTTTGTTATGTGCAGTCCGTCTCCTTTTTTCAATGGAAAAGTGGTACCAGTTCGTCGTCCTCCTTTTGTGTGTGTCACGCGCTTTTACTTGATGATGCAGGCTCTTAGGTGAAAGTAGAGGCCCAGACGGTCGGTCTTGCGGTGATAAAGTTGATGTTGTCACCGCAGTGAGTGGGGTGCGTTGATGGATTGTTCGAATATTTACTTCCCGGTATTGTTCATCGTTTTTCGGTATTGCAGGTACACTCACTCGTGGTTTGTATGTGGATACGTTAGGTTCAACGGTTGTTGAGCTATTTTTGCTCAAGACAAAAGGGCTTCGGCCCCAGTGCCTGGAGATTACCGGATTGCTGGTGAACAGCCCCAGCGAGACGGTGTATGATGACGTGACGATTGCGAGTTCAGTGTTGTACTTCGTACATAGATTGTATACTGCTGTGGTCTAATGATGTACCGACTGGTATTTGTTAATGTATTCATGGTACGACTGCTGCAGCGCTCTGTTCAGCGAAGATACTTGTGGTACAAGCGTATGTGATGCTTCGTACCTCACGCGAGTTGCACTGGATTTGTCGTACGTACATACCTGGTACCCGGTATGTATTTAGAGGGCTACAGTCACTAGTAGTAGTATTTCTACTTGTGCTGTACCTATTCGTGCTACCTGCACGTACAGATCGAGAGAAAGCCGACGAAGAAAAACGTGGAAGGCGAAGAAAGGGGTGGTATTGGTGGTCCAAGTCCGAGACGACAACGGAACGGAAGAAAGCGGAATATTGTGTATCGACTGTTCAATCAGACCAACACCGACCGTGAAGGATTGGATTATGTGCTTCCCAGCTCTACTTTCGACTGAAACCCATGCAGTAAAGGAAAAGTTATCTATACCCAGTCTACTATTCATAGTACGCGACACCCCTGTTTTGGTCACTGGTTTAGCTGGCCGACAACGTGCAGCATGAACTTCAGCGTCGATCCCTCATAAATATTCTCGGAAAATGGGAAAAAAAAAAACAAGGGAAATCCTGGGAAACCTGTACGAGAGGAAATCTATATGCACGAACTCTACCCCCCGTTTGCGTATAGTTGCGGCGTCGTGTCGCTCTAATATTTATTTTGGACCAAGCGAGAAATTTGGCTGAAACTCTTACGTGAAGCTGGGTACGTTGTACACTAATTCCTAGCTGCTGAGCTTGTAAACGTGGTTGTGCTCATGGTTCGTCGTGCGAAATCAGAGCCCATTTTTTTTCTTAGCTCCCAGTTTCTCGACAATTTTCCAACTATATAAATCCTACAACATAAAGTAAATAAGGCATTATTAAAGAAAGTTTAAGTTTAAAGTCCAAAGAATAATGTCCCCAGGAAGGCAAGCCGCATGAAGGTGGAGTTACGCACGGTACAAACGCCTAAAACAACAGTCACGTCAGTAGCGGTCATACTATTGAATTTGCTACTTGTTGGTGACAATACGCACCAGGTACGAGGTTTTTGCGCTGACGCCCAACGCTATCCCAATGCGATTCCAAAGACCATCGGACACTGGAAGGGTCGGTAGAAGCGAATTTGTTGTTTGGTTATTATGATGTTGGCCCTAAATTAATACCTGCTATCGACGTATGTACGTAACAGGGCTGACGGCTGACGCCGGAACGCGAAACAAAACAAAATTCGAAGTCAACACTCCTTCTACATCTGGACCCATCACCCCTCCTTGGATATCAAACAGAACCGTAACGCCTTCTCGACAATAGCGTACCACAAATTGTAGCCCATGCTAAAATCCCTATAAAACAAGCTGCCTAGGAGGTAGGTCACCGGTAAACTTTAAGACTCGTCAAAGTGATGACGTCGTTCTAACTCATCTGCAACATCCCGTCACTTTTTAGTGTGGCACACATGACCATATCTACCTCATCAACCGCATAACTTCATCTACGAACACTATAAATATGAGAGAATCGTGCTCAGGAGAAACAATAAATAATACAATGCATTTCAATTGTGGACACCATTTTGCAAAACTCTGACTTCCCTAATCTAAATATGAAAAGAGTCTAGACATTAACGTCATAATATGTCTTAGCCTTTTGTTATAAGGTTCAGTTTGGGTAAGCTATTGGTTAACCTATTGCAAGTGGTCAAACGGACTAATACCCCACTAATTCCTTAACCAATGGCGTCGTCGACAGACCATGGATTTTTGGAACGTGGGTTCGAGTCCCACATCCGACATAATAAACTTTTTCAGACTTTCCTCATGTCTAACTTGAAAAATATCCTCCCCGGTATCCCCAGGAAATGAAACCCCTTGGATATTGACAGGTCCGCCCGTATATCCGGCCGACCTGCTATCCCGCCGTTTCACGGGGGGGAAGTGTTGAAAGGCTTAGCTCGGGTAAGCTATTGGTTAACCTTTTGCAAGTGGTCAAACGGACTAATACCCCACTTTAACGTAAGACAGGTGACAACCTACCATAAAATTGACACTCCATCACACTAGCCCTCCCTGAATACTCGTACATGCAGATCACACGAAACATAAAATATTATCATGTTGGTTATATAGCACTACCCACTGGCCCACGAAGTCACGTGACTACGTCTTGGTTATATAGAACTACCCACTGGGCCAGTGGGTAAAGCTATATAACCAACAAAAGATGCGTTTGGGAGTCCGCCGATTGACTCTCATCGACTTCGTAACACGGGATCTCTAGTCACGTGACTACGTGGGCCAGGGGGTAATGCTATATAACCAACAGATCAAAACGTCTTAACTACCAAAGATGGCATCGAAGATGCGGCTATTCGAACAGTGAAGAGAAGTGGCTGCAGAGTTACCCCAGACCTTGCTAACGAAGCGACGATGCCTCTGACATGATCGAAGCCCGTTCGTTGTACGCAAAAAACAGAAAGCGGGGGGGGCGTGGTACCACCGAAATGAACGCGAAGGAAATCGAAACAGTAGGGGGGAGAACACACGGAAGAGTAGTCAACGGACAGCGGCCTTCGGGGTATCTATGAGGCAAAGTGCAAATCCTGAGCACAAATGTCAACGCCTTTTTCAACGAGATGGACGAAAGTAAATGAGCCTACAATGTATTTGACGCAAATGTTGTCGAAAGGCTAGATCGTTGTGGACCCGAAGCAGAAAATATACCAGGTATAGTACATGGGCACGGAACCAAGAGACTAGAAGGGGGGTACCAATTCGAGCTACGAGATAAAGTGCACTGCAGAATACCAGCCAACGGCTGAATGTCTGTGTATAGGAAGAAAAACACAATGAAAGGAGCACTAACAGAGAATACGAGAGGCTCCACAGGACGTGTCAGAATTATGCAATACTCCGCGAGCTCGCGAGCCAGCCCCCCAGTCTGGCGCTGAAGACACCAGGATCCGTAGTTGCCGCCTCGGAATGTGCTGTAAAACGAAGACTGGAGGTCGATCTTGATCGGGCTCGAGTCGTCTAGGAACCGGACGATGTAGGAGCCAGGCGAAGAGGTCCCGGGCTAGGCTTGGTGGGCAAATTTTCCCAGCCACCAGAGGCCGTCGGGGGCCTTGTACCAGAGGTGGGCACCTGCGGGAAGGAGCGGCGGGGTAGGATCCTGTGTGGGCCGGCCCAGTTATGGGGCAGCTTGGTCTTGGGCACGATGGCGTCGGTGCCTTTCTTGGCATCTTGACGGGTGGTGGAAGCGGAGCTGTAAATCCACGCCCAACCACACCAGGACGTGCGTGGTCGGCGGACGAGAAGCACCTTGCCGTCATCTGTTGTGTGTAGATGGTATTTTACCGCGAGAGCAATGACCTCAGAAACAAGCGGGTTTTACCGCGAGAGCAATGACCTCAGAAACAAGCGGGCGGCGGGACGAGGGGATGTAGTCCAAAAGGTCGTCTGGCGGCGGTGAAGGGAAGTCAATGGAAGTAAACCGAATGGTGGCGGAGTAGATGGGTTCAGCGACTTATTCACGCGCCCAATCGGTGTGGGTAAAGCGCTCGACGCAGGAGCGGAGGTGATGGTCGTCCACAGGATCATGGACGGGTTTCAGAAGACGGAGCGACGTTGGTGTGGGAGTCTGTACAGCGGCAGTGGTCGGTTTTTGCACGGTGTGTGCCGATGGACAGGTGGTCTTTCGCAGAGCAGAGGCGCTCGCTGCCGCTGCGGGAACGGCGGCAAGCGTCAGGTGGTCGCCCCGGTGGCGTATTAGGCTATCCTCGAGCCTGGTATTTGTCAGTTTTGTGAGTTCGAATCCCCCCGAGTGCATACTCGTATACATTCGTGGGGACTTTTTCTTGCGCACCAATTGACTTGCGGAAAGAGCGAGAGCGTGAGTTAGCAACACTCGATGAAAAAGTCGACGAGCAGTGGGATTGCTGAACCCTATGCGCGATAAAAATTGAAGGCAAGAACCGGGGGGGAGAAGGGACGACGCCTGTGACCACGGCTTGTCCAGAAGCTGGAAAGTAGAAGTGTGCAAAAAAAATAGAAAAAAATATAGAACGGATGCGGGTTGTGCTCGATTTGAAGGGCTGCGGCAGACGTGGGAACATGTTTCCGTGCGGCGGAAGATCATGCGGTTGGATATGCCGTGGAGTACTTGGCGGGTTTTACCCAACATGGGTACCAAGCCGCCATGCACGAACTTTTCCCTCTCCTCCGCGCGTTTTACACCTGACTCCCCAAGCATGTGTGGGCGTCTCATCTCTCCGGCAGTTGCTCGGACGACCGCAACAGGGAGCCCCACTGGGACGAAGGCAAAGATGGCGACGGCAACCATGCATCACGATCTAGGGGCCCGTGCAACTCCGGCACCTTGTCGGGGAAAAACAATTGCCGGGCGCAATCGTCCAACACGTTGTCCCCACGCCCGACAAAGAGGCAGCGAGGACACGTCAGATATTTGTCATTTCGTGTTCCAGCGACGACGACACGTACTCCACGAACAGGCAAGGACCCCCCCGTGATGCAGAGACTCCATTGTCTGTTTCGTTCGCTGAGCTGACTATACCCCCCCCCCCCCTGACCAAGTGCTCATCCCACCGCCTGCTCCGAGCGCCCTCACCTCCTGATTTTCAGCCCAACCGTAAAAACTAGGAGGTGAGGGCGGTTGGAGCAGGCGTCGGGATGGGCACTTGGGCAAGGGGGGGGGGTGTACTTAGTTATGCATGACCGTAGTCGTATGGTCATAGACCCTTGCATCCCTACTCTGCCGGGACGGAGCACGTCGGGTTTTCACCAACCAGACATACATTGCGTGCACCGAGTGCGAAGCGCCGTGAGGTGTTCGGCGAGTCGCATGAAGGGTGAACTGCATCCTTCCAAGAACCGCTCGTGAGACGGACTTCGGCACCTTGTGCCTACTTTCTTGTACATGGGTGACAGCGCCAATGAGTTATTTTGTTTGCTGGTGTGGCCACTCCAGAGACAGCAGTGAGCATTACTATGTAACTGCCTCGCGGGTGCCTTACCATGTTCACACAACGCGATGCAATCGTTCCCCTTGTACGCCCAAAGGTACAGATTGTGCATGGTGGCCTGGTATCCATGCTGGGTGAAACCCGCCAGGTATTCCACGGCATATCTAACCGTTGTGATATTCCGCCGCGCGGAAATACAGGAAATATGTTCCTATGTCAGCTGCAGCTCTCGTGATCAAACCACGGTGATGGTCAGGAACCCCATGCCCCCTGAAAAGCAAGCTCAGAGGAACCTGCAGAAAAGGAGGTCCCGATCTGCAAAACATACAGGGAGGAAGCCACAAGCGCGGTTGACCGAGATGTGGATGCAGCTGTTGCAGCAGGCAAAGAAAAGGACACCTGGGAGGCTGTTTTTGATGAGCGAAGGCAGCGTCCAAGCGGGCACGCCTTTGGTCGATGCTCTAATCCAAGGCCCGACCTCGTGCTGGCCATGCTGTGCGAAGCGACTGCGCGGCAACCTGAATTTGCTGCTCGAGACGCGCAACGATGGCCTGCGCAGCCTCGACTTCCGTAGAAAGTGTCGAGTGGGTGGGCGTGTTGGACCTCGAGCCGAATCGGGGAGGGCAGAGTTTGCGGGCGGCGGAGACGGGGTGGGCGATAAAGAAGTCGGAGAAGGTGTGCGCACAGTAGGAGTCGAAGAAGTGGGGGCGGGTACACAAGGGGTCGCGGAAGAAAGCGTAGACAGGGCGTTGGAGGAGTCGGGTGTCTTGATCATCGGGGACCTCTACGACTTGAATTTTTTGTTGGTGCCACTCGACACGGCAGTAGTCTTTGGAGCAATATCAGCATCCTCACACGGGGTGTTGCCGACTTGTGCCCTGGGTCTGTCTCGTCGTTGTCACTGCTGCTACCGTTGCCGCCGTTTTCGCTGCCACTCGAGCCGTTGTAGTCGAGAAGTTCTTCCTCCTTCTTGATTTCACACATGGGAGCGGACTGCGAGGAAGGTCTGGGGCGAGCGAAAGGTTGAAATGCGGTCGGCAGGGGTGGGGTGGAGTTCCGCGTAAAAGTAGGAACTGGAGCGGTGTGGTTCTACGGTAGCCCCCCACACTTTTCTTTAACGAAATCGCCGGTTTTGAAACCAGCCCCTGGCCGTATCTCCGGCAATACGGTCCCCCTTACTACCCGGACGTCATCGTTCGATAGTCCTCCGCAAACAAAATAATATATGCAGATACTCTTTTCAAAGCATCCTTCCTCGCGTCGAGCAGCCGTGAACCGTTCGTTAAAGAAAACCGCTGGTTTGGGGGGGGGCTATCGTAGAATCAGTCAGCGTCACGGGCGATTGGGGTACGCGATAGGGATGCGGCACGAAACGAGCGGGCTATACAAGCTGGGACGGCCAAGAAACCCATAATCCGTCAGTCGGGCATACCTTTTGAAAGACAGTGACCCACTGCAAACTGAGCATATCCTCGTAATCAGCTAGATGCGGTGGTCATTTTAAGCCCTCCAGCTTGAGAATCTGCGAAGTTGGCGCCGAAAAAAGTGTTTGCCACTCACGTTTCCTAGTTTGAGCATTTTTTTTCATGATCTGTTTGTGTTGCTTTTTCTAAAATTGCTCGAAATACAAAGTGGATGGAATTGGCTTAATTTTTCTGAGCATGTACATCTTGAGACGAGGAGTAGGGACACATGCTTTTCATTTCATGGGTCACTTTCGTTCGAAAGTTATGGATGAATCCCTGAATTATATGTAAATTTGTATGCAGAGGCACTTCGGTGGAAACTTGGCCATGCACCTCTCATTTTTTGAAGTTAGGACCTGAAATTTTGACATGTGATTTGGGACCGAGCCCACCAAAACAGTACTTGGCGAGCTCAAAAAATAAAAAATAAAAACTGCCGACATACGGCCAACTAAACGTTTTCCATGATAATGAAATGGACGAAAAGTCAACAGATTTTCATTTTTTGTTTTGAGCTCGCCAAGTAGTGTCTTGGCGAGCCTGTTCTAAATTGAGTGTCAAAATTTCAGGTCCGAACACGAAAACCTGAGCGGAGCACAGCGATATTTGTCTATTTTGAGCGTCTTGGCCGGCCCAGCTTGTATAACGGAGGGCCCGACGGGTTTGGGGGGGTCGGGGAGGGTGGAGAATAAGACGAAGAGCACGGCGGCGTGTTTTCCTTGGAAGAAGACACGGCGGAGACCTTAAGTCTCGAAACATCCCCCTGGTGGTGACCTTGAGGTGATGAGGGTGAATTCTGACGGGAAAAACATACCACAGCAATATCCTGGTGGTCTTGACGCAACGGGGCAATCTTCGCGTGGTCTCGTTGTGCCGAGGCTGCCTTCTGTTGATGTCAGCGTGCAAACGGTGGTCCACAGTCATTGCAGGCCAAAGTAGTTTCAGGGGCATCGTACTCGGGAGGGGAGGGAGTGGTGGGTGCGTGCCCGGGGAGGGAGGGTGGGAGAGGGATCTTATCCCCAGAAGTTACCGTAGGGTTTGGGGGGTTGAAAGGAGTTCAAGGGCCAAACGGGAAGGAGCAGGCGCAACTTGTGCAGCTGGGGGAGGGGGGGGTACGGTGGGGGAGTGGGGCACGGGGGAGGGGGACTCGTTGTACAAAGGGTAATTTATCTATGAAGCCATTAATATTCATCGCACCAAATCTTCGCCACATCCGTGCCTCGACCCATTGCAATAAAATAAAGCTAAGAGTCATCCCGCAGTAGGGGTTTGCAGTTTCTGGGCCAAACGTTTCTGGCCGGTGAGTCGTTCTACGGTAGCCCCCTCCAAATTTTCTTTGACGAAATCGCCGGTTTTGAGGCCAGCTCCCGGCTGCATCTCCTGAAATGCGGTGCCCCTTGCCAACCTCGATGTCATCGTTCGATAGTCCTTCCTTTGCAAACATGAAAATGTTCTGAGGATGCGTTTTTCATCTAGCATCAATCCTCGTGGTCGAGCAGCCATGCAACGTTCGTTAAACAAAATCGCTGTGTTTTTTTTTTGTGGGGGGTATCGTAGAATCTGATTGGTGGAGCTCCCCAAGCGTGGACCTATCGGTTAGTAGGATAATTTTACGAGTATATATTTGTTTTTATTATAGTACTATGAAAACTCGTAGCGCCCAGAAATGTTGGTCGGGTTGTTGCGCGATTGAACGCCTTCGAAGTCGTGTTCCGGGCGAGATATTGAGCTCCTCGCTGTTAGGAGCTCAGAAATTTCTTAGAATATTCTGCTGAACCCCTAGCGTGGGACCACTCAAAAAATCGTCTTCCAACCTGCCAACATGTTACGACGAGGTAGAAGTTAAATCTATCGACGCGTTTTGGCTGTTCAAAAATGGAACAGAATGGCGGCGGGACAACGTGGTGGGTGTCGGGGGGGCACCATGACTCGGAACAGGAAGACTTGGCATGGGGCTACGCAGACAAAGTGCGTAGGGGAGGCAGCTGGTCCACACACTGTGTTGGCAGAGAGGCACTGCTCGAAAACGAGGGCAAAAAAGTACAAGGGAAAACAACTACTACTATATACCGTAGTTGTACGATCGAGAATATCGGCTGGGAGAGGACCACTCGGGTTGACTATCTGTGGGCCGGGCTTCAAACAAAATACTCATGTTTCGTGTTGGAAATAGCTCAAGGAGTAAAATAATACGATTGAACTCTCGGCGGAGGCGCTCGCCCAAAAGAGGATATCTAAAAAGTTGCGCTCATGTACCCCTACAATAATATACATGATGGGTTCAGGCGCCAGTGGTTCGTCTGAATCAAAGTAATGTGCGGGCACGGTTGCTGGAATGTCGACAGTAAATCGATAATATCAAGCTGTCCGAGGAGCTCTGAGTTAAAAGTTTTCTAGAATCTAACTCAACGAGTGGAGGGACCACACCTGCCCCGGGCTGCTGTAAAGCAGTATGCGCAAGGGCAGTGTCTACGACGACATCATGCGTGGGAGATACGTTGTCTGAGATGCCGCGGGTGAGTGCGGCGTCGATATCTGCCACCTCTTTAACAAGGATGTTGGGGGGAGTGCGGGTGGGCGCGAGAGCGGGCAGGCATTTATTTGCTAAATTTGGGATGGTTGATGCGCAATCAATCGAAATATTTACAAAAAAAATCATGCGCATTTGACATTTCGCGAGAGGTCCCAGAAGACAAATCTACGAGCTGCTGATCATCTAATCCAACCCAATTCGATCCGTCGCGCGATGCACACGCCACGGAGCTCGCGGTGATCGCGTCCTCGGAGATCATCACGCGCGCGAGGATAGCTAATCGCGTGCCAACACTCCTATGGCGGCAGACATCACGCAAAAACAAAACAAGAAAAAAGGAAGCATGAGCGTAAAAAAGAAAACACCAGAAGGCCTGTGGATGATAGCGTCACTACTAGGAAATGCTATTATTATGGATATGGGAAAACAACCAAGGACTAAAACCCAGCTGGCGAAACAAAACAAGACAAAATAGGACCTACAAAAGGTGGGAGAAGAGGAGAAGCACGTGCCGTTCCTACAGCGAGACGGAGGGAGCGCGTCGCGAAGCGGGGAAGGGGTCTTGCCATGAAGCCATGTGTGATAAGGGGCTCAACCAGGTAGGACTCAGGTGTTTCCAACGCTTGCACCCGAGACTTGTTCAGGAGATAGAGACGCGCTATTTTGCTGTTGTTGCAGGAGACCCGTGTCAGAGGTAAAAGCGCCTGGGTGGGGGAGGGTGAGGGTCACATTTCAGCAATCATCCCGGATCCATCACCCCTCCTCTCGATACAGAACCATAACACCCAATCTACAGGTACGTCACCGGTAAACTTCAAGAAGAAGACTAGTCAAAGTGATGGCATTGTTCCAAGTAATCTGCAGCACCCCGCCACTTTTTGGTGTGGTGTGACCATGATAATCTAGTTCAGTCTAATAACTTATAATCTATTAATATAATAAATACCACTGCTGCTGTGAAGAATCGTGCTTAGAAGAAACGTATTTAATAGTAGTAGTAATAGTGTAGATGTTACGGTATTAGTGGGGTAATAGTCCGTTTTGACCACTTGCAAAAAAAGGTTAACCAATAGCTTACCCAAACTAAGCCTTATAACACTCTTCCCCCCTGAAACGGCGGGATAGCAGGTCGGCTGGATACACGGGCGGACGTGTCAATATCCAAGCCGTTTCATTTCCTGGGGATACCAGGGACAGTATTTTTCAAGTTTGACATGTCATGGGGAAAGTCTGAAAAGTTTATTACTGTGGATGGTGGGGATCGAACCCACGATCCAAACACCCCATGGTCTGTCGACGACGCCATTTGTTAAGGTATTAGTGGGGTATTAGTCCGTTTGACCACTTGCAAAAGGTTAACCAATAGCTTACCCAAACTACGCCTTATAACACTCTTCCCCCCTGAAACGACGGGATAGCAGGTCGGCCGGATACACGGGCGGACGTGTCAATATCGAAGCCGTTTCATTTCCTGGGGATACCAGGGACAGTATTTTTCAAGTTCGACTTGGGGAAAATCTGAAAAGTTTATTATTATTGTGGATGGTGGGGATCGAACCCACGACCCTAAAAACCATGGTCTGTCGATGACGCCATTTGTTAAGGTATTAGTGGGGTATTAGTCCGTTTGACCACTTGCGAAAGGTTAACCGATAGCTTACCCAAAGTAAGCCTTATAACATAGACCTATTTGTTTCAATAAATTTGTGGACACCATTTGGCAAAACTCTGACTTCCCTCATCTAAATATGAGAAGTTGAACTTTATACATCAATGTCACGAAATGTCTTAGCCTTTGACGTAAGACAGGTAGGTGTCGAAAAAAAAAAGTTTAACCGATAGCTTTTACCCAAACTAAGCCTTATAACATAGAACTATTTTATAACTAATTTTCAAGGACGTCAGCCGTGAGTTTGACGAATACCTATTTATTTCAATAAATTTGTGGACACCATTTAGCAAAACTCTGACTTCCCTCATCTAAATATATACAAGGGGCTACGCCGGCGGCCTGGACGGCCGCCGGTCGCAGCGCAGGATAGTAAATATTAAGAGGGTAAGAAGTAATGCCAAGAGTTAGACGAAGTTTGTTAATTCATATATACATGGGAGATAACGGAAAGGGAAAATGCCGACAAATTTTTCCCGATTTCCCGTGTGCGGCGGAACAATGCGAGAAGGCAGCCTGGAAATTATGGGAGAGCATGGCGGTTCACCCCAGCTGGGTGACGCTCTGCGTTGCTACGCAGAAAGGCGCGGCCACAGCTGCTGCTGTGCATATACCATTTGTAGCTTCGCGATGCTGCTGTGCATATACCATTTGTAGCTTCGTGATGCTGCTGTGCATATACCATTTGTAGCTTCGTCATGCTGCAGGCTCATCATAGCTTCAGCTACTACTGCTGTACATCATGTACATGTACGTGCTGCTGATTTATACGTGCTGCTGTAGACTACCGGGGGTTCAAAAATATTGAGAGTTCGCAGTTCTCCACGACGCCTAGCTGCTGCTGTGCATATACCATTTGTAGCTTCGTGATTCTGCTGTGCATATACCATTTGTAGCTTCGTGATGCTGCTGTGCATATACCATTTGTAGCTTCGTGATGCTGCAGGCTCATCATAGCTTCAGCTACTGCTGTACATCATGTACATGTATACGTGCTGCTGTAGACTACCGGGGGTTCAAAAATATTGAGAGTTCGCAGTTCTCCACTACGCCTGGATGGCATGTGTTCTCGGGGATTACGAACTTTTCTTCTCCAGATCCTAGCACAAACCTCGCTTAGTGGCCTTTACAATGGCGACGCCGGCCAGGTAATCGACCCCCCCCCGTGTGTCGGAGGTCAGAGAACACGTACCGAAGAAATAACGCGAAGACATTAGCCCTGTGTGCAGACTACGCACCAAACGTCTCACAGGGCACGATTTTTCGGAGATCTCGTCGTAGATCTCGACGTCGAGACCTCGCGCGCGCGCTACGGCGCCGAGCGGGCGGATCAGCTGAGCCGGTGGTTGCAGGCGAGGCGGGGGCACGCCTCAGCGAAGAAACCGCGCGGAAAGGCGGTCAGAGGCGGGAGATATCCGCAGACGTAAGGATGTGCATATGTGATAAGCGAACTAAGATATATAGATTTATGAGAGAAGTTGAACTTTATACATCAATGTCACGAAATGTCTTAGCCTTTGACGTAAGACAGGTAGGTGGCAATCTACCATGAACCTGACACTCCATCATCACCGCTGGAGTATAGGTGCAAAATCAAGGTGGAAAAATCACACCGCGTACTACTTCTCATTTATTTACCGGTATTTAGGAACGGCCCCTAGGCTTTTTTTGTTATAATGCTGTTTATTATGCTGAAACTCAAGCGATGATTAAAACTGCTGGTTACAGATTACGCTTTTCGCTATTCCCCGAAGGTCAATTATGCCAAAGAAATGCGAGCACTGTAACCTCAGTTTGCTGATACCATTCGTCCCGAGGTGCAAGATGCAAGACGAAACCCCCCCACGTATAATAACCGTAAACCCTGTGACACGAACTAACTGACGAACTGATGAACACGACCAAAAATCTTGAAAAATAAATCCTCGTTTATCTCCGTTGGATTACGGCCTCAAGAACCAATCGAAACCCTTTAGAACCAAAATCAACCACGAACCTCTCAGCAACACTAGTCAGCAAAGCAAAGTGCACACCAGTCAAGAGAGATGCTGCCCCGAGCTATAGCGAGGCTTTCGGGTAGTGGCGCCCGAAGCCGTCCATTATTATCCACGCACAAAGATTTCTACTCTTGGGAGAAGGCTGTGCCTGCTCCGCGAAAGCATTCAGATGTTGGCTCGAGTAAGCAACAACGAGCCTTCTACAGCAGCACCACTAGCAGCAACAGCAGCAGCAGCAGCAGCTCGCCCAATTCGTTGATCGCCCACGGCGACCACCCAGAAAGCAGCAGCAGCACCACCAGCACCACCACCACCTCACGACGAGCTGATGACTCCAAGTTTGCTCCACAGCCTACCACTGTCCCGAGACCTTTGACCTACACCACCGGTGGTAAAAGGACCCGAAGGACATCTGCAGCGCAGCACCAGCTGTCCACTGGACCAGCGCCGCTTCTTGCCCAAGAAGGGGATGAGGAGGAGGGTGGTGTAGACGAGTCGGACCGTAAAATGCTTGAGGTAGCTTCTCCGCCGGCGGCGGCCGGGCTGCGCCCGGAGACGGCCGCAGCTTCGACCCCGGTGGACCTGGGCTGCAAGGCGTATTACATGGCGAGAAGCATCGACATCAAGACGGTGTGCAAGGTATGGTGTGGTGCGGTTCATGTGTCGGCGTCCGTGTCAGTCATCGTCTTCCCTCCCAACCAGCACTGACCAGCTGCTATCATGCGCACGAATACTGGTGCGTTTAGCTGTTTGCTACGCTACGCCACCGCCCACGTGTGCGGTGTTGACTGCATGCAATGCATGCCGGTAACTGCTGCACGAACGCGTGGTACGAGCTACTGCTGTAGGCCCGATTCGAGCACGAACTTGGCACACCGCTGCCAGTCTGTACACACCCAACACACATGCTGTTATATGTACAGGGTCAGCATGCCCATAGTTTTGTGCCTTTTTAGCTTCCCTGCGTTTCTAGTTGGTTGACGTCGCGTCGACGGCTGATGGCTGATGGTACACCTTTTTCATAATAAAACACAGCAGACGCAGAGAGGCGCGGCAGCCGTACAGCAGCAGCAGTAGTACTATTGCGTAGTAGTACAACAGTGGTGCTGACTGTCGGCGTACCCACCACGAGCGTCGCAACCACTCCGAAAGCTGACCCTAAAACACCAACCGTTTCGTCGGGCGTTTCTCAAACCGCTTTGCCTGGCGTTTCGCCCAAGCGTTTTGCAAAATGCTTAGTCTAATCCGACAATTCTCCTCTCCCCGCATTCAAACCGCCTACCACCTCCTCTTTGCGCTCGCAGAGGCTGACTACTCCCCTCTCCCCGTGTTCAAAACGCCTACTGCGTCCTCTTTGCGCTCTTAAGAGGTTGTACGCGGGTTTCCCCCGCAGCTTCGAGAAGCACTGCGTCGTGATCGGCCCGCTGGACCCAAACTGTTTCGAGGGAGGCTACCCTAGGCCCCGCGACCCCTCGGGCGGCTTGGACCAGGTCTTGCGGGACCTGTCGAAGAAGGTACGGTTTAGGATGTGACAGCGGTGGCATGCGGACCGTTGTGTGCGGATCGGCCGTGAGGGAAAGCCGTTTAAAATAGCTTAGAATTCCATCTCAACTGTTGCTACCACCGCCACTCCCACTACTACTGCTACTTCGATATTGCTACTACTACTACTACTACCACTACCACTACTGCTGCTGCTGCTACCGCGACCCCACCGGAATATTTTGTTCACGAAACGACACCCACCGTTTGATGAGCGTGTCCTAACGAGATATTCATTCGAAATTGTCATCCGTATGCACGAAAGTACGCACAAGGTGCGGAAGTCCGCCTCACAAGTGGTTCTTAGTAGGATGCAGCTCACCCTTCATGCGACTCGCGGAACTCCTCACAGCGCTTCGCGCTTGGTGCACGCGATGTCTACCTGGTCGGTGAAACCTGACGTCCTCCGTCCCGTCATAGTGGGGATGCGAGGGTCTATGGCCATTCGATTACGGCCATGCAAGACATGATTACACCCCCCCACCCCCCCCCCCTAATATCTATATAATAGTTGGCCTCGGTTGGCACCGGCGCTGTAAAATATTATATGTATATTGGGGTTGGCGTTGGTTGGCAACTACGCTGCCAGTCACTGCGTGAGCTAGACAACCAGGGTACCGTTTTTTGTTTTTGTTGTTTTTTGGCGGTCGCCATGATGGTTATCCAGTAGATCATACTGTGCGGGGTGGAGAACCCTAACTCATGGGAATGGTCGCATCACGTAGTGTGAATATGGTAAGGTACCCACGAGGCAGTGACATAGTAATACCCACTGCTGTGTCTAGAGTGGCCACACCAGGAAAAAAAGTAACTGATTGGCGCTGTCACCCATAAGCAAGAAAGTAGGCGCAAGGTGCCGAAGTCCGTCTCACGAGCGGTTCTTAGAAGGATGCAGTGCACCCTTCATGCGACCCGCCGAATACCTCCCGGCGCTTCGCGCTTGGTGCAAGCGATGTCTGCCTGGTTGGTGAAAACCCGACGTTCTCCGTCCCGACAGAGTAGGGATGCGAGGGTCTATTGTCATACGACTACGGCCATGCACAAACTGAGTAACCCCCCTCCCCCCGCCTCCCCCTCCGCCCCCCCCCCCCCCCCCCGCTCCCGCCCCCCACTTCTGCACTCTTCCACCCTCCCCCCCTGCCCAAACCCACAGGGATCGAAAACGACCGAGGATTCCGGTCCACGGCCTTTCGTTGCCCCTCCCGCTTTCACGGTAGACAGTCAGACCTACCAAGCACGGGCATGGGACATGTGGGAGCCGGGGGGAACCTCGCGCTCTGACCAGCGCGGCGGCTTCGGGAACGGGCGGGTTAGGGACGCTGGCAACAGCTACGTCGTCCTCTTCGACTACGGCAGCGTAATTTTCTTGCACTTTAACCGGCAGCAGCAGGAGGTGCGTGAGTGGATTTTTCCATGTTTCTCGGCACTCTTAACTACTATTTTTTGTAGCAAGCGAACGTGGTGGGTGGTCGGTGGGAGGGAGGGGCGGGCTTAACTCTTTCCCAACTCCTAAGATTATTCTATCTAGGGCGGCATCATTTTCTCGCACTCTAACCAGCAACAGCAGGAGGTGGGTGGGTGGGTGGGTGGGTGGGTGAGTGGATGGATAGCACCCTTGTCTAACCCCTCGCGTAATTTTGTTGCCTTTTGGCCATCACCAGCAGAAGGAGGAGGTGGGTGGGTGGGTAGGTGGGTGGGTGGGTGGGTGGGTGGGTGCAATTTCAACCCGTGTCCCACTCATGTCGTGATTTTCTTGCTTTTGAACTACCGGTGGGTGGAATTGGCCCTTTTTTCCAACTCGCAAAATGATCCTACCCAGTAGTCTAATTCCAAGTGTTTTGTCCCCATAAGGGGGATGCGGTGCTACTACGGTTGGGCGGTGCGCGGAGGGGAAGCGGCGGAGGCGCGAACAGTCGGCCGAAACTTGACAGAAGGTACAACACAAGTAGTTCTATGACTTGGGGGTTTAATAGTTGATATGTTGCGGGATCCAGGGACAAGGGGTGTTGTTGTAGTCCTAGTGCCTTGTATGCCAGGCATGTGGCAGGACAGGAATCGGTTTGATGCGAGGAGGTGGGGAGTCTCGCAAGCTGTAACCGCCGACAACGCACCGTTTCGATTGGTCCACCGTCATCCGTCGACGACGCGGGGGGAAGACGATGACCCGAGAGGGGATTAAACTGCCACAGCTCACATATGTTGTGTGTGTGTTCGTTGTTCTTTTCTTTTAGAAATATTTTCGTTTTTCGTGTTAGAGGCGTGCTACGATTGAGGCAGCGCTTTTTTTGGCTGATTTTTCTCTGAACAATGAGGCTCCTCAACCCAATCACGTCGGAATTTCGATTTTTTTGCAACAGTTTTCTTGGAATGCCTACAGTACGTCGCCATGAGTTTTTCATCGGGTAGCACCTTTTTCTACCCCCCCCCCCCGAAAATCGTTTTTTTTTTTTTACTGAGCTCCTCGATAGGTTAAGAGCCGCGGGGAAAAAAAACGGTTTGATGTGTGGGCTTTTGTGCTGTTTTTAACCGCCACCACCAACCGCAATCGCGCACCTACAGAAGTGCCCCGACACCCTCTGTACTCTCCACTTCACTCACTTGCCTCGCCCAGGCGCACCTTAAGCGGCAACGAGATTTCCTATACGGAGAAAACGAGATTCTGCCAGAAGACGTCAAGACGGAAACGCATGGCGTTGCCTTGTGGTCCACACTGCCTGAGCCCGCCAGGTACACAGTACAAAACACATATGAGGGCTTGTTAGCAGTAGTAGGGTACTGTATATACTCTAGATAAACCCGGTATCGTACCCGGGTATGACTATCATAACCAGGTTGGGTATACCCCCCTGCGGAGCGAAAATTCGGCCAGAAGGAGTCAAGGCGGAACCGCATGGCATTGCCTTGCGGTCCAGAATGCCTGAGCCCGCGAGGTACTGGTTGTAAAAGTAAGCTGGGGAATGTGTATCAGGTGCGACAGTGTTTACCTGGTAGCACCAGGTGTGTTTATTTTTGGGCGATTTTGAGAATGTTTCTGGCTTGCACCTCGCCAACAAAGACGCAAGCTACGACAGAAAAACTAGCGCTTTTTTTGGCGTTTTTGTTTCTTTAGTGGCAGGGGGGGGCTCCTTAGCCCAAAACCGTCGACATGTCATTTGTTTTTAAAATGCGTGTTTTTTGTTGTTGTTGTAGGTTCACCTAGGACCATGATATTGCTTTTGTCCGTTTTCGTTTTTTTTACTCGAAAATCAGATTTTTGGGGGGGCGGTTAAGAAAGGTATAAAGTTCCTCAATGAAGAACCTTCAGAAAAAAAACGGTACGAGTACAGCTCTACCGTAGCAGGTGTCCAAAATAGGGACCTTTTTTTTTCTAGCTAGCTGAAGCCCGGCTCTAGGACCGCGATCCGACGGCCGCAGGCCGAGACAGGATGACGACGGTTACGCGGATATCCTGCCGGCCGCTGGGGTGTTGTTGTTGTTGTTGTTGTTGTTGTTGTTGTTGTTGTTGTTGTTGTTGTTGTTGTTGTTGTTGTTGTTGTTGTTGTTGTCGTTGTTGCTGTTGCTGTTGCTGTTGCTGTTGTTGCTGCTGCTGCTGCTGCTGCTGCTGCTGTTGTTGTTGTTGTTGTTGGATGTTGTTGTTGTTATTGTTGTTGGGGGTGCCTGGGTAGAGGTTGCACTTTTTTTTTGGGGGGGGGAGGGATTTTTTTTTTCCTGAATGGCCGGCCTCCTTATAACCCGAAACCGTCCGAATGTCAGGTCTTGTTTTGCGTTACGAATGTTTTTTGAATACCTAGTAGGCCATGGGTTTTGTTGGCCGGTTTTGGGTTATCCTGTAAATCGGAGGTTGGCTTAAGACAGAGCTGTGAAAGTGAGGAGCCTGAAGAACAATAAACGCACCTCTACCGTACTATTAGTAGCATTAGTAGCATGCCTCTGTAGTAGTGCCAGAGCAACTTAATCTGCTGTGTGGGTGTTGTACTGTGTTGGGAAGGCGAGGTGGAGTGCTATGAAGTGCAGGCAGCTCGGGCGCGTAGACGTGCTGTGAGAGGAATACTGGTTCGTTCGCTCTCTGCTTTTTTGCTTTTGGTGCGACTGGCGCTTTTGGGAAGCGAGCGGCGTTTGGAGGTCGATATGTTGCGGTCGGTACGGGTGTATATTTGGCTGGGAGCTGGGCGTTGCCAGCCGCGAGTGTTTTGTCCCTCGTGTGGGTATGGTGGGCGGTAGAGGGCTGCAGTAGATATTTACCGCTAGTTGTTAACCCTTTTAGCGCCACACTCCCGATATAGGGACAAAATACTTGGAGTTAGTACTCTGGGGTGCTTTCAGCAGTTGGGAGATGGGTTAGTAGGGAAACACGGTAGAGAGGCAGTAGCGATATACAGTAGATATATTGCAGAGATACCGCAGTAGTCATAAAGGGATGTAAAGCTGAGATAGATAGTGGAGAAACAGGTTAGATTTGAGACGGTACAGAGATGGTACACATACATACGGATGCGATATGGGGTCAGTCTAGACACAGTATGAGTGACTGATTCTACGATAGCCCCCCCCCCCAAAACCCGTGATATTCTCTAACGAACAGTTCATGGCTCAAGGACACGAGGAAGGGTGCTATGAAAAAAGCATCCTCGAACATTTTTACGCTTGCAACAGTCTATCGAACGAGGACATCGGGGCGGCAACGGGCACCGTATTTTAGGAGATAAGGCCGGGAGGTGGTTTCAAAACCGGCGATTTCATCAAAGAAACGTTGGGGGGGCTACCGTAGAACGACTCGAGTAAGCTCAACAGACGGTAAATAGACAATACAGAGTCAGGGAGAGAACTGTTGACATCCTACGCAAGGCGGATGTTTCGATGGTCCCAAGCGCCTCCGTTGTGTCATGCGCTGCGTGGGCTAAGCTCCCCTTTCCCGAATGCGACAGAGCAATCCCACCTTGGTTATTGCTTACAACCTCACCCCCCCCGTCCCCTCCCTGCCCCGCATACCGACGCCTTCGGAACGGCCAATCGAACCAGGCTTGAGCCGGATTGCACGACCCTGAGAGAACTTGACGTGAACCACATCACCATCATCGGAACAGTCCTTGGACAGGTACATTCAACCCCCTGGCCCGGGGTTGCATTCACGTCGAAACGGTAGATTCCTCCCTGCGATGCTGCGCGGTGCGCGAATTGTTTAGATTGAATTTTGCGTGGTTAGTCTCGTACCACAGGAGGTAATGGCTCGGTACCGTTGCCCATGACAGCACTTACCAATAGTACATAGTGCTGCACGGGCATAATTCTATATTTCTTCGCTGTTTTCGTGCTCAGCGAATAAGGCATATTCAAGTTGTCTACTAGTGTTAATATCTGAGAACGTTTTTAGTTTTTGGTAGAAAACTAACACTCCCTCCCGCCTTTTTTTTTTTTTTCATGTTCCGTTTTGCTAAAAGGAGTTTGTAATATGAACTAACCCCTCTCACTTTTTTGTTTTTCTGTGTTTTGTCGTGTTTTTCACCGTTTTTTTGTTGTTTTTTTTGTTCGTGCGTTGTGTTCGTTGTTTGCGTGGACGTGCACTACAGACGGTAGCCCTCGACCACTATGGCGATCAGGTGGACTCCATGATGGACAAATTCGTCGCCATCAACAGCGGCGTAGAGAAGACGGTGAGGACTGATTTTATGATAGCCGCCCCCAAAACCAGCGGTTTTCTTTACCGAACGTTTCATTTCATAGCAGCTGCTCGACACAAGAAAGGATGCTATTGCAAAAAAAGTATCCATATAATTTCTTGTGCGCAAAGGTCTAGCGATCGACGACGTCGGGGTGTCGAGGGACACCGTATTTCAGTAGATACGACCGGGAGCTGGTTTCAAAAACCGGCCATTTCGTTACAGAAAAGTTTGGGGGCTACCGTAGAACGACTCTGAGACCACAAGGGAAGAACTGAAAAATATACCGGAGAACCCCCCCTCCCTTCCTCCCAACAGTGGCGAAAAAACGATCGCTTTATCAGGAGGTAGATGGTGGTCACAACGTGCGAAACAGGAAGGCGATAAGATAAGCAAAACATACAGAATGTATTGAATGGAAAGAACGTAATGACCATCCAATTACTGGAGGAGTCTACGTAAGGAGTAAGGACGGCTTTCCTTCTCGAAAGGGATGCGAGGTCATTGGCCAAATGATTAAGGCAAGCAACTGTGAGCACGCCCACCCCCCCCCCCCCCCCCCACTCCCCACTCCCCCCCCCCAAACCCCCCCCCTACCCCCCCCCCAACCCGCACCCTACCACCCCCCCCCCCCCGCCCCCCCGCCGGCCACTCGCCGCCGCCCCTCCCTCTCTCCCGCCTCCTTAGGGAAAGTTTACCGACGCCCAAAAGAAGGAGCTGTTCCAGCTGGTGGCGAAAAATAACACCGTAAGGACAGACGTGATCTCCAAGCTGGGCATGTTAGAGAGGTCGGAGGCGGCTTGGAAGAACAAGGACTACAACTACGTATGGGAGGGTACGGAGTGTATTGTATTGTGACGTTCTTGGGGTTGGCGTTCGGGTTCGGGTTGGGGTTGGGATTGGGGTTGGGTTTTGTTTGGGCTAGGAGTCATCCCACGCTGGAAGGAAGGCAGCCGATTCTGAGAATTTTCTGAGATCCTAACACGAGGAGCTAGCTCCATGTCAAACATCACCCGACCGAAACATGCCTTCGAAGACATTCCCTTGTTCGCGCAACCCGACGGGCAATAGTTTCTACGCCGCTAGTCCTAACACCAAAGACGCTCGTAAAATTATCGTACAGCACTACTGTATTACAGTAAACCGATAGTTACAAACTTGAGGAACTCAACCGGAAAACAAAAAAAAAAGGTGCAACCAACCCCTAAGGTGGGATGGGTGACTCGTTGGTTTTGGTTAGGTTCGAACGGGCGTGATCTGTGTGTAATCTGGGGACCTCGGAGGCGGTTTGGAATAGCAGGGACGACAACTACGTGTAGGAGGGGAAGGGGAGGGTGCGCGTGAGTGCGGCTGGGGTTGGGGTTTGGGTTGGGTCTGGTAGGTCGGGTTGGGTTGGGGGACGGGTTGGGGTTGGTGTGGTGCGCCCCGTTGGGAGGGCGGACGGCTGGGGTTGGGCAAGGATTGGTGTTGGTGTTGGGTTGGGCTGGGTTTCGGGTTAGGTTGGGTTAGGTGCGAACGGACGTGATCTCGAAGCTGAGAGTTTTAGAGAGGCCGAAGGCGGCTTGGAAGAACAAGGCGTAAAGACTACGTATGGGAGGGTAAGGGGAGGATGGGCGTGGGTGCAGCTGGAGCTAGGGTTGGGGTTGTCGTTTGGGTGGGGTCCTGTAGGTTGGTTTGGTTTGGGTTGGAGCTGGGTGGGGTTGGGTGGGGTTCGGTTGGGAGTGTTGGAAAGGTAGGGGGCGGCATGGAAGGACAAGGGCTACAACTACGCAGGAGAGGGTGAGGAGAGAGGCGTGCCACCATAAAAGGGTATTATAGCACTTTTGGGCGAAGCATCATGTCTGACTGACGCGGAATATTCAACTACTATACACCCCGTGACACGCGCGATCGAAGTATCACACGCAGCTTGCAAAGCTGAGTTTTGATTAAAAACCCTTTTTGGTCGATCTCATCATCATCATCATCATCATCATCATCATCACACACAGCTCAACTGTATTTTTTCATTTTTTTAAATATACTATAACTCAATAACGTTGGAATTCCATTTTTGTGTATTGCTGTACCAGTATTATTTTGTTATGTATATCCCCTTGCCCTTAGTCCTCGCTCCCCCGCGCTCTCCTCGCCTGCCTGGCGCGAATCGTCGTTTCGATTTTATTGTCCGCGTTGGAGAGCAGGCCTTCGAGAAGAGTTCGAGATGGACAGCCGCCTCCGCACGATCGAGGATAAGCTGAACATGCTGCAGCAGAACACGAACTTTTTCATAGAGATGCTCCACAACCAGAAGAGGTCAGTGAGCAAAGCGATGCTTTTACGTTACGTGTTTCGTGTCGTTTCGTTTCATTTTGTTACAGGCTCGTTTCGTTAGATGTTGTTACGTTTCGTTTCGTTATATGCTGTTGCATTTCGTTTCGTTTCGTTTCGTTTCGTTTTGTCACGGTTCGTTTCGTTAGATGTTGTCACATTTCGTTTCGTTATATGCTGTTGTATTTCGTTCCATTTTGTTGCGCACCTCGTTTCGACGATCGAGGCTAAGTTGAATGTGCTGCGGCACAACATGGGCTTTACTTTTTCGTAGAGACGCTCCACGACCAGAAAAGGTCAGTGACACATTTAGGAACGCCCACACCAAGAACAATCTATTACTGTAAAACACGCCACTCACGCGTGAGCCGGACAAAGAGAGTACCGTTTTTTTGGGGGCGGTGACCATGCAACTAGCTTATCCTCCATGAGACTCGCCGAACACGTCACGGCGCTTCGCGCTTGGTGCAAGCAACGTCTGCCTCGTCGGTGAAAATGTAAAAATCCGAAGTGCTGTGTCCCGCATTGTAGATATACGAGGGTCTATGGTCCTAAAATGCTTCAGCCATGCATGATATGAGTACCCCCCCCGGGCGCCCGGCCGCCCTTTGATAAGTATGCCCCCCCCCCCCCCCCCGCTTCTAAAGCCTCCCCTCCGCATAGTATCCCCATTGCAGTATCTTGAAGTGGCCACACCAGAAAACAAATGTGTTCATTCGCAGCTGTTATCCATATCTGGCGTGCGAGAAAGTACGCACAAGGTGCGGAAGTCCGCCTCACAAGTTGTTCTCAGTAGCATGTAGCTCAGCCTGCGTGCGACTCGCCGAACAACACTTCACGGCGCCTCGCGCTTGGTGCGCGCGATGTCTGCCTGGTCGGCCAAAACCCGACGTTCTCCGTCCGGCCATTTGTAGGGGTGCGAGGGTCCATGGTCTTAACCCCTGTATAACCCCAAAACCCCTTCCTGCACTAATTCCAAGTAAGTTTTCCCAAAAAAACGGGTTTCCAGCTGTAATGGCGTTAGCCCTTTTAGCACCGCAGTCCCGACGTGGGGACAAAACACTTGGAGTTAGTATACTAGAATAATCTTTTTAGGAGTGGGAAATGGGTTAAGACTATGGCTATGCATGAAGTGAGTACCCCCCCCCCTCCCCTCCCCCACTGTCCTCGACCTTGATGCCGCTCGCGTTCCTGCAGCACGATGCTGGAGTGGACCATCATCGTGCTCATTGCCGCGGAGATCGTCGTGGGAGTGTGTGATCTGTTGAATCTCAAGCCTTTCCCACCTTAGACGTACCTGGTATCCCTTTAGGAATTTGCATCCATTTTTTTTTCGGGGGGGGGACAAGTTTCTATGTTTTTTTTTGGTGATGTATTTTTTTTCGTTGTAGTCCAAAAGGCTAATGAATCCTTTTACGGACTGCAACACCGTTGCTTTTTTTGCGCAGCTGTGGCTTTGCGATATACTGAACCTCAAGCCTCTCCTTTTAGAACAACTCCACCCGAGGGTATGGGGACACACTGCTAAGAAATGTAAGTGGGATAATAGTTGCAGTTGATTTTTCTGTGCGATGATAGTTGCAGTAAGCAGCAACAGGGCAGACCTTAGTTGCCACTGCAAAAAAATGTCCTACGCTGATTCCAAGTAATTTTCCCCTGGTGTGCGTGGCAGCTCTGAAGGGGTTATTTGAGCTTGTGGTGGGCGTTTTTTTTTTTTGTTCGGGAGGTTGGGACAGGGAAGCGGATGATCTCAGCTTGTTTCTGACGCCCCCCCTGCCTCGTTGGTGTGCCGGGTGTCGTAATTTTCTTTGCCTATCCGGTTTGTGCTTTTTTTTCGAGTACGACACTGTGTGATGCAGCCACGTATGATAGCGGTAGACATTTACTTGTGGTACACCAGGACAGCAGGGTAGATAAGATATGTGGCGGGGGTGTTTGTCCTCATCAAAGGAGGTTTCCATCTTTGAAAAGGCGTTCCTGTACTTGGGAAGGAATGCCGCGCGCCACCGCCGCCGTACGCTGGTGAAAGGGGGGGCGGATGTACTCCTTTCATGCATGGACCTAGTCGTATGACCAGAGACCCTCGCATCCCTTCATTTTCGTGACGGAGTACATTGGGTTTTCACCGACCAGGCAGGTGCTGGTGAGGGGGGAGAAGGGGTGGCTCTTCGCGCGCGAACGCGTGCGTCGCGCTATCTATGGAACGGCCGTGTGGGTTGCGTGGCGTTGTAAGGCCTTCGTAGGGTGGGTAGTCTTGCTCCATTAACTTATTTACCGGTAATCAAACGGACTAATACCTTCTACTTTTTTCTGGTGGGTAAATGCCTACGATTTTGCCAGTAGCCCAGTGGACTAATACCCTCCAACACCTTATCAAATGGCGTCGCCGGCAGGACGAAACTGCGTGTGAAATCACGATGGGTTTCTACGTCGTGATCAGGCTTGTTTTGGGTAGACTACAGACTACATAAATCGGTAAAAAAATTACCAGTACGTAGCCCAGCGGACTAATACCAACTGTACAAGGAGGAGCCGAACGTGTTAGAGGAAGGGATGGGGAAAATAGGCGGATGCGGCATTGAAATTTTTGGTACATGAGCTAGCAGCGAGAAAACGATCGCTTTCCTCAAAGGTATATGGTGGCCACAGATGGCCAAAGAGGAAGAAGATATTGAGACGAGCAAAACGTTGCATGTAATGTATTTGAAAAAAAGTGCTGAGCGCCCACAATGTTGCAGGTGTCTAATAGTCTAATAGGATGAGGAACGGTGCTCCGTCTCGACAGGGATGCGTGGTCAATGATCGAAAGACTAAGGCAAGCAAAATATGAGCACGCCTTCCCCCCCCGCTCCCCCTCCTTCCCCGCAACAATACGCGCTTTCCTTTACGGTCACAAGGATGCAGCGTGTATTCCCTTTCTTAGTCGACTCGCGGCGAATTGTGCACACACCCGCTCATGGGTAGGTGTATCGCCAGTGCTATGCTATCAATACTGACGCGTGCTACGATCGAGGTACACCGCGTTTTTTCCGAGGTTTCCTCAATTTGGGAGCTTGACCCCTTTAGAGCCCCCGAACCCCTCCGTATACTAAATCCGAGTAATTTTGTCCCCAAAAACGGGTTTCCAGCTGTAAAGGGGTTAAGACACTCTCCCCAAAAACTGATTTTGGAGAAAACTAAAACATCTGCTGTATACATACCGGATGAAAAAATCCCATGGCCCCTAAGGTACACGACGAGAACCATGAGCGCAAAAAGAAAAAAATGGCGAATTTGCGACGATTCTGGGTCAAGGAACCGTCATTCCGACGATTCTGGGTCAAGGAACCGTCATTCCGACGATTCTGGGTTAAGGAACCGTCATTCCGACGATTCTGGGTCAAGGAACCTAGTCATTCGGAAACCATTTCCGCCGAAAAAAGCAGGGTAGTCCTCGGGAAAATTCCCGAGGTAATTTTCCCGTGCTGTACGTCGGTCCCGGTACTCGGCGGAATACCGTCATATTTGGGTAAACCGTGTACCGCCGAAGGCGGTACCGTCAAAAATCGAAAAACCGTCAACCGTTTAAAAAGTACCGTCATTTTGCAGCACCGCCATAAAAGTACCGTCAAATAAGCGAAGTACCGTTTTCCGTTTAGAAAAACCGTCATATTCAGAACCGTCAAAGATTGTAGGGTGATGGTTTTCATTGAATGTCTTCATGTTTTAGGTTTTATTATTTTATTGTTAACAGTAGTAGTATTGTTTTATTGTCTTATTTTGGTGCTAAATGTCTAAATGTTGTTTCGCGTGAGGCTGGTGAGTTTGTCAGCTTGACGGTTCGACGATTAGTCTAGCCTCTATTCGTCCGTTCTATATAGGTATGCAGGAACATCAGCGGGGTGGTGCCGGCATGCTTGATCGCCGCCCGGCAGGTACTGTCAAGTATTTCGTCATTCGTAATTCTATATTTCTCAGTGGCGGAACCGTCATATTTCAGTACCCTCAAAAAAGTACCGTCAAATTTGGCAGTACCGGGACCGGTACCGTCGTTTTGCAGTACCGCCAAAAAAGGACCGTCAAATATCGAAAAACCGTCTACCGTCTAGAAAATACCGTCACTTTTCGATACCGCCGAAAAAGTACCGTCAAATTCGGCGATACCGTGTACCGCCAAAAGTGGTACCGTGAGAAATCGAAATACCGTCAACCGTTTGAAAAGTACCGTCATTTCGCAATACCGTCCGATCTGGTACCGTGAAAAAAAACGGTACCGAGGACTACCCTGAAAAAAAGTGCGACCTCTATTGTAGGACGCATCTGTTGCGCTTGGGACACGTGGACGGGCTAAAACTGACGGCAAGAAACATCATGGCATCATTCTCAGCCGTCCCCGCCGAGAAAAGCCAACTAGTAATACCATATACTTCGAAGTATTTAGCAACACTCGATGGAAAATCGACGAGCAGTGGGATTGCTGAACCCTATGCGCGATAAAAGTTGAAGGCCAGGACCGGGGGGGGGGAGGAAGGGACGACACCTGTGACCACGGCTTGTCCAGAATCCAGAAGCTGGAAATTCAAAGTAAATGGGCGTGAAGAAAAAAAAAAAAGAAAGGTATCATCACAGGAACAACTACTTATTAGTGTTGATAATCAGAAGAAGGGGTTAAAGTGTTTTTTGTTGTTTTTTTCCGCGGTCGAGTTTCAGGCTGCACAAAAAAAACTTACTTCCGAAAGTGATCTCCTCCCCCAAAAAAAGCTGTTGCAAAAAAGGGGAATGCAACGCATCTGGTCAGGGTGACCCGACCCGACCCGATGCGTGAGATTTCAAACACCTCCCGAGTCAAGTGGATCGGTCAAGACGCAAGGGTATTCCTGCCCTGGTCGACCAAGTAAGCATGTCCTCGGTGTTACTCATTCGTTGAAGCTCAGAAGCGAAAGAGAAGCTTATTGTGCTATTCCCTCTGATCCATGATGACGAACCGAGCCGGGAGGCCGACACGCGCCCTCTCCGTCTCCTGAATATCCCGAATACGAAACGCCATCTGATGATCATCCTATCAACACAAAAACGGTCAAATACCCATTGGTGGAGTAAATACGACGGCCATTTTAAGGCCGTACCATAACATTGACTCGACCCGATGCTATCTGATCCGAGAGAAGTCAAACATCTCCTGGCCCAACCCGCGGGTCGGCTCTTGACCCGTCAAAAGCCGTGGAAAGTACCGAAATAAAGCATAATGATACAATACTTGACCCGCGTCGTTGCAGGGGGGGGAGGGTGTTATAAGGCTTAGTTTGGGTAAGCTATTGGTTAACCTTTTGCAAGTGGTCAAACGGACTAATACCCCACTAATACCTCAACAGAAACCAATTTTTTCAACTTTTAACTCTAAAGTTATTAGGTGGGGACACAGAGTGTCGTCCCCTGCAGGTCTGCCAATTGAGCAGGTCCTCGGAGAGTACTCACTTTCTTTGCCTTCGTAGAGACGTAGCTTTATTCGATTTCACCAGGGCCCCGGATAGCTTCTGAAATTGGAGGCACGTGCCTCCGATCTATTTCCTAACTTTCCCGAATATAAAACGCCAACCTTGTCATACGAAACCCATCCAAATGACCTCAAATTCGGATAATTACAGGCATTTCGAGGCCGCATCTCAACACTAGCCCACCCTGATGAGCCGCATGTATGTGCAGAAATTTGGGAGATTCGGGGAAACTCCGGTTCTACGAACTAAGCCAGGAGTCGAAGATGCGGGTCCTCAAAACCCACTCCCACACCTCTCACCGTCTGGCTATGGAGCCAGGAACACGCGAAGAAAAGCAGCTGAACGGAACGCAGACCCTACAACAAGGCAAAAGTCACCCATCAAAAACCTGCCGCGTGCCGCCGGTGTGGCGGGAGGGGGCAGAAAAGGCTCTACGGCAAACCACAGAAAAAAGTACTATGGCGAGGCGAGCCCTCGTCGATATGGAGGGAAACACAGGCGCCAACACAAGGGAGGAGTCATGCGAAAAAAAAACCCGCGGGCCATCGGCAAGGCGGGGGGTTAGACAAGCAAACGACAAATACCCGGGATGGAAGGTGGCAACACCTACAGCCCCGCTAGGGGGGGAAGTGTTTAACATAACCCCTTTGGAGCCCCCAAATCCCTACCTGTACTCTATCTTCAAGCATTTTTTTCCCAGTTCTTAAGGCGTTAATATATCATTGGCGAGTGCTACGGTAATAAACTTCGTACCGACACAACGTACCCGTTTGATTTTTCTGCGGCTCAACACTTACTTGATTGAGGAGGGCTCTACGATACCTCGCGCAACAGTCGAGTAGTCAGAAACAATAGAGGTCGACGAATGCGCATACTATAATTGTTTTATTTTATTTTGTTGTGTTTTGATGGGTCTCTTTTGGCTTTTTCTTCTACTTGAATTAAAGATTATTTTTTCTTGCTTTTTTTCTTCATCCCATTTATTATCCTCGCACTACTCTCGCGCCCCCTCCGAGTAGTAACTCAGATCCGGGGGCATATAGCGGGCCGCCCCCCCCCCTCCCCACTACGGTACGTGCCTTCATTTGTTATTGCGATAAGAACTCCGCATTTTCTTCCCGCTCGTCGACTCGTCGCGTCGAATTGTTGCTGCGAATGTTTAATGTTTAATTGTGAGTGATCGACATTATTGAAGGTCATCGCACTGCTGCACCTTGTCGGATGGCAAGCACAACAATAAGACTTAATAAGCACGAGAACACAATAATAGTCAATCCCACATGGACTTGACCATTCATCGACGTCTAAGCGAAGCATAGAAGCGCAGGGTGGGGAGGGGGGCTTGACTATGGTGACTCGAGGCGGTAGGGTCACAGGATGACATGCCAATATAAATACAATCGTACGAATTTCGTAGTTTTGTTGGTTGGTTGTTGGATTCATGATTTTGCGCGCTTTTAGTTTTTTTCGTTGTCATATGAATTTTCGATTGTTTTCACCCTGCTTGTCACTGTTGACACGAACTCTCCGCATTATTATCGGATGGCAAACTAAACGGCAACAACGAAATAATAGCGTAATTTGTAAAATACATTACATACAACGGATCCAAAAATACTCGGTAGCTCCTCTCAATTTCGAGGGCCCCCACCAAACCAAAAATGAGAAAGCAACGTTTGATCTAGAGCCGCCTATGCTGGCCATCCATGTAAAAAAAAAACATGTTGTACTTGACACTGTACATACACGAGAGACGAGCGTGAGCTACGATAGCCGCGTGCGGAGCACTTTTTTGTTTTTGGCCGAAACTTAAACTTTGTCTGGGTGGCGTGGCTCGCCTTGACCCCCTTTTGGGACCCATCAATTTAAATATAGACAGAAAAAAAGGCGACTCGTCGAGAACGATCCAACCAAACCAAAAGCGTCTGTCAACAGGAGAAGCTTCAGACAGTCCAAATACTCGTGTCGTCACGCCTCACGCTTGCTTTTTACCTCACGGCTTATTCCTGTGCGCGCTGCAGTTCGAACACATCTTCTACACCACCACCACCCCCACCTTTGAGGTCCTCGGATTGCTTCATCCAAGTGGAAAAAAAAACAGCCGACGCCGTAATCATCAGTTTTTTTTGCGTCATTTTTTTGCGTCTTCAGTCCTCAAGGGGAGCATATATATACATGTATACTGCTAGCAGCTGCTGTGCAACCCAAAGTCGTCGGGAATTGAAACAATCTTCTGTGCAATATGTTTCGTTGTGCATGAACTGCAGACCAAGTAGGATTGCCCATGATATCATGGCGGAGTGTGCTTTTAACTTTTTTTCTGGTTTTGAATGAGGGTTTGCTTGTGTGAGGAAAATGCAGCCTCTCGTTCCTAAAAAAAAGTGAGCAGAGAGCCCGGAGAATTCCGAAAAGAAACAGTCAGTCAGCACCTACCTCTCTTTTACACGAGGGCAGTGAAACACACTATTATTTGACTTTTCCAACAACCATTTTACCCCAGTGAAGTGATTATTAATAATATGACTGGGGCAGTTCGACCGGTATTCCGTATGGGTTAGGGTTAGGGTTAGTTAGCATGGCTGAAAAAACGCTACAATGTAAGACGCCCGGGCCGGGCCGGGCCGACAGATTTGACGAATTGATGGGCCGGACCGGGCCGGGAAATTTTGAATTTCGAGGGGCCGGGCCGGACCGGGCCGGGAAAATTGGAATTTGGAGGGGCCGGACCGGACCGGGCCGACAAATTTGAAAAATTGATGGGCCAGACCGGGTCCGGAAAATTTGAATTTCGATGGGCCGGGTCGGGCCGCGGCCCATCCTCTGACCCCTTGGTCCGGCGTGATGAGCCTTTTCTTATATCATGTATTAGGCTGAACAATGTCGTTCTTGGTTGGCGGATCCGGTTGGACTTTCTTCCCATATCATACTCCATAATACCCAATTTTTTGCCAGATAACATAGAAATGAGCATTTTTTTCAATCTTGTTTTTCGGGCACCAAACCCTGGCTTAACCCTTTGCACCATTTATCCTACCTAGGTACACCTTCCCCTTGTAAAGAGTCGACAAGAAAAAGCTAAACGGGAAAAAACGACCATTTATGTTTATGCTCTGTTTTAGAAGGGGTTATTATTTTTTTTGCAGAACTCCAAAGTACCGTTTTCACCGGATCGCATCCAACACTATATGTACATTGAGGTCAGGAAACGGTGCGCGTGCTGCGGACAAGTACCATTTTTTTTTCAACTATTATTTTTCTAGTATGCCAGTTATTATCGTCTTGTAATGTTTCCTTTATGTTCTTTTCTTTTCTTTGTTTCTTTTCTCCGATTGACTTGCGTCTGTCGTGCGTATGCGTAGTGATAGATGCTACGTGCAACATATACGTGGTAGCCTTTCTTGGGTGGCAAGCGGTATTATAGTCGTTTTTTCCAGGCGCGAATAATGAGACGTACTATGCACCGGTATCGACCTGGCACATACATGTAGACTGACTCCCGATTTCACTTTTATATGTTTCTGGCGGAGGCATGAATTGCGTCAGCTGTGATATATGTGTACCACCTTGGGTTGTTTGTGTTTTTCCCTGGGGTATTCCTCAGCTCCAGAGTGGCTGGAGCCTGTCCTGTGACCACGGACTTGATTGTGCTGCGAGTTAATGTGAGAACAACAACGTACGTCGAATAACATATCTGGTCCCAACAGACCTGACAATGGCGTTGACAATTGGAAATATCCTTAGAAGTGTTACAGCAGTAAAATGTTATCGGTACTGCTGTCTGGCTGTGTAATTTGCTGTTGTTTTCAGCAGTACAGTAGTATAGTACAGCAGTACCGTAGTACAGCACTATATAGGGGCGGCCCAGTGAGACGGTGGTGTGCGAGAGCAATGTTACCGCCTTATCGGGGGAAGCCGCCATATTCATCTGCCGCAGTGCTCTCGTCGGCTTAATAACTCAAACGAGCGTTACCCATCCCCGGACCCCGAATTCAAACCGCCTCCACAAACAACGCACTCCTGACGGAGAGATACATTTTGTCATACCTCAAGAATTCTGGTAATTATTTTGTCGAAGGCGGCACATTCCGTTCCGGGCTACAATAGAAAATGGAGGTGCTGCTTCCAGGTCATGAGTGCAATTCCCCAGACGCGCCAAGCCATTGTGCCGCCTTATATCGGGACACCGCCTCACTCAGACCGCCTTGCTGGGGGACCCCTCACGTAATAGAACTATTTAGTCGTTGCCAAGGTCCACCACCGTCGTGAAAGCCCCCTGGGGGACGTTTACCACGCCCATGGACTCGACTCGATTATTTCTCATTCATTTTTTTTACGTCCGTTATCCCCATTCGTTTGCATTGTAACTCGTCAACTCCCAACTCTCTAACAGCGCTGTCATGCGTATATACGCAGCAACGGCAGCCAATGAGTAAATGAGAGAAAGTGGGCGAGAAACGCCTCAACGAGAGCTGGAAACCCGAGAGAATGGAGAGTGGAGCTTTCTCTCGCTCCATCTTCTATTCTTCGGGGGTTGATCGCTACCAATAGTGCTGCGTGACATCACAAGAGCGAAACACAAAAATACAATTCTAGGTGAAAAAACTCGACCCATTGCTAGTATTATTTTCCTCGAACCCGCTGAGGTCCAGCACCACCACAACGGCTTCTCGTGGGACACGTTAATCTCGCCCATGGACCCGTATAATAGTAATCACTGTTTCGTCGCTATTGCGTCCTTCCGAAATCCCACAAAGGGCTTCGTAACTCGTTAGCTCCCAATTCGCTAGCTCCCAATTGATCATCTCAAGGGATGAAGCTCCCCAACAAAAAGGAGTAACATGACTCGCTAAACCCCATTTTTTCCCTTAATTAACCCTTTTCCAACTCCGAAAAGTATCCTATACTAACTCCAAGTGTTTTTATCCCATGTCGGGAGTGCGGTGCTAAATGGGTTAACCCCTCCACATCTGGAAATCCGTTTTTTGGGACAAATGACTTGGAATTAGTATAAAGAGGGGTGTTGGGGCTCTACAAGGTTAAAAAGTGCTGTTGCGCACTACGGCACAGCGCTATTCCTAGTCGTTGCTGAGGTCCAGCACCGCCATGAAGGCCTCTTGTGGCACGTTAACCCTGCCCATGGACTTCATTCGCTTCTTTCCCTTCGCCTGCTTCTGCAGCAGCTTCTTCTTCCGCGTGATGTCCCCGCCGTAGCACTTGGCGAGGACGTCCTTGCGCATGGGAGGAATAGCCGATGAGGCCACCACCTTAACATAAATCAACGAGCGAGCATGGGGGGTGGGGCCGGCGGGGTGGCGGGGGAGGGGGGCGGGGCGGGTGAGGTGGGGGATAGCGTTATATCTGTTCTGCTAGCAATAAGGGTGTCATAATTGGGCATTTTTAAGAGCAAGAAGTGGATATAATTGGACTTGAGGTGGGGGATAGCCTTATATCCATTTTACTATTAGCAATAATGTTTCCATCATTGGGCGTTTTGTAGAGCACAAAAGTAGCACAATTGCTTTTTTTTTTAGCATGACGAGCATAATTGGGGCATGGTAGCGTCCATGCGCATGGGCGGGAAAGCCGACGAGGCCACCGCCTTTGAGAGAGCATGGCGTAGGGGTTGGGCGGTAGGGAACATAACGGAGAAAGTCGGGATTCATAGGGGGCGGTGCGGAAGGGGTGGGGGGGGGGGGGCGGGGTCGACGACGGCACCGCCTTAAAGAAAACGCCGAGCGAGCATGGCCCAGGGGTTGGTATTCAATAATTTACGTCCATTCCGCTCTGTTTCCCTGTAAAACGATTACGCTCTTAGTTAAATTATGAGCCCAAAAATGTACATTCTCCTAGGGTTCTCCCCAAATATGTTCGGTATGCTCCAAAAAAAAAATTACAGGACATAATACTTTAGGGGGACGCTGGTGATATGGGAGAGGGGGGGAGGGGGGGGTGGAGGATAGCCGACGACGCCACCATATTAAAGAAAGCGCCCGGTGAGCGCGTCAGCATGTCCCACAGGGGTTGGGGGGCGGACGGGCGCAGGATGGGTTTTGTAGAAACATCAACACAAACAGAGCAACAACGACAAAGGCGACAACAGCAATGACACCAACTGATAATAACACCATCACCAACAACACTAACACCACCACACCACCACCACACCACCACCACTACATAACACCACCACCACCACCACCACCCACCACCACCAACACCACCACCTACACCACCACTAACCAACACCAATACCACCGCACCACAACCAACCACCAACACCACCATCACCAACCACCAACCACCAACACCAACACCACCACCAACCACCACCACCACCACCAACCACCACCACACAACGCCACCACCACTACACAACACCACCGCTACACAACACCACCACTACCACCCATCAACACACCACCACGAACAACAACGCTAGCGACAGCAACAGCAGCAGCAGCAACAATGCTACCGACGGAAACCCACCTTAACTCCGATGCACGCCTGGATCGGAACTCGGAACATCTGGCGCGGGATGAGCACCTTTAGCTTGTCCGTCAGCACTGCGATTCCACACGGACAAGACCGACAGACGGATGGCATGTGTTACAGGAGGAGGTGAGAGGGGTCATAACTTCTCACGCGGCAATGTGTAAACCACCCACAAGTTAACACCTGCTATTCATGTACCAGGTACGAAAAAATACGAGAGGTGTTGGATGGATGAGGAGGAGTCTTATACAGATTGGGGGGGGGGGGGGGGGGAGAGTTCATCCCTTACCGGAACTTCTTAATACTGATGCTGCAAGGGCGTTGTTTGGCAGGTTAAGCACTCTGGGGTACCCTACTATCAGCCTACTATCAGCCTACTAACGGGTGCCTGGTATATATTACCCCATCTTACCGCCCCCTCATGCCATACCCGTCATCATATTACATACTGCCCAATACTCTTGTACGAGATTTTGGCTATTAATAGTACACGCTAGTACAAGAGAGCTTCCCCTTAGGGACGTGTTTGGCTTCAATCCCGCGGGTTTCGCAAGTTGAAAGGGGGGATGCAATTGCTGTGAAAACTAAACTACAGACAAAACAATCAGCCACCGCCCAAGTAACCGGGCAAGTAGCACCGACTGTTCATAGCTTAAACGAGTTTACAGCTTAGTCTATATATACCGGGGTAATCGAGTAGCTTTCAGCAGAGCGCCGAATACCTGACAAATGCCCAGCAGTTTACACAGGTAAAAAACAGGGCTAGGCCTACCCAACGGGTAAACATTGCTTCGAAGTATACCCGTAATACGACCCCCCAAAACACCATACCCTCCTCTATGTTGCACGTCATACCAGCAGCAGGTATGAGTTATATATTTCTCGTGCGAACATAACAAAATTGCTACAAATGATATGCCAGCAGATAGTTTGACGACTTGAAGAAAATAAGAAGAAAAAAATCCACACGAGACAGGGACGGGACGGAAGCCAGCACAAGCTTCGATCAACAACTCACTTTTCCCGCGGGCGTAAGCCTGATCTCGGTGGCACACCGTGGACAGCGGCGGCGCGTCCTCCCCGTTAATTTTGATGTCCAGCCGCACCAAATCCTCATCCCGCCACTCCAGGAGTTGGTACTCCATGGAGGCGTATCCCTTGCTGCGAGACTTCACCTGGTCGAAGAAGTCCGTGATAACCTTTCGGATCGTTGAGGATCGGGGGGGACGACGACGACGACGAATACAAGAGGCCGGCGGGGGTGGAGTAAGGGCGGGGGTGGAGAAGGGAGAGGGGAGGGGGTTAGCGGCGGAGAGAGGAGGAGGAGGGGAGGAGGGGGGGGGGGTACTTATACCGGGTATCACGTGAAAATTCTGTTTAAAAATGTGTGGAAGTAGTCACCAGTTTCCAGGGACATAAAGGAAGTGGTATGGAAGAGCGAACGCTGCATAGGATGCGGGCGGGGGAGAAGACAACAAGGTATGGCGCGTTCTGACGACGCAAAAACGCTTCTTGGAGGAGGGGAGAGAAAGACAGACAACCTCGTAGCACTACTGCTGGTGTCCCTGCCCCTTCTCTCATACGCTATTTTGATGTAGAACTCGCCACATGCCTCACCTCCGACAAAGGTATTTCGTACAAAAGCCGTCGTGGTGTATCGATAACGGCTCTATCGATCGATTGCAAAACAACAAACACACCATGCAGATAACGAATCGAAATCAACTGCCGCATGCGTTACCTCCGCCAGAGGTATCTCGTAGACGATGCTTCCCCTCGTGGCCGTGACGAACTTCATGTCGATCATAGTGCCTCTTCGACCCTGGCAAAGCTCCATCAGTGCTCCCGTGTACTCCTGCGACACCATGACGATACACATGATACAACAGCACAAGTACACGAAGTATCACACGCAGCTTGCAAATATGAGTTTTGATAAACAAGAAAAAAAAAAGGCCGATCTCAAAGCTGAAGTGTATTTTTATTTTCTTCGATTTCTTTCAAATACCCTAAAACAAATCCAGCGACGAATTCAAGAACGCGCAAATAGAAGATAGCTCCAAACGAGCTACATAGTATCACTGCGCAGACCGGCTATGGACCGACATCGCCCTCTTGACAAAATCCAGGGGATTTCTACATCTTCAAAAGATAAACACGCGCGACCAGAGGGAGTATCACGCAGCTTGCAAAACATGAGTATCGAGCCTTAAACTGATCGAATTCACAGCTGACGTAGTTGCAACATGATGTCGTGAAATAGAAGAGAACACAACGCCTTAACCCGTGCGAAACTATGTTCAAGCATGTTTCATGGGGGACATTACTTAGAATCAGTGCGGGCATCTTTTTTTTTTTTGACAGTACAGACTGTCAGTTATCGATCAAAACTGTTCTCTACTAAGCGTCCACACAACACGCAACACTGGCTGTAACAAAAAAAAAACATGCCGAATTCGTGCGGCCTATGCTCTACAGCAATAAAAATATCCACATGTAGTCGACATGTTTTCCCTTCAAGGTCCAAAGGCGCTAATCCAAAGCAAGGCTTTTTAACGGGTCATTACCCGGCCCGCGGGTCGGATCAGGAGGCTTTCAACATATCGCGGTTCGAGTCGGGTCGGGTCGGGTCGGATCGGGTCAGGAATTTTTCAGGTATGACACGTCAGGCCGGGTCATTTTCTGACCCGGTCCGACCCGCGACAAGTGATCCGACACGTGAAAAGCCCTGGTTAAATGTAACGCACAGCTCAAAGGAAGAGCGTTTTCCCATGACGGCGGCGCCATTTTTTTTCACCAACAAATTGCTGTTTCTTTGTTTTTTCTTCACCTGCGGAGTGAGCATCTCCAGCTTGACGAAAGGCTCCTGCGTGGCAGTTCGCTTATCCGCGTCGGGCATCTTGAACGGGCTGTCCACTTCGATCAGTTCGCCCTTCGTTGTACGCTGCCGCATGGTAAGAAAAAAAACACGCGAACAACGATTTGAGGCGAGGCGGAGGCGGTAACGGGGGGTGGGAGGTAGGGTATAGGGGGGGGGGGGCATGTTAAGGGGGGCATGTTAATGGGGGGCGTACTCATTTGTTGCTTGCCTTAGTCATTTGACCATTGACCACGCATCCCTTGCGAGACGGAGCACCGTTCCTAATCCTAACAGAGACACCTCCAACATTTCGACGCTCATTACGCTTTCTCCATACACTACATAAAAACTGTTTGCTTATCCTATCTATCTCCACCGTTTCGGCCACCAATTATCTCCTAGGATAGCGATCGTTTTCTCGCCACTCTCTAGTCTACCAAACTCTTCCATGTCACATTCGTCTAATTTCCTAATCCCCTCCTCTAGCACATCCCGTTCCTCCTTATATTTTTTGCATTTTCCTTGTATATTTCGCATTCTTCTACTATGTGAGTCCAACTCTCTGTTGTTGTGCAACACGGGCGCATATGTGCATCCATGTCTCCCTCCCGACTACTGGTATATCTGTTTCTTCTTTCTGGTAGGTCCAGGTCCTCTACACGAAATCGCAGTTTCAGCTTTTTCGCGTAGTTCATCGGGCCGTGCAGATACCTTTTCATTCCAATATCTTCCCTCAACCCCCCGTATATCTCTAAGTGCTTCTCCTCTTTCACCCTATTTCTTAGCGCTAGCCCTTCCCTTTCTTCTATTATTTCTTCTATTATTTCTTCTACTTCTGTCTTGTACCCGCCAAACCTCTCTATAGACAGTACCTATTCTTGGTCTCCCCCAAAATCCTTCCATATTCTCTCGACTACGTTGTCCCATCTTATTCCAGCTCGCCCGTTTGTTATTTTCTCCCACATACAGCCCTATCAACTATGGCGAGCAACCTCGGGGGGGGGGGGGGGGGGCGGCGTTGACCCTAAAAATAGGCAACCAAACAAGACCGAGCCCAGTCAAATGCAACTACCACATCAAATCAAATCAAGTAAACTATCATAAAATAACGACAACATAAACATAAAATGAAGAAATAGACTAGAAAAACCTAGCACAAATAAAATAAACAATACATAGCCAACTAAAACAGATGTAAAGCAAAGCAAAACAAACAACAACCAACCAGTTTCATGTTTCATGCAAAGAAAAAAAATGCCCCCCCCCCCCCTCTATTTTCACCTCTCACCGCCTTGTAGACAAAATAACGAAAAAAAAAGAGTCAAAAGAGCACCGATTGAACACAAACAACACACATAAAAAACATCTCCTCTTCTGGACCTCTCCATTCTCTAATTCTCACCGCCTTGTAAACAACCGACGGCGCGGTGATGACGAGGTCCAGATCGTATTCCCTCTCAAGCCTCTCCTGGACGATCTCCATGTGCAGCAGCCCCAAGAAGCCACACCTTCTCACAGCCAAACCCGATCGCGAAAGAACGACAGGAGGACACAACAAGCCACGACCGACAAGAGACGCAGTGAGTGAGCGATAGGAGGCGTGTGTACAGAGATGACATGTTTGGGGGGGGGGGGGGGGGGGGGTGGGAATGGGGGGAGTGGAGAGTGGTTGGGGGATGCGGGGGGAGGGGGGAGTGTTTGACGCCAAAAAAGGCAAAATTAATTTTAGCCCGGAGAATCTACACCCAACCGCGGAGACGTCAGGACACAACAGCAAACCGCAGATAATCACCAGAACAAATGGGCGAATAAAAGAAGGACACACATGTACACACACGATAAGCAACGAACAGCGGAAACAGTGTGAGAGAGGTGAGTACTGCGTGGGTGGTATAACAGGACGCGTGACTATAGAAGTGTGTGTGTATGGGGGGCTGGAGCCCCGTCCCCGTCCCGCTGTCCCCCGGTCCCTCTCTTGACCGTAAAAAAATGAAAACGACAACACTGAAAAAACTAATTGCAGCAAAAAACAGAAGATAAAACAGAGAAAATAGAACAGAAAAAACATAAACAGAAAATAAAAACAGAAAAAAGAGAAGAAATACACCGACATCACCAAAGAGCGGGGGCATTCACCGGAAGCCGAAGCCCATGGCAGAAGACGCCTCCGGCTCATAGGACAGAGCGGCGTCGTTCAGCTTAAGCTTGCCAAGCGAGTCCCGCAAGACCTGGAGAGACGGAAAGACGGAGCGAGTGCGCGGCCGAGATTCACCGTGTATCGAGTAGCGCACCATGGCATCATGGGGTCGCGAGGTGCCTGTGCTTCACGGGTGGTGGTCACTTGGGTAGCGAAGTAGATCAACTAGCGGGATAAGTCCGAATCAATAGCGTGTTTGTGACAGACCAACTTTGTTTTGGGCAGTGAGTTGTGGGGGAAAAAAACAAAGAATGTTGGTATTGAAACCGGCGAACGACTCAATCCAAGGTTGACCCCAAACCCACGAAAAAAGCAGCAAAAAAGCAAAATAGTCAGAACACTGCTTCCCTCGTACAACACCATTTTTTTTTTTTTTCTAGTCTAAGGCCAACTCAACACATGAAAAATTGGTCGAAGACTTCAGTCATACCCGAAATACGTTTTCCCATATCATACTACCAGTTTTACTTTTATTGTTTCAACAGATATCATTATTAGTGCATTTTTTAGCCTTGGGTCATGATATTCGTCGGCTCCAATCCTGTGTTTGGCATTAACAATGGTTAGAAATCGCAAAACGCCCACATCAAAACACACGTCGAGCCCCAGATGCGCCAGCCAGAAAAAATACGCAGTCGCCTGTAGTACCTAAGCCAAGTAGTAACTAGTCGGCGACGTACAGTCCGTCAGCCACACTGATCTACCGACAAAGGGATTGGGATATCCCGCAGCCTCCGCGGAGGCCGCCAGCTGGGATGACAGCCGCTTTGCTGCCATCTACAGTAGCCGTAACGCTACTCCGTAAAATAACAAAAAGCGCACATGATCATTGAACAACCTCCCCCGTGCCCCCCCAAAAGAAAACGACAAAAAATGACCATGGAAACCCCTTCACATACCGCGCCTGACCCTCCCCCCCCCCCCCCCCCCCGGCAAACCGCCCCCGAATCCCCAGCAGGCGGAAACGGAGGGGAACAGCAATTTTGACAGCACAACACCTCGTATTCCTCGGCCTCGGTCGGGTATAAGCCGCAGAACACCATGGGCTTCGCCTCTGCGTAACCGTCCAAAGCTTCCTCAGCCGCTGCGAAACGCAAAAGCGGGTGTTGGATGTACTGGTATTTATAAATACTACAGGGTAGAAAGCAACAAAAAGCCCTTGCGAAGGCAAGCGTGAGGCAGAAGGAGGCGCCTACCACGACAATCAGCTATTAATAAAACACACCCAACAATCACAACAACCGTCTAAAAATAGAAAAAAAAACACATACCACAACCGAACAGAACATAACATAACTGAACTGAACATAAAACAAACCAACGCGTATAAAAAGAACAAGGATGAGGACAAGAGGAACAAGAACAACTACTTTAACAACTAGTAGAACAATAAGTAGAACAAGCAAAACAAGCAGAACAAGTAGAACAAGTACAACAACAACAACAACAACAACAGCAACTACAACGACGACAATAGCACCATATCAAAACCGCGCTTTCTCACGTTCTCGAGCGTTCGTGATGGTATCCCCCACCCTCGCATCCAGGACGTTTTTCACCCCAGCCACCATGTACCCCACCTCCCCCGTTCCCAGACGTTCCATTTCGAACGGCCCAGGTTTTCTCACCCCCACCTCTAACACCTACCACAGGGAAGAGAGGGGGAGAGAGGAGGGGGGGGGGGGGGGGGGAAGGGGGGAGGGGGGCGTATTCAAATGATGCTTGCCTTAGGATATTTGATCATTAACCATGCATACCTTTCGAGACGTGCACCGTTCCTGCTCCCGATAGATAGACCTCCAGCATTCATACTCGGGGGGGAGGTGAAGGGGGGGAGGGGGGGGTGTACTGAGCTTGTGCATGGCCGTAGTCGTATGATCATAGACTAGCTACCATAGACCCTCCATCTCGCATCCCTACTATGCCGGGACGGAGCACGTCGGGTTTTCATCAACCGGGCAGACATTGCTTGCACCAAGCGCGAAGCGCCGTGAGGTGTTCAGCGAGTCGCATAAAGGGTGGACTGCATCCTTCCAACAACCGCTCGTAAGACGGACTTCGGCACCTTGTGCCTAATTTCTTGCTTATGGATGACAGCGACCAAAGAGTTACTTTGTTTTCTGGCGTGGCTACTCCAGAGACAGCACTTGGTATTACTATGTAACTGCCTCGTGGGGGCCTTGGGGGAGGGAGAGTTAGGAATAAGTGCAAACCGGGTATGCCAATATATCTCTGTACAACCCGATGCCTTAAACGGTGTGAGCAAAACACACTAATTCGTAGCGTTGTGGGGGAAAACCTCACGCGGCGTGAGCTGGGAACAAAAAGCGACGACTGAAACAAAAACTAGATAGTGTATCACGGGTGCGTTTCGTAGGGTCCCAGGTAATGTGTATACTTCGAAGAAGTATATACTTCGGGGGTATGATACCCGGGTACAAACCCGAGTACGACCAGCACAACCTGCTCTGTTACCCGGGTGTCTTCAATTTTATACCCTACTACGGATAGCAGGGTATAAAATAGACTGCCCAAGTACCCGGGTACCCGGGTAAATATCTGATCATTACCAACACAACTTGGTTCGGTACCCCCGGTGCCCCAGAGTATACACCCCACTAAGCGTAGCAGGGAATGGCAACCATTACGACGTAAAATAGAGGTAGTGTTTTTTCACGATTTATTTTTCCGAGTCGCGGGACTCCTTCAACCCTGCTAGCACTGCACTCCCGATATGGGGACAAAATACCTAAATAATAACTGCAGGCTAGTAATACTGTAGGAGTGTGAAATACAGCTAACCCCCAAAATAGTCTAAACGTCATTCTTGTTTCGCCAAAATGATCGTTTTGGATACCTGAGACACGGCTTTTGTCCGTCGGCTCTTCATTTTTCGATTTTACTCAAAATCAGTTTTTGGGTGAGGTATAGACCCACAGAAGGCGAAAATGGTGCACGTTCTACCGTACAATGGGTCCCGAGTACTGACCCGCACATGAAGGAAAAAAACACCCGGGTACGTTTGGTACTCGGGTAGCCCAGAGTGTATACAACTATCAGGGTACGTTTGGTACTCGGGTAGCCCAGAGTGTATACAACTATCAGGGTATGTTGGGTACTCGGGTAGCCCACGGTGTATACAACCATCAGGGTACGTTTGGTACTCGGGTACATGTAGCCCAGAGTGCATACTCTACAAAGAAAACACGCCTATTAAACATAGCTGTGCTCACCTCGCGTTCCACTCCGTTGGCCATGAACTTAATCTTGTCACCTCTCCGTATCTCCCCGTCGACCACGCGGAAGTACACGATCACGCCCTGCAAGCATCATTCCCGTACGGTAGATGTACCGTCCACGCCGGCAAAGAGAGGTGGGACAATCAGCTCGTGATGGGGATTCGGGGCTGGGGTGATGCTACTGATTACGCCTTCTTAGATGCTGCCAGTAGATTCGATCTCACGTACGTCCAAGAACTGCGCCACAGTATACTATGGAAACCTACTAAAATGGTCTGCTGGTGTGCGCTTACCACCCTGTGCCCAAAGGGTAGCGGCGATGGAATAAAATTAGATATCAGAGAGTTTCGGGTTGGGGTGGGGTAGGGTGACCTCGCACTGGAGCTGAACGCGAAAGCGAACGAAAGCGTACGCGCGGTGAGATCGCTGGGACGAGTCCTTTTCGATGGCCGCAAGAAAAACCATCAACTAATCCCTCCAGAAACGGATCGGTGAAACCCCCGACCACCCCCCCCCGACCCCCAACCCTCCCCATCCAACACACCCCGCCACCTTAACAAAAACCGATTAACAGGTCTCCTTTTGTTCTACCACACGGCTTAGAAGCGCTACACAACCTCAAAACTTGAGCCTAACAAGGGGGAGATGGACCATGACCCGATGTCACCGTAGTAGGCGTTTTTCTCGCTCTTCATATATCTGCTTAAACAAAAAAGAACAAAAACATAAACGAAACATACAAAAAAACAAAAAAACAGGAAGTGAGACGAAGCGGGTTTACCGCCACCGTTACCGTTAGCTGCTGCTGTTGTTCATCATGCGGCGGGCTCACCTTGTACTCATCGTAAACGGAGTCGTAGATCAGGGCTCGGAGAGGTCCGCCCGTCGGCCCAGGCGGCGGCGGGACGTTTTGCACCACAGCCTGCAATCGCCCGCGCCCCCCCCCCCAACCCCGTCACAAACGAAAACAAAGGAACAAGAGGACAAATATAACGAAAAACCATACACAAAAACAGACACATGCTAGATGTACGAGAGGGACTGTCACGTGGGATAGGAGGAAACACCCACACGCCGACCGGGGTGAGTATACTCCGAACGAAGGGAAGAGAGAGAAAACATATAGAGGACGGTGCTCGAACAGAGCAGACGAATCTACCGCGCCAACAACTACAAGCAGCGCGCGACACCACATAAGAAATTAACACTTTGGGTCAGGCTGAAGCTCATAATATAGCGCAACGGCAACAATACCCTCATTGGGCTGTTTTTCTCTTAATTGTTGATATTTGTAAGCTTGGGCGATAGTTGAGCAAGACGAACTTGTTCGTCGATTCAGTGCGCTTGCCCGTTCGCTCCGTCGCTCTCGCCACCGGTCGCTCTCGCCACCGCATGTTTTGCCGTCCATCCGTACGCTCGCCGGTCGCTCGAACCGTTGTCACTCGTTTCTCACGTCGTCTACAAATACAGCTTTGAGCGGAAACTCATGTTTTTGGGCCAGGCTCAATTTCTTAGACGACGAAGGGTGTGTTCCACTCGTCCACTCTTGTTCTTTGTTAGTGCTGTTCTTATAATAACCCATCGCCATAATCTATTCTAATCCGCGACCACAAGACAGGCTCAGACAACGTTGGTTGTCCTCTGGTTTACGACGGAGATGTTCCATCGGAGGTTAGAAAGTTCCATGCTTGATGAGGGATTCTTGAAGCGGGGGTATGAATGCACTCCTGCGCAGCCCCCGGGGGCTCAAGATGGCGGGAAAATTGCTGGCGTACGGTGTTTTGCCATGCGATGCCCTTTGCCTCACTCATGGCTCAATAATATATATGAAAATAGCGTCATCATGTGGGAGTCTGTCTCGTCCCGCATCCACCCATACGCTTTGTGGACGTAAAACCAACACGATCACATGAATCAACCCCCAACTCGCACTCAGTAGCACCCAACAAACGAAAACAAGACACGGCAGGCGTCGGAGCAAAAGCCTCAAAGTAGCCAATACCCTCATGCTGCTTGAACCCCTGCGCCACCAGCCTCCCCTTCGCTCGGACGACGCAACTATGATCGTTAGTCTTCCAGGCGAACACCCAATTCGCTGATGTCACGTTCAGGCCGTCTGGTTGCTACATATCCCCCAAAGTCCCCGCGCTCCCCAGTCCCTCAAACTCCTTTTCCACCGCTTGAATCTGGGCAGGGGGGTTCTCACGCGGTGGAGCTAGCTTGGTGGAAAGTATAAAATCTATACCTTCATGGACTACTGTCTATTTGATGGCAGCACGGGAAGGTATAGGGCATATGGTTTTCCACCAAGTACCACCGCGGGACGACCTCCCTCTGCCCACTCGCCCAGCGAGCGCGCTTTCGACGCAAAACCTTCGCGGAGGCGTTGGCGGATGATTACTCATGCATATGGATTCAAGCGATGGAGAAGGAGTTTGACGGACTGGCAAGCCCGAGGACTTTGGGGGATATGTAGCAACCAGACGGCCTAAGCGTGATAACGGCGGAGTGGGTGTTCGCCTGGAAGACTAACGAGCATCGTTGCGTCGTCCGGTCGAAGGCGAGGCCGGTGGCGCAGGGGTTCAAACAGCATGAGGGTATTGATCACTTCAAAACTTTTGCTCCGACGCCTTCGGCGTCTTGTTTTCGTTTGTTGGTTGCTATTGCATGCGAGTTGGAATTTGATCTACCAGGTATGCCATTTGACGCCGAGTAAGTGTTCGTCGAATCGACTCTGAAAGATGTTTTTATGCGGTTGCTTCAGGGCTGTGGTAAAATGTCTGGTAAGATAGTACACGGTTGAATACCCATCAACTCTCCATGGTATTGGCAACCAGGGGGTGTCGTGGGAGGCTCGGATAAACCTGAACCGCGTGTCTCTTCACGCGGTGCCAACTGCCTTCCGCGGCATCTTGAGCCCAGGCTGTGCGGGAACGGTGGAACAACCAGGAGGCACGTGCGCGCCGTGTTTGGACATCAAGGGCACGAAGACTTACAGGGGTGAGGCCACAATGGGTCACGCAGAAAAAGACGACAAATACAGCTTGCGTAGACGCAGGATGCCAAGAGGGGAGGCTCCAGCCTGGGGCAGAGAAGAGCCTACGTCCGCGATCTTTAGGCTATGTGCGGGAAGGGCATATCGCACTGGCGGGGGAGGCAGATCCACTTTGCTCTTAGAGGGTTCGTGGAGCCAGGGAGCAGCTCAAGCAGCAGCGGGGGTACCGGTGGAGCCGGCGGCAAGCAACGGAGAAAAAGGGAGAGAGCAAGGGAGAGTGGTCACAATGAGCACAGCCTCCACGGGGAAGGGACCTCTGCTACAACCCTCCTTCGACAAGACAGCTTGGCTGCAAAGCGTCTGCGGAAAGCCAGCCGATGGCGAGGCCTTCATCTGCTGCTGCGGGGCCAACTTCGGTGACGGTTCAGGGATGGACGAGGGCCAGGCCATTGAGCATGAGTGTTCGGCACAGCGCAGATAGTGAGTGGAGAGGCATGAGGGCTGTACTGTGATTTTGGAGCGTATCGTGTACCTCGCAGCAGCAGCAGCAGCAGCAGCAGCAGCAGCAGCAGCAGCAGCGGCAAGCACTGGAAAGACAAAACTCTAGTTTATCATATGTAAAAGTGCTTACCATCGAGCAGTGTGTGTGTCGTGCTCTCCTCCCCAACAACTGACAACATCAGCAGTAGCAGAAGCCCAGCCTTGGCAGCAGCAGCAGCAGCAGAGCAGCAGTACCAGAAGCCGTAGCCGCATGATCAAAATCGACAAAAAAACGCGCGAAACGCGGACCAACTAAGGTACCCCGCGTCCCTGTTGGTCCCTGCACGCCTTTCGCATGCGAGCAGAGCACTTTTGCCTTTCGGAAGAATCGCCGCGAACACCAGCAGCGGCAACTGGGTGTGCAAGAAGTGCAAGTGCGATTTCGGACGCAATATATAGAGCAACTGAGCCGGACCCACGTGGAGACTCACGAACAGTCGCTTCAACACAAGTGAGGACTTGTGGGCAACAAATGCTGTTCTCACAAGTCCTCACTTGTGTTGAAGCGACTGTTCGTGAGTCTCCACGTGGGCCCGGCTCAGTTGCTCTATATTGCGTCCGAAATCGCGCTTGCACTTCTACTTGTGAGGACAGCAGTTGTTGCATTCGTTAGCACAAGCAGTTTTGATAAAAAAAATTAAAAACGTCAGCTGTGAGTACGACCGATTGAATGGTCGAAACTCACCGCCGCCTGTATGGCCTAAAACAAGCCTCCAGATCGTGGCACAACTATTTAGTATCGCACATGAAAAGTCTTGGCTTTTAGCAGAGTCCAGCTGATGCGTGTGAGATGCGTTTGGTGGAGTCTCTGGCTCTGTGTCCATCTTGGCAGTAGTACGTGTGGATGGTATTTTTGCGGTGGGGCAGAAGAGTAGATGCGACCAGTTTTGTGACGACTTGAACCGCCTTGTTCTTATCAACAACTTAGGAGAGTTGAAATGGCATGCCGGTTGCCGTTTTTCTCGGGATTTTGAGGCTGGTACTTGGAAGATTTCGCAACAAGCCTTCGCTGAAAACACAGCTGCGATGTTCAGCGTTAGTTCGGGTAGGAGAACTCCACTCCCAACTGGTCTGAAGCTTCATGGATTCGACAAGGGTCAGCCTGTAGGCGACTGGCCTTTCCGGGAGTTGGTAGAGAGTTTGATGTGGCTTGCTAACCAAAACGCGACCTGACATTGCAAAAGCGTTTAGGGCTTAGGTACGCAAATAAGCCGAGGGAAGTAGACGCGTGCTACGATAGAGGTGCACCGCAATTGTTTCTAATACTACCCCTCAATTTGGGAGCTCAAGACCTCTCCGACGAAAACTGATTTTGAAGAAAAATAAAACTGCTGTATACCGGATGAAAAATCCCATGGCTTACTCAGGTACACAACGAAAAATCGTGAAAAAAAAAAAAGTCCAATTTCCGACGATTTTGGGTAAGGATATCCCCGTCGTTCAGAAACCATTTCAGACGAAAAGTGATACCTCTACATCTGCCGTAGCATGCGTCAGTATACTGGACGACTACGATTGCTATTTTAGGGTATGTTTTCGCCTCGAGTGACGTTAGGATCACGTTTCAGAGGGGCGGTGGACTCGAGCTGGTAGTATACGCGGAGGCTGCTACTATGCTAGCACGGCCACAGATAGGAGGTCGGTTTCTGGTGGGGCGGTTATGTGCGCGGGGGCATACGTGTGCTGGTTTTCGAGGACGCGCGACGCTTTCAGACACAGAATCTGAGTACGTAGCGCTTGCTGACTCTATACAAGAGTCGCTGATTGTTAGGTATGTGTGGAGCTTCATGTTTCCTAGTTTTCGGCCACAGCAGTGTACCAGAGTTTTCGAATAACGAGAGGGCGGTACAGCTAGCGCAGAACCCAATGCGCACGTCGAACTTGAAGCATGTTAGCATTCGCCACCATTTTCTGAGAAAGCTTGTGTTCTGGGGAGAGTTTGGCACTATTCCTGTGGAGTCAGAGATGCAGCATGCACACTTCTTAACGAAACTTCTCTCCAGGAAGACGTTTTGTTTTCACCCGGACTTTTTCATGAGTATTTGATCAACTTTTGCGGGATGGGGGTAGCTACATCTTGATTTCAGAGTGAGGGTTTCACTTGCGGTTTTTTTCGGGGAGTTAATTTTTTATTGGAGATTGAGTTTGTTTCGCGAGTAATGCCATTCATTTGATATGACAGCAGTGGAAGATTGAATTTTCGGGAGTGCTTGATACGTGATATGCCTCCATCAGTGGGGAGACAGTTGTTTGTTACAGTTTTCGTTTTTTACTTGACTTGGCGAATTTGATTTTGTGTACGGGTGGTTGATTTTGACAATTCGATTTTTGGTTAAAATTCAGACCTTGAGCTTCGGTTTGGATAAATCGTTCTTCTTTTGGGGGGTTCTACTTTCGAATCAGTATGATATAGCGATGCATTATTATCAACAGTGTGACACTGTGCTATGCCATGCACTACATTGGGTGATATTGGCCATAAAGCTTGTTGTCGCGTACCGAGGAGGGTGTTGGTGGTATACTGGGCAGGTAGGTGCTTGTTGTCGTGCACCGAGGAGGAGGGATGTTGGCTGTCCTATGCTTTACGACGGAGATGTTCCATCGGAGATTAGAGAGTTCCATGCTTAACGAGGGAATCTTGTAGTGGGGATATGATGCACTCCTGCGGGGGAATGGGGATTAAACACGGCGGGTAATTTGCTGGCGAATGATGCTTTGCCATGCGATGCCCCTTGCCCCACGCGATGGTTCAATAATGTACATGAGTTTAGCATGATCATCTGGAAATCTATCTCGTCCCGCATCCATCCATACGCTTTGTGGAAGAAGAACCGACAGAAAAAACCTGGAGAGAAACAAAACGTCGTTAAATAACAACAAAAAGAAACTGAGGAAAGTCATACCAAGCAAAATAAAAAAAAAATACACAAAATCAACGCATGTTGTGATACGCCTTATATGTACACCCCCTTGCCTCGACCCCAAACGTTGCTTCGTGTGGACGACGAGTGCCTTCACCGCATGGAACGTATACACGCGTGGCAAGGGGAGACGGACGGTTTGTCGTCGGCTGGTCGGTTTGTCGGTCGGTTTTTGTTGGTCTTTGCGTGTGTCGGCAATTCATTTTGGTTGCTTTTGTCGTCGGCCGTTATAATAAATATGTCGGTAATCCCATATTTCGATCGGTTGATTTTTCTGTTGGTCCGTCGATAATTCAGTTTTTGGTTGGTTGATTTTCCTGGTCATGTTTACGTCTTTTGCCCCTTCGGTCGATCGAGTGTTGCGTCTGTCGGTTGGCAATTCGGTAATTCGGTATTATGGTCGGCCGGTCGGTGATTCGGTCGGTAAAGTCGGTCTGTAAAATTACCCCTCCTCACCTCAAGGATTTCCTTGATGCCCACACCGGTTTTCGCTGAGGCTGGGATAGCGTCCGTGCAGTCCAGCCCAATCGTCGCTTCCACCTGAGGCACAACCAATGCATCACAAAAAAAACACTTTCGAACAAAACACAACAAAACACAATACAACAAAACACAGCACATCACATCACACCACAGCACAACCCCACAAAACACAATACAACAAAACACAGCACATCACAGCACAGCACAACACAACACAACACAACACAACACGACACGACACAGCACAACAAAACACAGCACAACACAACACGACACAGCACAACAAAACACAGCACAACACAACACAACACGACACAACACAACACAACACGACACGACACAACACAACACGACACAACATAGCGCAATTGCTTTTTTCCGCCTGTCCTTGGCATGATGACCGTGAAAAACAAAATACATAAATGGAACAAAGACAAAACAAGGTGACAAAAGAAAGGCGACAAAACCCCTCCAACAAAACACGCACAATGCTGACCCACGGCTGTCTTAGTTATAAAGCGCCAAAGGACGAAGAAAAACTAACTCCGTCCGTCCTCCCTGCCTGCCATCCGACGCGATACGACAGTCACGTGACTGCACTGCTACAAGACCCCACCCCCACCCCCTCCCTCACCTCCTCCGCGATACGGTCCGGGTCCGCCGCGGGCAGGTCGATTTTATTGAGCACCGTGATGATCTCGAGTTCGTTCTCTAGCGCGAGGTACACGTTGGCCAAGGTCTGCGCCTCTACACCTTGGGAAGCGTCGACCACAAGGAGGGCGCCCTCGCAGGCCGCCAAAGAGCGGGATACCTTAGGCAAATTTTGAGGACGGGGGGGGGTGCATGGCAGAAGACGACGGACCGAATCAGTTGACGAGCTGAGTGAGGGGTGGCGCTACGGGAAACAACGCAACTTTTTAGGCCCGGGTCGGCAGAAGGTCGCAATGGCGAGAGAGCCGCCGTGGGGCGCATACACGCAGTATATTCATTTTCTTTTTATCATGTTTTTTTGTTTGTTTTATCCTCCGGCGGATGGGGAAAAATAAAGCTTAAGCTCACCACAACTTCCACGTGTTCGCATACACGTCGTGTGTCGATTAAACTCAATTGCATTCGAAACCCAGCGCTAGCTGGCGTATCCTTCGGTTCCCACTATAGCGATTGCGTGAGCTGTCTCTATCGGCGGTCCCCGTTCCTTTTATTATCACTTTTACTTTCCGGTTCAACTCGTACGAGGTTTCACCCTCCGCGAGCTATCACATACATGCATAAATACATACATGCACACAAGCTGACACATTTATCATACATAACTACATGCATACATACATACATGCATGCACCATTACACCGGAGCAAAAGGGGGGGGGGTGTCTACCAGGTACCAGGCACCTCGTATGTCGCACCTGGTATTTATAGTTCTGCTGGCGGCGATGACATAATCCCCTCGAAGTAACTGATACATTTCGCGCTAATCGACGATCCACGACCAGCGTTACCACCTTCCCCCCTCCCTCCGCCTCCCCTTCTCCCCCTCTCCTTCGCCCCACGCCCCGCTCACCCCCTCCAACCTCCCGACCCCCCCTGCCGTGTACGCGCACGCAAGCGAAGCCAAGCCAAGCCAAGCCAAGCCAAGCCAAGCCAAGCCAAGTCAAGTCAAGTCAAGCCAAGCCAAGGAAGGGTAAGGTAAGCCACCCTGCAGGGTGAAAAAAGCCAACCTCATACGAAAAGTCGACGTGCCCGGGCGTGTCGATGAGATTGAGGATGTACGTAATCCCATCCTCCGCGGGGTACTCTATCCTAGCCGCGTTCAATTTAATTGTGATGCCCCTCTCCCTTTCCAGGTCCATGCTGTCCAGCAGCTGCTTCTTCATATCTCGCTGCGCCACGGCGTCGCAGAACTCTAGTAACCTGGGTGGTCAGTATGAACGCGTGCTTGGGTTAGTGGGTGCATTATCACGTGTGGGTTCGTACGCGCGTATACATGGATGGCAGTAAACGAAGGCGTGGAGGGGGGGAGGGGGGGGGGGGGATACTATTTCTTCGCTTGAAATAGTCATTTCACCATTAACCCCGCACCCAATTCGAGACGAAGCACCGTTCCTACTCGGGGTGGGCGAAGTGCAATTTCATTTTTCCACGCATTCCGCAAACTCGTAACTTTGCTGTATGAGTATTAGACGCGTACGCGTACTCTGCCGCTGGTGTACAACGCGAAATGGCTGGCCGTCCCCGGAATCTTGCAAGAAGATGGTTGTCACAGGCGATCATATTGCACAGATTCTCCCCGCACCGCGAGTTAATTGAAGAACTTCGGTGAAAAAATACTGCAGGTATTTCGTGTACTCGGCAGTATTTCGGGGTGATGTACTGCGAATACTGCGACTACTGCGAGTACTCGCAGAATGTCGGGGTTCTGTACGGCAGATACCCCCGGTACTTTCAAGTATTTCGAGATGTGATACTGTCGGTACTCCCAGTACTTCAAGTACTTTGGGGTGATACCGATACCCCCGGTACTTGAAGTATTTCGAGGTGTGAGACTGTGGGTACTCCCAGTACTTCAAGTATTTTGGGGTTTGATAATGGGCAATACTTTAAATACTCAAATATTTCTGGGTTCTGTACCTCCCATACTCATCGTACTTGCAGTATTTTGGCTGCTATTGATAGTACTTGCTCTTACTGCCAATACTCGCCGTATTTCACCGTTTCGAACTGCGAGGTGAAGAAATACATGGAAGCATTTTAGGGCTTCGTCCCGCGACTTACTGCAGCTGGCAGTAATACTCGAAGTTTTGTACAAGTATACTGCAGCACTTCGGGGTTCAATACTGCTGGTCCTCTTGAGTGCTTGCAGCATTTCAAACGTTTGTGCTGCGGATGCTGCTTATACTCGCATTTTTGTACTGCTCGTATTCCCAGCACTCGCAGTATTTCGTCCGTCAGTACTGCCCATACTCCCAGCACTCGCAGTGGTTCTGCCATCAGTACTGGCAAATACCCCGAGTACTCGCAATACCAAATACCTCAATTACTCCAAGCATACTCGGATTATGAAGTATTCTGGGAGCATCCGGGCATCGGTGGTCAAGAGCATCGGCAGGAGAGCTGGTGCTTCTTTTGATGCTCCTTTTGTTTGTGACAACGATTACTATCATTGTGGTGCAGGCTCCGGCTGGGGTTCCACCTCCGCCCCCGGCTGGTGCTGCTAATGCTGCTGCTGTTGCTGCTGCTGTTGCTGCTGCTTGCTGCTCTGGTGCCTCCGTTGCAAATGAGGCGCTCTCTCCGCCACCAGCAGAAGGAGTGCTCATGCTCGCAGGCTACGCAGCTGCAACTGCACTCGGTCTGTCTTTTCGTTCGACACCAACAGCGCTGAGAGTTGGCTCTGGTGTTTCTGATGCTGCCAGCTCTGCTGTGTCGGTGTGTCGGTGGACAGTGTAACGGATTGATGTGTGTGGTGGCGTGTGTACCTTCGAACGTGTGGTGCACGTGCCAGTAGAAAGTCCTGAATACTGAGTATTTTGCTCATGTACTGCAGTATTTCGGCCTTCAATACTGCCGATACTCTGAGTGCTTGCAGCATTTACTATGTTCGCACTGCGAGTACTGCTTATACTCGCAGTTTTTTCCTGCTCGTATTCCCAGCACTCGCAGTGTTTTGTCCGCCAGTACTGCTCATATTCCCGGTACTCGCAGTATTTCAGTCCTCAGTACTGACAGCCGTCTTCACTCAGTTCCTAGGGTCTGCTAGTACGACGTTTTTTTCTCCTTTCCTTTCTCTGCTTCCTCTTCTTGTCTCATCTTTTCTTGCTTTTGTTGTCTTTTCTTTTCATTCCTTTCCTTTTTTCGCTTTCTTTTCTTTTATTTCCTTTCCTTTCTCTTCTCTTCTTTTCTTTGTTTCTTTTTTTCAAATTGACTTGAGTCTGACGTGCGTATGCGTAGTGATAGGTACTACGCGTAATATATACATGACAGTCTTTCCTGGGTGGCAAGCGGTAGAGTCGGTTTTCCAGGCGCGAGTAATGAAACGTATGCACCAGTATGGACCTGGTACATCGTAGGTTGACCCCCGATTCCACTATATGTTCCTGGCGGAGGCATGCATTGCGTCAGCTGTGATATATGCGTGTACCACCTTTGGTTTGATCGTGTTTTTTTCTCTGGGGTATTCCTCAGCTCCAGAGTGCCTGGAGCCTGCCCTGTGACCACGGACTTGATTATGCGAGTTAATGTGAGAACAACAACAACAACAACAACAACAACAACTGGCAATACTCCGAGTGCTCGCAGTACCGAACACTTCAAATACTCGAAGTATACCCGGAATATGAAGTACAATTAGAGCATCTACAGTATGTAATATTGTTAGACACGCGTACACACTGTCATACTGCTGGTACCGTTGTACGTACTGCTTTTCCTCCCCCAAGAGGGATGGAAGCCTCGGTCTACCAGTGACCACGGACCGTATTGTTCATGGCGACGAGGTAACCCTTCTGGTCAACCATTTTGGTTCACTCTTTTATGACCAAGGCCCCAAATCATTGACAAGGGCGTCCTCACCGCCCGTCTAGGGTTAGCGACTTACAGTTTGAATGTGACATATCATGCTACTTTACGAGCGTGTTGCCCAGAGCAACTCCTTGTCCGTGTACACCCGACGCCAAATTTGTCTGTCTGTCCGTCTGCTGTCAGCCTGCCTGTCAGTCTGTCTGCCTGCTGCTTGCTTGCCTTCCTCTGTCAGCCTGCCTGTCTGTATGGCTGACTGTCTGTCTGCCTGTTTGTATGTCTATTTGTCCGTCTGTCTGCCTGTCTGTCTGTCTGTCTGTCTGTCTGCTTGTCTGTCTGCCTGCCTGCCTGCCTGCCTGCCTGTCTGCTTGTCTGTCTGTCTACCTGCCTGCCTGCCTGCTGTCTGTCTGATGTCTGCCAGTCTGTCCGTCTGCTTGTCTCTCTGTCCTCGTGAAGCTATGGCACCCGCAATATTGTACACTTACAAGCTGACAGCAATTGTTTGCTATCATCGCGGTAAGCTCACGTACAAGCTTGAAATCGTTACGGTACCACAAATGACCACGCGGGCCAGCCCGGCGTTGCACTTCCTGCTCCCTGCCCATGCCCACTGATGATCGCTTTGATCAAAGACGCGGCCAGGACCTTTGAGGCGAGGTGCTTCACCGCCTTACCTTCAGAGGGAGGGACTGCCCTCAAAACGAGACTAGCCGCATAATCGTACAGAGCACTCGCATGGTGCCATGCTCGTTGTGGTTACTCACTGCCGGTGCAACGCTACAATCACGTACTGCTATTAATACGCTGTGTACAGTCAGTGTCCTGCTCCGGTTCGTGTGTTCATGAATCACGGTTCATGATGATGAGTCGATAGACAGGCTAATCCTCCTCCACCCCAAAGACAGCAGTTGCCACCCTGCAATTCACACACCCCTCCCTCCCTCCCTCCCACCCTCTCTCCCAGTGCAGCACGACACAGCCAAACGACGCCACTGCTGATGCCGTCACTACCCCCACCCCTATCACCCCACCCCCATCGTTGATCGCACCTGTCCGCGAGCGTGCTCTTGCCGTGGTCAATATGGGCGACAATGGAGAAATTTCGAATACGCGACACGTCCGTCTCCTGGTCCTCCCCTTTCCTCGCAGCCTTCGCCATCATCCGCAGATGTTTCGGCCTCCCGCTGCCACCATGGCCAAGCGCCCGCGCGCCCGGAAAGGACGCCAATGATGCCGGTGCTCGAGCAAGGCAGCCTCGTCCCCCACCGTGGCAGTGCAACAAGAAAGCATGCGCTGGGCGTACGATCGCTGATGCTACCACCAAGTAGCATGTTCTCACGATTGACAACGAGGGAGATCCCCGCGATGGTCGCATCGGCCGACGATAACCCCTTCCCTCGCACGGCGCACCACTTCTGTGTCTGAGGCCCGCCATAAAGTAGGTGGTGTACCCTCACTCACACACGTGCTTGATGGTGTAACAGTTGGTGCACAAGTCAGCGCGGCAAATTTGGGATGTACCGGGCCAGCTTTTTATAATTTAATTCCGCGGGCGAAACCCCTATCGTATTTAGACTAGTCTAAAGGGAAAAAAAACAGAGTTTTGGGTGCGATGCCGCAAGGGATTACAGCCGCTCTGTGCCGCCATATCCCTTATTGTGTCGACTACGAGTGTGGAACGGGTGTTGACTAGGTTGCCTGTCCATCAGAATGTCACGCACGGCCGTGGTAGTCGTCTATGCAACGAGTGCAATGCTGCTGTAGAGTGCTATATTCTGGCGATTATATCTTTTTTACCGTTTGGTAGGATACGCGGAAGATGTGACACCTCGGGACTCGAGACGTACAGCATGCGGAAGGTTCACGAATAAATACAGCAGCATGCTGAATTCCGGACGGAGAGTACATATTGTCCTACCATATAGCCTGGTGTGTAGCAGGTGCAGTATAGTACGAGTACCGATAGTAATAATCTTCAGTTGCAATCCGTACGTGTGCATGCGGCCTTTCGTGGGCCACACCACTGAGACGAGACATGGGCCCATACAACGCACGTACGAATACGCATGTATGTGCGAGGCTTGCACTGGCTTATACCGCAGCCTGGATTAGCTGCTTGTGTACGCTCCTCATGCCATACTAAACACACTTCGCCTTTCTACCTTCGGCATTGCCCCCTGTAGGTATCGTTTGCTTTGCGCGCATGCACAGACAGCGACGACGCGGCCTCGACGTGTCAAAGCTTGACTAGAATCATATTTGTATCTGAATATTATTCCTGCTCAGACCTCCTGCCCATCAGCCGTGGGTCCACCCTAGCCAAACCTGGGCGCTACTGGTTGGCACGTGCTACACGTCTGCGTAGGAATATCAAACGGCAGCCTCCCACTTAAGCGTTCTATCTTACTTTTGGCGGTACTCCGCCCACAATTCCACCTCTCACGTCAGTGTTGCCAACGTCACCGTCTTCTCTAGTCCCTCGGTCGTCACATCACCCACTCCCCTCCCTAACACCAACACCCCATAACAAAAGGTAGACTGCCCCCTCCACCTCTACCCCGTTTACAGCACAAGCGAAGCCAGACGGTTCTGGTCATGCTTGAGCTGTTTGCGACGCAGGGACCCTCGGAAGAGTGGTGTTCTTGCTGGTGTTGTTGCTATATTGCCCGCTTCGCGTCAACGTCTTTCTTGAATTCCTGCGAAAAAGTTGCACTCGCAGCCTTCCACCTCTAGTCGGTCGGCCAGCACCTCGTTCTGGAATTGCTACAGCTTCATTCCGGCTCGCCGCAAAGGCAGTGAAGTCCAGTACCTGCGGACTTTTCCCTTTCGAGATACTAAGGTGGCGAAAGGCTTGACGATAGTGTCCCGGCAGACATCCTGCTAACGGCGCGAACAGATCAAACAGCAGGGAGGACACAGGGGATGGCAACACGAGGGGTTATCTGTCACTGAAAACTCAATGCTATCATAACGCCGCAATTCGAAGTGGCAACGGAATAAAGGCAGGCAGTATACATTGAGTCCAAAGAACGATGCACGAATGCAGCTCCATACAGAGCAGCTGGTGTTCAACCGTCACCTCCAGATGTAGCGAAAAAAATGCAAACCCCACGCTGGTCTCGCTAACAATCCGCGCGTCCACTAGCCCAGAAAAAATCCACGGCATGTGATATCTTCTTCAATCCCACCATTGAAAAGTGGGGTCGACTACCACGAGGCTGTATCTCCAGAAAATTGTCTATCAGCAGCGAGCGTAAACCCCTAGCAAACGCTAGCAACTCCGAGTCCGTGTCCCTGTGCCGTCGTTGGAATTACTGGGGATTTTAGCGTCGACAACGATCCTTGAGAGGGGTGGCCAGAACTAGAGTTCACCGCGGCTGGTTTGGACGCAGAGCGAGCGACTGTTATTGAATTACGAGCGAAAGCGACCCATAAATAGTGCTGCCTACTTGGTACATTGCAACTCTCCGTTGAGCTTAGCACGCCCCCCTCCGGCATATGCCTACTGTACTACTTCGCTAAATATGAAGACATCATACGCGATGGCACGCAAACAATAGTTTTCGACGATGCTGACTGCGCCCAGGTGAGTTGACTTATTAATTGACGATCTCCAAAGATCCCAACCATACCGAAGTCGCACTTTTATTGCGGTCGTGACAGTGAGCCAATTATAGTCAATGCGGTCAAACTTTGTGTGGCGCCGTACAACGGTATAGCCCCAATGATCTACGAAGCAATCGAGCCGCCCTGTCCAAGATATTTCTTTGTATTGTCTACCCATAGCTATGCAGCCCCCCCCCGTCCCCCCCGGCGCAAGCACGTCTAAACTCACCTTGATGAGATAAAATCGAAGGCCGGATCCAATAGGCCAAGGTCTTCCGCACCCGGCTTAATTTTGTCGGGGGCTCCAACTGAGACTCGCCGTCTGGGGCGCTGGAAATTGGGATTATAGGAAGACAGATTTTGGGGACGGGCGACAAGCAGCAAGGCGATATTTCCGCCAACCGGTCATGGCGTACGAGGCAAGCAATCGTTTGCAATCCCAGGTACACGCACGAAACAAGGAAAAAAAGGCCCCTGAGACGCGACCTCATTGTACTCGCTCACATGGTTCGCACTCCAAGCGCAATCTTTATCTTTGTCACCTGTGATTCTTCAAGTGTTTTTTGAGTAAATTGGTACTCAACCCCGACACGATATATGACACGCCGGAGGGTTTGAAACTTACCAGCACAACCTAACGTATCACTGTGCTTGCTAGGACAGAACGACTGCGCGAAGTATCATTTTCTTCCGGCCCAACGGGCGTCTTCTGCTTGACTCGCTGCCTTGTCATACCAAAACAGTGGCGGCCGGACAGATTCGACCACAAAGAAAGTAGAAAACATCAAGGGGCCAACGGCGGTATGCTCATTAATGCATATTTCACACTGACGGGGCGGTTTTGGATTCAAGCAACAAAATTGAAAACTGAACGTAGAAGTGTATTACATGGGGAGAGCACATGAACATTTACAACTGACTTTCACCGCATCGCTCTCCCCGGGAATGCTATGCATGGTTTTGCGCCGATGTCGTCCGTCACGGCTCTGAGCCCCACTCCACGAACAGGCGCATGATCGGTGCGCGTGGTGGCCTTCACGCCCACCGCGCAACGTCCTAAAAGAGTGGTAGGGAACAGCATCACCAGTCACACGTCAGCAGGCAGAAATAGTCTGGACGCCATTACGCCAATACTGTACATCTGAGGAGAGGAAGAACGTGAAAGGATGTGAGGTATGGGATGGAAACAAGTTCAAGAGATGAACGTCCACGGTAGAACGTGACGCATCACACGCGTTGCGGTGCACGTTGCTCAAGCCTGAACGAGACATGAACGAATCGTCCCTTCGCGCCATCTACTCGACAACCAGTCAACCTCACCTTAACGTGGCGAAATTCTTTCCCCTTGTCCGCGTTTCTCACTCCTGCCAAAGGCCGTATTGTGCTCCCGATGGATGCTTCGGCGTTGAGGATCCCATCAATCTATCAGCATTTTTTTTCAAGAAGCAAGGGCGAAGAGAGAAACGGTGCTGTACAGATGCTGCTGACTCCTATCTTGGATGACTTGAGGTTCCTACCAACCAGAGTACAGTACCTGTGCACTTAACAACCTGTGTACTTGGACAATCTGTGTAAGTGTACGTAAGTATACGGCGACAGTTGCTCGGCGATACGAACAGGAGGACACCGTAAACAACAGCAACAACATCCTCAACAGCTAGCGGAACCGACACAGCTACTACTGATACTGTACAGCATAAACCCCAGCTTTTGCAGCGGCTACTGCTGCTTCATGTGACAGTTGCTGTTGACATGCCTATCACTGCCGCTGTTATTCCACACCTGGGAAAACAGTATATCGACTACGTGCGCGGTGTGCATGTTGTCCGGCAATACGGTACGTGCGTTGGGAAGCCGCGGGCAGCAGCAGCAGTAGCCGTAGAAGAAGGACACAGCAGCAGCAGTAGCAGTAGCAGTAGCAGCAGCAGCAGCAGCAGCAGCAGCAGCAGCAGAGGTCTAAAAGAGTAATTGACACAGCTTCTATCACTCTATACATGTAGCAACCCAGTTGCCGCTGCTGCCGCTGTCACGCGTTGCTGTTGATGGTGAACCTTTTTCCGCCAATATCCTCCACATGTGACTACGCGATGACTGTGCTCAACGCGTGCAATAATAGGATGCCGCAGACAGCAGCCGCGACCGCCGCAGCAGTCGCTCAAAGCAATGTGCATTACCTCTACCACTGTACAGTAGCAACCCCAGCAGTCTGTTACCCTCTGCGGTGTACCTAGTACTGTTACCGCCGCTGTCCGCGGCCTATTGTTGTTGCAACACAGCAGTTAGTTGGTAGCTGCTGTTTCGTGCACTGGTTGTATCCGTGTGCTATGTATTCGTGCAATGGAGCGTACGAAGACCCCGCCTACAAACCTGACCAGAATCTAGTCAAACGAAGCCTACGAGACAACGATACACAACCAATCAAGCGCATAAAAGTACCAGCGAAAGCATCACTCTTCTACTCACAAACAAAGCTCCAGTGTCGCTCCAACTAGACCCGATCTGTATCGCTTTTTTGGCGGTGGTGGTTGTCGACGCAGGGGGCCATCCTCACCGAAAACGTTGGCTTATTAGGGTCTACCGGTATGTGCACGGTGATACCCAGCTCATGACATTCCAGGAATGTGTGTAGAAGGGCATTCGAGCTTCTAAAATGTGGGTAGTGTTCGAGTGGGGAGCGTGCAGAGCAGTTTGAATTGCGGCGCGATGCAAAGCAAATGCAAAGCAGAATAGAGCCTTCTGATTGGTCAGTGCAAAGCAAAATGGGGTTTCGATACAATGGGTGCATTACGATGCAAAGCAAATAAAGCTCTATGATTGGTCAATGCAAAGCAGATCTGGCCCGGTACGTTCAAGACTCGCCGTCAGCGCTGCTGGAAAAAGTTGAGTTCCCCGGGTTGAAAAGAGGAAACCGCCTTAACAAGCACTATAAAACCTGCGGAAGCGGCAGCGGCGGGGCGGCGGGCGGCAGCAGGAGAGCACAAAGTATCTCTCTGCATGTACCATGAGCGCCTGTCAATTGAATGTCAATGCTGCCACAAAATCTGGAGTGTTCTGTTAGGGTAACAGGTATACCCGGAGCCCTGGGTGAACGAGGCGGTTCAGACGTATTTATGGCTGGTAAAATGCTTACCGTTTTGACAACAAGCAACGAAAAGCAGCCGGCTGGACGAAATCCAAACATCCCAACCGAAGGAGCGCCGTGTGCCGTGCGATGAAATATGGTAGAGCAGCAGCAGCAATAAACAAGCGACTGCGTTATTACCGTATGTGTCTTGGATAGGCAGGATCTACTGTTTACTGCCGTCATACTTGTACTGCTGTGTTTTCATGACCCTAGATGCATAGTCTATACTCGTTGATTGCTTTTTTGCCGGTACGTACCGTTTTTCACGTACGTACATACGGTTTACGGTTTTAATAATGTAGGAATGTGCGGTGCTTCCTGCTAAAATATGGCAGGCTTGCTTGTGCCCGGAAGATCGGGGGGATTGGGGGTCGGGCGCCATTCTGTGAGGGCTGCCGTTGCGCAATTAACCCTGCGCCGTCGTATCGAGTACTACCGAGACCGCCCAGCGTTTTCCTCTCTGTGAGCATCAGGTAAGCATAGTGGATGGAGCACGCCACCGTTCCTCCCGGGTCTTGCTCTTTGGTATCTTGTACCTGGCACCGGTTTGCGCTGCTTCGGTCGCAACAGCTGGGTGGGAGTACATCGGCTGGTCCCGCCCCCCCAGCCAAATTTAGTCAGGGTAAGGGGACTATAGTCGCTTCCGTATCACGCAGAAACGCGTCAAGGGGCATGCCGGCGGCAAAAGCCAGGCAAAAGTCGTAGCAGACCTGTTCGCTATACGTGCCCGTTCGTTGCTGCCCTCCTCTTGTTGGCTAGGTTGTAAACTCGCGTGTCTGGCAGGCAGTACGACTCGATTGCGGAAAGCACCCGCCGCGGACGGGATTTTTTCAGCGGTTTTCTCTCGTCGTGCAGTCTATCAGGCATTTTGGGTCTGGATCGTGTTTTGGTGAATGCCACGAGTTGAGTGCGGCGATAGGATATGTAATTTCAAGCCCCTGTCATGTCTTCCGGGTAAACCCTCGCTACTTCCCCACTTCCGAGGCCAGCAAGATACAACCTCTACTGCTGCTCGCTGTGGCCACAAACTACGACTATGCGATGTATTTACGAGCACGATGTGATGCGTAAAACGAATTGAGCCAACTGCTGCTGTTGTCTGGGCGTTGGAAAAACAAGATCAAACTGACACAACGACCAATGCATTTTGTCTTTTTTTCTTTTTTTTTATCCTCCGGCGGATGGGGAAAAATAAAGCTTTTTTAGCTCACCACACTTCCACGTATTTTCATACGCGTCGTGTGTCGATTTAACTCAGTTGCTTTCGCAGATTTTTTTTCTGTCATTTTTCACTTCTTTAGCGTGATTTTTACCAGATTGAAACTGTTTTCTGCTTTCATCCTGTTTCTCATGTTCTGCTGTTTTGCTCTGAAGTGAAGCCTCTGGCCAAAAAAATAAAGGTGTCGGACCTTACCCTCTAGTCGTGCTCCAGTAAAGCTTACCTGGTACCAGCTATTCAAGAAAGTGGTTGACGGACACTTTGTTGTTAAGGTAGTAGTGGGGTCTTGGTCTGTTCGACCACTTGCAAAAGGTTAACTAATAGTCTAGACTAAATAACTAAGCCTTATAACACTCTTCCCCCTTGAAACGACGGGATAGCAGGTCGGCCGGATATACGGGCGGACCTGTGTCAATATCTAAGCGGTTTCATTTCCTGGGGATACCGGGGAGATATTTTTCGAGTTCGACATGAGGAAAGTGTGAAAAGGTTTGTTATGGTGGAAGCTATCATGTCCTCAACTTTACAGCTAGCGTTTCTTGTTTGTAATTTGTAACTCAACACCAAAATGAAAAAATAAAATAGAAAGGTTTTCTCACTCCCAGGTTCCCGCCTACTCTGTAATTGGTACATGCGAATATAGCATATGATACCTGGTATAACACCGCATCTATACTGCTGTTGGTATAGGTTCTCGGTGGACGGCTCGCTATAGCGTCATACATAGTCTACCGCCGTAGGTCAAAGCCCATGGCTTCCCGCGATGCCCACAACGCAATGGCCCAACACACTCGGTATCAATTCGAGCACGTCGATGCGTCGGTGCCAGCTGCCCATCACCTCCTTTTGGCGATGTCCACACCGTACACCCCTCCCTGGTAATGTCTAACCGGAGGACGTGTGCCTCACGATCCTGCGCGCGTTCACGATGAAATCTTGGGTTTATCGTAGACCGCCTTGTACCTTCTTCGGCCGCTATGAAGCTGTTCCGCGTGCTGCTGGCCGGGGCGGCGATATTGCTGGGAGTGTCTGCTACGACGTGCCCTGCGGACGAGCCGGAAATGATCAACAACAAGAACCTGGTGGGTGCGGTGATGTTCATTGGTGTCGACCGGGGCGGCAATATTGCTGGGAGTGTCTGGTGTCACGTGCCCTGCGGACGACATATGCCCGGAAACGATCAAGAAGAACCTGGTGAGTGCGGTGATGTTTCTTGGTGTCGTATCGTTGGCGATGTCCACACCGTGCACCCCCTCCCTAGTAATGTCTAACGAGAGGACGTTTGCCTCACGATCTTGCGCGCGGCCACGATGAAATCTTCGGTTTATCGTAGCCCGGCTTGTACCTTCTGTAGCAGCTATGAAGCTGTTCCGCGTGCTTCTGGCCGGGGCGGCAACATTGCTGGGAGTGTCTGCTGTGACGTTCCCTGCGGACGACATATGCACGGAAATGATCAAAGAGAATCTGATGAGTGCGGCGATGTTCCTTGGTGTCGTGTCGTGCAACCCGTGCATATGTCGTCCGCAGGGCACGTCGCAGCAGGCACTCCCAGCAAAATTGCCGCCCCGGTCAGCAGCGCGCGGAACAGCTTCATGGCTGCCACAGAAGGTACAAGACGGTCTACGAAAAACCGAAGATTTCATCGTGGCCGCGCGCAGGATCGTGAGGCAAACGTCCTCTGGTTGGACATTACCAGGGATGGGTGTACGGTGTGGACATCGCCTAAAGGAGGTGATGGGCAGCTGGCACGGTGTACCTGGTAAAAAATAGCAACAACAGCGGCGATTGTCTCGTGGCTTTTACGTAGTTTTTTTTTCTGTTCTGGCGGCCCTGTTGAAGGGTTCATTGAATCAACTTGACGTGTGCCCATCTCATTATTTCCTAAGGAGAGACAGGCGGAGGGCAAAGCTGTCGTTGGCTTTTTTGTTTTTCGACTACAACTATGAGTATCAATATTTATTGTCACGATCTCACCATCATGACGCCGGCTCGCGAAGTGTTCCGATCTGCCGAAGAAACGACCAGTAGGTTTGACCACCGCTGAGTTTGTTGCGCTTGGTGTTTTTTCCTGCAACTTACAATGAATCGTACCTGGCGTAATGTTCATACTCGTATGTATATAGGTCTATGTATATATGTATATATATTTCACACTTCTACTTTCCAGCGTCACAGGTGTCGTCCCTTCTCCCCCCTGGTTATTGCCTTTAATTTGTATCGCCAACAGGGTTCAGCAATCCCACTGCTCGTCGATTTTTCATCAAATGTTGTTAACACACGCTCTCGCGCTCTCCGCAGGTCGATTTTTGCGCAAGAAAAAATCCCTACGAATGTGTACGAGTATGCACTTGCGGGGACTCGAACTCGCGAAATTGACCTATAATACCACGCTCGAGGGTAACCTGATACGCCACCGGGGCGACCGGATATAGCATACTGCAACTAACTGCTGCAATGCTCCATGTGTGTATTCTTCACATTCAACTGATCTTTGCACCCGTCTACATCCAGCACAACCAGCAGTGTCCGTGCGGATGCCTCCTAGAGACCGAGACGAGCTCTGTGTGTTGTCTTCACATTAAACCGTTCATTTTACCCAAAGCAACGACATCTGTGGTCACAAACTAAATTAAATATTCCGAATATTATACACAAGGTGATTTGTCCATGTAATTAATGGACCGCATTGAACACGCGCGGGAAAAAATGAAGATGCAAGCCAGCACACCACACTATTTGCAACAAAAAGGAAACGAAAAGGAATAGAAGAAAACAATCAGAACCGAGAAGAAAACAGGAAATAAAAGGTGAAAATAAAGAGGAAAACAAGACGGCACAAAAAAAAAAAAACACAACAGCCAGCCAACAACTATTTAAATACTTCTTGCAGCAACAGAGCAGATGAAGCCTGAAGCCATCCGACCAACAACGTCGGCGACAGCAACCATATTGCGTTTTGAATGACCCTACTACTTTGTGTAGGAGTAGGAGCATAGCCGCATGGTCCATCACGCGAGTACTATTTCGGACGACAGCAGTGGTGCCCACCCCGTCATCATCGCTCCCGTATCCAACATGCCAATACTACACCTGAGCGAAATAACACACACAGCGACGATGCAGATGACACCATCCAGCCGGTGTCGGGGCAGCAACCAAGCTGGGTTCCGAATGAACTGCTATGGGATTAGGAGCATGGCTGCCTGGTCTGTCCTCTACTTATTTTTGTATCTTCGACGGCAGTGTCCATACGGATATCATCGCCTCCATAGCCCCCAAGGGTAACCAAAATGAAACAGAAAGGGCCAAACAAAAAGGAATATATATATATGTATATGAAGGGACGAAGAGAGGGACAAAAGGGATGAAAGGGAAAACAAGAAAACCAGTTCAGCTAGAACCCGCCAAATAAACAAAAAACAAAGCGCAAGGTAATCGCAGTAGCTTGAGGTCACGTAGACAGGTCCTATACCTACTAGTGGACGTGATGCCTTGCTACCCTGTCTGCCGCATCTTCCTTGCTTTTTTCAGCCGCATGCTTTTTTTTCTTTCTTCATCCCATTTATTATCCGTACACTACTCTTCTCGCCCTCTCTCCCAGTAGTAACTCAGATCCGGGGTCACATAGCGCGCCCTCCTCCCCCCTCCCCACTACGGTACGTGCCTTCATTTTTATGGCGAGAATAATTCAGCATTTTCTTCCCTCGTCGACTCGGTTCGAATTGTATTAAATCTATCAAGTAATCTGCTCGGCAACCTGAGTTGGAAGAACACGCCGGGGCATCGCGCAATATTTTTGCGTCGCTCATCCAACCATGCCATGTTGACGCGTTCTATTACTTGGTATATGGTACCATAGGGGGTGCATTTTTCTCGGCATTTATTTGCCAAAGCAGTTCTGGTCCACGACTGGACGCGGGTGACCCCTCGACTGGGGAGGCTATTAATACCAACAATGGGGTGAACCCGTACCGCCGTGTTACACTCGTAGCATGCGTCTGTTGAAGATTTCGATTTCATGTCCAATTCCGTGCTCAAAAATAGCTAGCGCTATCATACCCACCCTTTTATGTCGTCGTGTGTTCCTTTGCGTATTTAAAGCGTTTTTCTCCTTTCGAGTGAGCAATGTCTTTAATCGCCAACCTGCCAATTGCTCCTTGCATGATTGTATGTTATGATTTGTGTGCTTAGGTAATTATTATGTGTTGCTATCCAACAATAAAGGTGTGTGAAACATGAGCTTCAACGCTGATGACCCATCACCATCCTTCCCAGGAAATAGGAAACCAAGAGAAAACAAAAACAAAACTATCCACGAAGTCGAAGTACCTTCTGCACCTACTTCCAGCCGGCTTACCATCGATCTAATCCACCCGCTTCCCCCCTAGCTCCACCCTCCCTTGTCACTACATGCTCACCTACCTTCTATTCTTGGCCTAAATTGATTGTTTATCGTAACAAGAACTCCAAGATGAAGGGGACGGGTACTGCTGTCCAGTCGACGACCAGCTCGCCGCAACCGCCATCGCCACTGTTATCACCCACCACCGCAATCGACCTGGGCTCCCGCGATGTGCCTTCTCAGGGCGTTTGCTACGCATACCAGTGGGGCACCACTGTAAGTCTGACGAAACCTTCACGGTAAAGTGTTTGTCTCACTCTGCCGCAATATACTGGTATGCGCCAACATGCTTGTGACATTCCTCGTTGCAAATGCTTGTATTATAATGCTATTAAATTTCAGGGCGGCGCATGCCACGGATGTCACGGTCGCGCATACCGGTATATTGCGGCAGAGTGAGACAAACACTTTACCGTGAAGGTTTCGTCAGACTTACACTGGTGCCCCACTGGTATGCGTAGCAAACGGCCTGAGAAGGCACATCGCGGGAGCCCAGATCGATTGCGGTGGTGGGTGATAGCAGTGGCGATTGCGGTTGTGGCGAGCTGGTCGTCGACTGGACAGCAGTACCCGTCCCCTTCATCTTGGAGTTCTTGTTACGATAAACAATCAATTTAGGCCAAGAATAGAAGGTAGGTGAGCATGTAGTGACAAAGAAGGGTGGAGCTAGGGGGGAAGCGGGTGGATTAGATCGATGGTAAGCCGGCCGGAAGTAGGTGCAGAAGGTACTTCGACTTCGTGAATAGGTTTGTTTTTGTTGTGTCTTTTCTCCCTGTCGCTCACGCGTTTGTGCCGTCTACGAGTGAGGGATCCTTTCCTTGGCTTCTTGGCGCTTGCCTTCGTTTGTCATTTTCGTTGCTGCGAATGAAGCTAGAACCGTTGTTTGTCCCCCCAGGTGCTTGCTCGCTTGCCGTTTACGGAGCCCGACCGACGTAAAATCTGAAAGGAACGGCACAACATGAGGTCCACGTCGTGAACCCTTAGTGCTTGCAAAACCTCCATGCATGTTGCCTCTCGCTCGCAGCATCGATTGGTTTTCGTTCTGATGTCCCCTCATACGTTTGACCACTGCAAAACTACTGCTATTCTAGTCGCGAGTAGTTTGCGCCGAAACAAACGGGGTAATAGTTCATTAGGGTCTACAATACACTTTTTACGTTATCATTTGTCTGGGGCATTCCCTAGGTCTGACACATTCCACAAAGCTAAACGTCAACGAGGTGATCATTGCAATAACCGGATTGTACCTTGACGTGAATCCTGTTATAATCGCCTCCTTCCAACGTGGAAATCAACTCATGAAACATGGCTTAAATTGTTAATCGTAGTAAAATGACTCCACTTCACTAGATTTCACCATCTCCCTCTATCCAGGTATATCTGTATGCCTACATTGTCGCCGTCGTTCCAAGTTGGAACCTAGTGTGTGATGTGAATTTCTTAATTTTCATCCCTCCTCCCTACTAAAATAATAAGCATACCTTACTGTATTCTGGAGGCTGATCTTACCGCATGCATCACCATCGGTTTTTTGCGGCAGCAGCAGCAAATTTTTCAGCCTCTTTTTTCAGGGTCGCATAAGCGACCAAGAAGAGGTGATAATGCGGGCAAGAATCCCGTGAAAAAAAATGAAGAGGAAAATAAACGATAGGAGTTGTGAAGAATGTCTGTATGTTCTGCGTACATTGAAAGTACATATTATTGGGTTGAGGGCATTCAAGTATGCCTTATTTTTCTCTGTGAGGAAGTTCTTCGTCTACTCTGGAAGTAAACACGGAGGGGCTTTCCAAGGCACCATCAACGGCGCCTTCCTTTTTCCCTTCCATAAATTATACATTTTAAACCATTCTGTCCAACGCCTGTTTAATGAGGCCATGTTCTCTTTCGTTTCGCCTAGAAGCGACGCAAGTTCTCAATACTCTTTTCGGTATTTCTGCGCTCGTTTTTGTTTCATGTAGGCTAACTTTTACTTGGCGCTTTTAATAACCGAGTGTGTTTCGCCGATGATTGTTTTATCTGTTTATATGTTTTCTTTTGTCAAAGTAAACCTTCAGAAGCTCGTGTTCGTGTTAAACTCTTGGCATTACTTTAAACTTTCATGTCGAATTGGATAAACTATAACTTATTTCGTCGAGTGCTACCCTGCCTTACCCAAAATAATGGATGCCGTCGAATCTCATGTTCGTATTAAACTCTTGGTATTACTTTAAAGTGCGATGTCGAACCGGACAGCTACAACTTTTTTTTCTCGTCGAAGTGCTGCCCTGCCCTGGGCGCCGGTGCATGCCGGCGCCCATGCGGAGCCCTTGTATAGTTTTGGTGTTCGCCAACCTGTCGTTTTTCGCCCATAATCATTTACTAGTACCAGGTGATACCTGGTATGAATGGTGTGCTTGTGCCGATATAGATATGCATATATGGTGTCGCTGACGGCGATAGAGCCCTACATATGGCAGTAGTAACATTTACATTATACGCAATTGCTGTATCCCCCCACGGCCATGCCATCTGGTTGATTGCCGCAGCCCCTGGAAAAGCGCAGTCGCCTTGACGCTCTCTGGTGAACGGCGACGCGACTGCCTCCACTAGTTACTCGTATAAAAGCTCATAGATAAGCGTCGACCTCTCTAGTATAGCCACCTATTAACGGTCAAGTTGTCCTATCTCAACCTCTTCTTCTCCTGCTGTGCGTCGTCCCGGCCATTTGCAACTCTCAGGACGTTGAATTGAACGAGTTTTCGGATGCCGTTGTCATGACCGACGACAAAAAGAACAGCAAGAGCGCACCCCGCTCCCTGTTTAGGCTGACGGAAGGCCGCAAGCCCTCGTCGAACTCCGTGAGTACGGTTTTCTCGTGTGGAACGAACGCAGTAATTATTTTTGAATCTTGGCTATGGGGCAGCTTGGTCACTCATGCCGGTCAAGCGACACCTCCGGAGGAAACCGCATCGAAAGCTGTCGAAAGTTTGAACCCCGGTTTTTTCTTGGCTATTTAACTAGGCTGTTTGTACAGTTTTTGACTGCACGGGAAGTATTTATACGTTGTGCTACAGAAGGTTTACAACACCGTTCGATCCAGGGGGTTTGTTGAATAACCAAGTGGATATTACTAGGATGGGTTGGGTAGGGTATTAACTCTGCGGGTACTTGAGTACATACCCGAGTATCACAGAAAACGATTAGATTTGGTACCCGGGTACCCCAGAGTGTATTTCACTCTTACACGAAAACCTCTGGAATGGTGTTGGCTTACTCTATTAACACCCGTGGTGTGAGCGCTGAAGTACACGACTATGGACAGTGCGGTGGTAAAGGGATACCGGCATCACACAGTAGGACAGAGCCCGCGTGCCTGTTGATGGTTGGGACTTGGACTTCTCGCTGTTGTTTGGCGGGCGCTTAGGCTTATCCTTGTAGAACTGCAACACTTACGACCCAACACTAATTCCACGCCATTTGTTTTCAAAAACATGCGTGCAGCGCAGCAAGAGTTGACGTGTAAAAATGCCACGGTGTGCGCGCGTTGTTTTGTTTTCTTGTCGACGTTCTGCTTTGTGAAACCGCAAGTGGGATTTTTATGCCGGCAGCCCCGACAACCGACACAGGTGGATTCATCTTATCAAGGGCACTGTCCCTAAAACCAAGGACGACGGGAACGATGAGGTAAGTGCTGCATGGTTAGCTCTGTAGCTTCTGCGAGCGCTAGGTTAAAGGTGGAATTATACAGCGATGAGCGATGCGGGTGCCGATAACGCTATGATAACAGTAAAACCGCGGAGAGAAGCAACGGTACAGGTGATGGCGACGTTTTAGCTGTGTACAGATGCTTGCTACGCCAACCACATCCTAACAAACCCAACAGCGAAGACTTGGAGTCAGATCTATTCACAGGGGTCGCGGCATACAGCCAAATTCACATGGTATGTGCTTCATAAGGCGTAGATATTGTTGCCACGTTTTGTAGTATTGTGTTCTCCTGCACCCCTCAAGCCAAGGGAAACTAGGAATCTTACGCAAGGCACTTGCCATTGGTGCGTAACAGCAACGAACCGGAACCATGGGATGCGACCGTCCCGACTTGCCCACCACGTAACATGAGGGAAACCGGTCATGACCTGCTGTTGCTGAAGCACATCGAATGCCGTATCATATCTCTTGGGGTTACAGCCGTGGTTGAATTCCCACCGACTGGGCATTGGATAACGCAGTGTGAAAGACAAAGCCTATGCTGTTGATAAACGCGTGCATGGAATCACCACATGCTGGCCACGGGGGTGGCGCACGTGATTTCGACTTCAAAACTTACCTACCTACCCTCTTGCCGTCTTGCGCGGTGTATTCTCGCGCGTTTCTTGGTTGCAGGAATGATTTTCGCAATCACCCAAGCAGATCAATCACTGTTGAATGCAGAACCATTCGCCGAGCTCGTGCGTACGTAGGCGACAGCCCCCTTCGAAAATATGTGTTACCGCTCTCTCCGACCATTGTGTTGAGCTTTACTGCCCGTCGAGCCTATCCATCACAGCAATACCCCCTCCCAACAAAACATGTACATTAGGTGATCCACGGACTCGTACTCCAGCGACGTGGCGGTCGTGCCTTCGACGACGACTTCCTACTATGCCTACGTCAACGACCCCCCATCAGCTTCGCCAACGACCCACTATGCCTGCGGCAACGACCCGCCATCAGCTTCGTCAACGAATCCCTATCAGCTGAGAGCTGATCCCTGTACTTCCTCCAAAGCACGAGACAAATCACGTTCCTCGACTCGAGCTGTCTTCGAATACCAAAACAGGTGTTGCTCGAAGGCGATAATCGCCGAGTCATCCTGTAAGAGGTAAAGAGAAGCTGCTCTTATTGCCTGACCTCTCTCATCCCACGGGATGAATCGGCGCAGGCTCCCCTGTGGTGCAGGGCTCTTGCCGAGGGTGCACATCGCCCCGCGCCTAACCCGCCACCGCCCGTTCTTTACCGTCAGCTTGACCTGGATCTCCTCTCCATTGATCTGCCGCTGAAACCAGTTTTCCAAGGCACCAAAAAATCCACCGTTTGCTCGGTCACCGAAGGCTCCCATCACGCGGTGTGCCCACAGCGGGTCCTGCTCCCTGTCCGGGGTGAAACCAGGGCTCAGAAGGACGCCTCCTATCTCCGTCACTTCCATCGTGGTAGGCTTGTGGAGCCAGAGGTTCGACCGATGCATGCTCGGTCGAACCTCTGGCTCCACAAGCCTACCACGATGGAAGTGACTTGAGACAGGAGACGTCCTTCTGAGCCCTGGTTTCACCCCGGACAGGGAGCAGGACCCGCTGTGGGCACACCGCGTGATGGGAGCCTTCGGTGGCCGCGGAAACGGTGGATATTTTTTTGTCTTGAAAAATTGGTGCCAGCGGCAGATCAATGGAGAGGAGCTCCAGGTCAAGCTGACGGTGAAGAACGGGCGGTGGCGGGTTGGGCGCGGGGCGATGTGCACCCTCGGCAAGAGCCCTGCACCAGAGGGGCGCCTGCGCCGATTCATCCCGTGGGATGAGAGAGGCAAGGCGATGAGAGAAGATTCTCTTTCCCTTTTACAGAATGACTCGGCAACTATCGCCTTCGGGCAACACCTGTTTTGGTATTCGAAGACAGCTTGAGTCGGGGGAGTGCCTTTATGGGTATGGGGCTACCTGTATATGATATGATATATATATATATATATATTTTGCGTAAACGGGTGGTGCCGGGGAGGTAATGCCGGGAACAGGCGCGGGCGCTAGGTTTTAGTTTCGAAGGAGCCTAAAATATTGGAAAAGGGAGGCAAGAGGAACAGCGAGTACGGTTGATTTTGCATCACTTTTTGCACTTGGCGGTTTGCTCAAGCCCAGAGCGAAGCATTCACCCCTCGTTCACTGCAACGCCGATGGGGTTGATTTAGATTGTCGCAATCATTTGATCTTGCATCGCTTGTGCTTTTGCGGTGTGCGAAAACAGAAAGCGAACGCAGTGATCTTGCAGTCGCTGCATAGTGCGCTGATGGAGGTGATTCGTCTTGCGGATAACGTTTAACTTTGGCGATGTGATTTGTTTCTTGCTGTCCTCGTTGCTCTGCTCATGGTTGATGTCGGTTCGAGGAGCTGGGGTATGTGGATGAACGACGACTTGAACCCTCGGCTCTAAGGTTTCTTCGCTTTTCACTCCAGGAAGTTTCTTCTACTAGACACACTAGAGTGTGGTGCGTTTGAAGGACTGTCGCGTGAATACAGCGGCGAAGGCGGGCGGGCGGGCGGCCTCGGCATCCTGATGGAGTGCGCGACGCTCACCTTGCCTAAGCGAGTTACCTTTGAGCCCAGAGGCCATTGAAGCACACGGTCACATTTTGATTCGTGCCGACGAATGTCTGAGTAACGCCGGCAGCATGTCGGGCTTTCTAAATAAGACTACCAGACATACGCGAGGAAGTAGGCAAGCGTTTGTGCCCTGTTGTGTAGCTGAGCACCCACTAGGCGTATGGCTCGTACCTACCCACCACCCGTTCCTTGTATTGTTGTAGATTGAAAATTGAAGTGTATTTCTTTGCTTCTAAGCGTTTTCCGTTATTTCTACATTGAAGCGTTTCGCTTGTAGCGCTACGTTTCGCGTGTGTGTGGTCTTGGCGTTGGTCTTGCGCGTTAACCTGCCGGTGTAGTACCGGCTAGCACTTCCCTCTTGACCCGGAGACGTGAAAAAAGCGACGTGCGAAGACGCCACGTGAATCAGGAGGACTACTAATGTAGCAGATGCGGAGCGCACAATGTCCTTCACGCAGGATCATGACGCTGTTGGTGTCTTGTATGTGGTAGACGTAGTACAGGTTACGTAGACGCTGGGGTTCGGCCAAGGGTCTAGCATGCGCGTATTTATTTTTTGGTTCGATTTTTTTCGTCCTGCAGTGGTGGTACTCGGCCGCGCATTACGTTGACTGGGAGGCACAACCATTAGCTGAACACGCCACCGAAGTGGCCATAGAGCACGGTAACCTGCACTTCGCGTGCTCTCCTCGAGTCTTGAATATATTTTCACCATATATATGGTGCATAGTCTAAATAAGTATGACGAAAGCGTTTGGGCCGATTACATTTTTTTATCAGCACACCTCTGGTACTTCTAACGATATCTATCGACGTGCTACGTACGTGGTGCCTGGTATGATGTCTACCATAGTATTGCAGTTGCAGTTCACTACACTGCTCGACAAAGCATACAGCGAGTAATGCTTATGTTTCAGGCGTCGCAGGGACCCTTTGTGCACACGCGATGCGGTGCACCGACTACTTCCAGCCATTTTGTGTTTCTGCGAGCCAGAAGACGTGCCGACTACTTCCAGCCATTTTGTGATTCTGCGAGTCAGAAAACGTGCCAGCATCAATCATCAGGTGTCATTGTGACTGAATGTGTTGGCGCAAAGCCACGTGCTATTAATACTATTGCTGACTGTGTTAAAAACCTTCAACCCGATTACCCAGACGCTGGATCATAACGAGTGAGCCAAGGAGCTTGTCAAGCTCAAAACGCAAATACCAGGTATTATCCGGTACCAGGCACATATATATTGTTTGCAGTCATTATCGTTCCCCACTTCCCCGTACCACGCTTTTACGTGAGACACGCAACGGCGCGCGAGCGACAGCGCGGCTGACCATTGGCCGAGCGACGGCGCGACCGACGAAGACGGACCAAGGTCGCCCAAACACTGCAGCAGTTCCCGAGCGACGGCGCGACCGACGGTGCGCCCGACCTAGCGACTGCGAGAGGACGATTGATAAGCATTCTTCAATGTGTCGACCTCGCGATCATGTTGCCTTGACTTCAGTAATAATCCAGCCAAGGAAACACGTTTTAACAAACATCCGTTATCTGTCGTCCAGACTGGTGCCACATATTATCCTGCAACCACGGGCATGCCCGTTATTAAACATCCGTTATCAGATGTCCAGACTGGTGCCACATATTATCCTGGAACCACGGGCATGCCCGTTATTTGTTCGTTGCATGCCTGGTACTGCTTTTGCTCTGTCCTTACTTGCCAGGTACAGGCTGGTTCGAGTACGAAAAAAAACAAATTCTCTCCCCCACAAATACCGCTCGCAATATCTAGTCAAAGAGGGAATATTTGGTGTCATGGTGACCCCCATGATCAGTGGAAGAGGGTGACATGGCCAAAACAAAATGTACCGGCCTCGGGCTGTCTCTAGGAGCTAAACTCGTGTCGACCAATGTCTGGCCTTCAAATTTTTCAATAACTTCAATCTTTTTCCCAGCGGCCCCCGGGGCGAAAAACAAAATTGCGCCGAATTTTGCACATCCCGGTTGGACGTACTCCAAAGCATGTCTGTAGAAATTTTCGCGCAAAAAATCGAAGATCTGACCTGCCCGTGTTCAACATTCACAAGAATCTAGCGAAAAAACTGGATCCTGTTGAGGTATTTGTGGGGTATTAGTCCGTTGACCACTTGCAAAAGGGTGACCAATAGCTTACCCGAACTAAGCCATATAACACTCTTTCCCCCTGAAACGGCGGGATACCAGGTCGGCCGGATATACGGGCGGACCTGTCAGTATCCAAGCGGTTTTATTTCACGGGGATACCGGGGAGAGTATTTTTCAAGTGCGACATGGGAAAGTCTGAAAAAGTTTATTATGGTGGATGTGGGGCTCGAACCCACGACCCGAAAAATCCATGGTCGGTCGACGACGCCATTTGTTAAGGAATTGATGGGGTATTAGTCCGTTTGACCACTTGCAAAAGGTTAACCAGAAGCTTTCCCAAACTAAGCCTTATAACAATCCTATACTAAAACGAAGCCATTTTGAGGGAAATAACGCATCTTACTCATTTTCACGCGCAAAAGTCCAAACGTCCACGCCGTTTTTGAGAGATAGACCCTGAACTTTTGCACACGTGTTCTACATGCCCATCCCGAGGCCTGACCAGCGTTTTTTTTCTCTTTTTTTTGTCGCCGAAACAAAATGGGCTAAGGTGATCCACATTTTCCGAAAAATCTTAACTGACGAAAAATAAGGCAAAAAAAAACAAAAAAAACATCGGGTGAGGTCTTCGCACGAGCAAGTAGAAGATGTGCGTGTGAAAAATTTTACGGTCTGAACCAAAGAAACGGCGTGGACATTCGCCGGGGAATACATTTGCGTTTTTTTACGTGAACCAGCCCGAATATCTTCGCCCATGCACGTTTGTTGCCGATGGTGGTGGTGTATACACCTTGATGGGACGATGGGACTCTTTTCAAGGTTCACCTAAACAGTCTCGTACCTGGTACGCTCTACGCTTTACGTGCCGCTCGCGCACGGCCTTTCACCATTCCCGCTGTGATGTGTGATCGGCCCGATGCGTTGTACGGCCATGTCGTACGGTCAAACATCATCGAAGACGGTGCTGAAGGTTCACTTTTGAAGCACAACTCTATCGCTGCACTTTTCCTTTCCTCCCTGTTCTGTCATTTGCCCCTCTGCTGCTCTGTCCCGTACACTCTTTACCCAAGGCATGCCGTAAGGTATTGCGCGTGTACTCGGTACTCGCAGTCCGTGCTCTGCCGTTTCAGGGTTAGGCGGTAGCCGTTACAGAACCTTGCTGGCCCCGGAGATAAAACCCTTCCATCTCTATACAGGCAACCTTCTACAGCTGTCAGCAAAGCGGAACCTCGGGGGTCTCGCTAGCTGACAGGCTGAAGGGGAGGCCTTCAGATCTATTATTTGGTTCGGAGAAGCAAGGCAGTGTCCCTTCAGATCTATTATTTGGTTCGGAGAAGCAAGGCAGTGTCCCGGGTCAAGGAAGGAGAAGATGTGTCTTATTTATTAAGCGCGGCCAAAAGTGGTCGAAAACGAGAACTGATGAGACGGGGGGGCGTGACGGCTGCCCCATCTGAGCCTACGTGCACATGTACGCCAATAGCGCAGAAGCACGATTGCCGGTACTGCAAGAGTCGCTCTAGCGGACGTATTCTGGGCCACAACCACCGGCAACGCACTGCTCTGCCGTGCTCAGACGCTCTCCGGAGCCACAACCTACCCATCCAACGGGATCTTGAATACTGCACACACTTCTCCTATGTATTTTCACTTTAACACAGCTCTGAACTAGAGCTACTCTTGCCCAATCAAGTTTCTGTATACTGCTCTGCTCCGCCTATCACGCCTTCTCAGGTTACAGTCTTGCTACGTACGTCCATCGCTCTTACTGCACATGAGCGTTGAGTCGTTCTCGCGTGAGATGTGGCTCCAACGCTCTTGGAATGGCTCTCCCTATGTCCCAAGTATCAAATCGCCTTGCATGCATATAGTGTCGAAGCCCAATCTCACCACATTAGTCCGCCATGACCCGTCGTCGCCATACATGGGCGACCGGCGGAACAATAATCCATACCAGGTATGTGAGATTGCTGATCAGGAAAAAAAAAGTAAATATAAGTCACTGGTATGAAAACCCCGGGAAAAAAATCACCCCAAAATGTAAAACCTCCTGTAATGTGCTTCTGTAGCTGGGCAAAGATGCTCCATTCTGTTGCCTGATTTTTGCTTTCACCATACTCCTACTATACTGCTGCTGCCCGGTAAACCACCCCCGTCAACCTGCAGAATGACTATGTTGCGCTGTAACCACCAATCCTCCCAGTTGATCGGCTGGTTCACTAGCACGTAACCCCCGATCATGCCAGTTGACCGACTCGCAGTCGTGTCTCTCCGTGAGGTAACCCGCCCCCACCCCGTTTCCCACTACTCCAAGGATGGTGTGTAGTGCTTCACGCTCTTCGTCCGCTCATGTACGTGACAGCATCACGCTCCTCGCTGGTCTCCGGCCGTTGTCAGCGTTTCCTCGGACAGGCGCACGTTGCACTGCTTCCCCAGGTTCAGCACCTTGATCGTTTGCGGCAGGCTCTTGCTCTCCGCATCTTCCGCCAACCCCACCACCCTTGCCAGCTACAACCCCTGTGTTCGTCGTATAAGAATAGATACACGAGCGGGCAATGTCAGGTGAAAAGAATCCCGGTCTTTCTCGGTCATCGCAGCAAATGTTATACCCATTCAGCACGTGTCTCTCGCCTTTTTCGCGGGCAGTGGCTCTTTTGGCCACTTGGACTCGGTACCTGCGGTATTTTGCGTTTCCACCCCCGTCTTGAACAGGGTTTCCCACCCAGTATCTGACTGCGTGGTTACCATACTGGTGTAAGTCCTCTTCGTGTTCCCACAAGGGTCGTATTAGATGCTCCCAGTAAGTGAGGTATTGCACTGCAATCGTTCCGCCTATTAATAGCCCCCTCGTCAACCATTGTTTGGCTATTTTGCACGGCGTCACTCGATAGGTCTCTAGCTCTGTGGTCACATCTTCAGCCGTTATATGGAACGGTGGGGATACCTTTGAGTACATGTTCAGAATAGAATTTCTCAGGGCCCATGGCAAACGTCTCGGCGGGGTTGCTCCGTCGTGAGGGTTAAACCACTTCTTGCAGCGGTGTACCGACACTCTCGATTTAATTCCTCGATCGGGCTCGTCCGCTCGTATTTCCAACAATATTAACTTTGGTCCCACCTCTCCACCGTCTGTCGTTTTTCCCGCACCCACAAACAACACTTTGCATGAGCCTGTCCAACAGTTTGCCAGTTTGCTAACCAGTGCGAAGGGTTTGTGGGCCGAGCTGCTCTCGTTTGGTTTGAGAACATATTTCCCGCCTCCCGTGACAGTGCTGTGGTCATCGTATACCCACGCCTAGTCTCCTACTTGGAATTTCGATTTCCTGTTCATGGCTGCATCAATTTCTTCCTTGGCAGCTTCATGCTTCGTTTTCAGTAATCGATCTTCTTCTCGCACCAAGTTGTAAGCTCGTAATGAAACCAAGCTGATCCCGCTTCTCGCTTTGGTGTCCTTTTGCACCGCTACTCTCAAGTATAGTCAGCCTCGGGTATCGGCCGATGTGAGTCTCATGGGGAACTAGTCCCGTGCCTCTACTCACGTTGTTGTTATGGGCGGATATCGCGTGTAATAACATACCATCCCAGTTATTTTGATCGTCCGCGATAAGGAATGACAACATTCGACATAGCGCGTGGTTCAGTCCCTCTACCATGCCGTTCGTCTGTGGGTGGTACGAGCTCGTATATTTCTTCACTGAGCCCAACATCTTGAAAAACCCTCAGCACACTATCGACACGAATTCTGCTCCCTGGTCGGACAAACAGATGTGGGGGCATCGTTGACCAACCACGCAGCGAAACCTTCCGTGATATTTTCTCCCTTCGTAATGGCGTCGTAATGGCGTACGCCTCGGCATGGCTGAATAAATCCACTACCAGGAAGACATACGCATTCCCTCTGGCCGTGGTCGGTGGAGGTCCCTGAAGGTTAAACGGTACCATCTGTCCGGGTCTGCTGGGCAAAGGCAATGATCTGAGGCCAACGGACGGTTTGTCTAATGATTTTGCGGGCCTGGCAGGTATAGCACCGCCGAATACACCACTTTACACACTCAGCCATGCCAATCCACCAATAAAACCTCTGTAACAACCCCAGCGTCACCTTCTCTCCCAGGTGTACCGCTTCTTTGTGCGCGCAATCCATCACCCACGGCGTCAGCAGCAGCGGCACATGCGTCCTCACCGGCTCATCGCCGAGCAACCTCTCTGTAACGTCCGGGATTTCTGTCGGGACGGTCGGTCGGGGCACGCGAGGGACGTCAGACCAGCAGTTTTTCAGCAATAGGAACTTCCATTATTATTCTTTGCGCCACTAACCGCTTCACTTCCTGTATGTCTACTCGTGGATCCAACCCATGCTCATTATTTCGCTGCTTGGTGTGTCATGTAAGATATACTCAATCATCAAACTAGCCGTTGTGCCTTTGAATCAGGCTGCTGCCCAGTCTGTGGCCGTTTTCTGCCACACCTTTTCCCCGAACTCACAAGCTTCGTCACTATTTAGTTTTTCTTGCAAGTCTGGAGGTTCGGCTCCATTGTTGGGAGAACCGGTGTCTGCCGTAACCGCCGCGCTAGTGCCACCTACGTCCTTGTTTATTACGGCCACCTCCTGCTGAAACCTTGGATGCAAAAAAATGTTTCCCTCCTCCGTTATCGCACAAGCATGTCACATTGAACCGGGTTCTAGCTGGCCGTTAATAACTGAGCTCTTATCTAGACATAGCAGCGGGCTGTCGTCGCGTAGCGCGTGCACGCACGGAGCCTCAGGTCTTACCCTCTGAATACTTACGCGGTTTCGGTTACTTTGCATCACCTGCAATAACGGTGTCGCCTGTTCGTCTGTAGTTTTCGGCGCCGGGGTATGCTCTTCCTCCCCCACCGCAAAAAATCCCTCCGGTCTCCACTGTAGCCCACCCAAGATTGAGCCCGTCCGTTCCCCTAGCCGTGGTTGCACTCCACTGGCGCCTGCCTATAAAATGAACGTCAACGTCCGTTGGGTCGGTCAGTCGGAGCTCAGCATCGGTAGCTGTATCGGTGGCAGGCAACGGCAGGCGAGACATGAGGTCTGCGTTTCCATTCGGTCGTCCCGGTCGGGACACCAGTTTACAGTTATAAGCGCTCGGGAAATCAACCCCCGTTGCACGCGATTCACTTTCTGTGCCAGCTTCTCAAGATTTTGCAGGGGTTGGTGATCGCTAACCACGACAAAAGGTATGCCATACAATAACTGACGATTATTCTTCACCGCCCAGACCACCGCGGCACACTCTACTGTAGTTCGGTGGCGCTCCAATTTCGCTCATTCGGGAGCGTGGAACGACTCAGAAAACAAAGTGGGTGCGTCGTACCGTCTGCTTGCTCTTGCTCCACAACAGCTCCTAGCACGTCCACGGACGCATCCATCCGTGATGAGCTGGAACGGACGGTCACCTGCAACGGCGGCGGAAAAACCCGGAAAAGCCAAAACGTCAGGGCTCGCTAACTGGTCTAATAGGGCCTGTACTATTTTCGTATGTTCGGGCGTGAATATAATTTTCACGCCCGTTATAAGCAGCGAGTTTTGATATCTCATTGCTGCGGCCATCCCCTTCAGGAACTTCCCGTAATACCTCAGCCTCCCCAAGAGTGAGTGTAGCTGGCTGACGTTCGTAGGCATCGGCAATTTCATGAGAGCCTCTACCATTCCTAGATCCGGCGCGATCCCTTCGGCCGTTACTCTGTGACCCAAAAGCTTGATCACTCTCACCCCTAGATGCGATTCTTTTCGGCGCCAGCTTCAGATTGAAAGTGGCGAGTCTGTCGAAATTTTTCTGTAGGTCGCTGGCGTGTTCACATCCGTTCTTCGAAAAGCAAACGATATCGCCAATAAAAAGGCGCACCCTCTCTAATCCCTCACATACGCGGAGTATGACCGACTGGAACCAGCCGGGGCTCGACGCGAGTCCCATCGGCATGACTGTCCGCTCCCAGAGTCCTGATTGCGTGCCGACTGCTGTCAAAGGGGGTAGATTCTTCGCGGATAGAACACTGAAAGAGCCCGCTAACCAGGTCCATAGTGCTAAAGACCTGAGCTCCTCCTAAGTCAGCCAACGAGTCGTCGACGGTAGGCAGTGGATATGACTGGTATGACAGACTGCTCGATGACCCGCTTATAGTTACATGTTATCCTGATGCGACCATCTTCCTTTGCGATCACAACGAGCGGGCTCGACCAATTGGTGTAGGATCGGCGTAAAATGCCTGCCAAAACGAGCTTATCAATCTCAGTTTGAACCTTCGCTGCAAGCACAGGGGGGTGTCTGTACGGTCGTTGCTTGCCCGGGCGCGCATCGTTGCTTTCCAGCATAATGCGGAACGGATCAACGGTGGCGTGTCCCAGATCCGTGCTGTGGTGTGAAAATCGATGTTCATATTTGCACAGCAACTCTCCTAAAGCGTCAATATCACCCGCTGTCCACAGCGCTTTTTCAAAGTCGAAGTTTATTTCATTCAAGTGACGTGGTGCCCGTTGCCATAATCGCTTAAAAGCTGCTTGCTGATCGTCTGTCGTCCAGATTTGCAAAAAACTTTCCCCCGAGGCGCGTGGGTGTGGTCAGTTGATGGCGCCCCTGCCGTTAACGCGTTAAAAAATTCTGGGGGTGTCGGTGTCACCTGTGTGTCCTCCAGGTCGCTATTTACCAAGGTCGCTCCTCCTACACCTAATTTCGTGTTTGGTTTATCCAATCAGAAAAACGTTTGACGTTCTGTTTTGCCCCACTTTCTCGTGCAGTAAAAGTGACGACGGTTTCGACAGGGCTGATGTTCTCGTAGTGTCGAACTGGAAAATATAATCCGCCCGGCTGTCACGCCCATACAAAACTGCATGTGTCATTGCCTCGTCCGGCACGACATGGGTGTGTACCACTAAACACACCGTCTGCGCGCGCGCGGAGCCGGCCGCTAAGCCCCCCTCACCCCCCATCTGTACATATATTCGTACTCTACTCGTGGTGATCAGGGTATACCATGGAAGCCCCCCCCATTTCCGTTCTGGTATTTTCGACAACCCATTACTCGATGCGGCCCCACACGCAATCCTACGCTCCCACACCTGCTGTATTTTATGAAGGTCGCGGGGCTTCCGGTGTCAAGCAGCACGGTGCAAGCGTGGGTCGTCGTGGCTTTGGAACCCCCGAAGATGGACGTTCGTGTCGTGCGCCGCCTCCGATCTAGCGCTACTGCTCCTCCCACTGCGCGCGTGAACTCCGGCAGACAGTCCGCACGTCCCCAGACCGCGATACACTGCGGGTCGGAAGGGTACGCAGCGGTTTGGGCATCGTTTTCGGGGATGTCGGCGGTGGGGTCGAGGGCGTATGTGGTCGGGCGTGCCCGGCGCATTCGAGAAATCACCCCTTGTCCCGGCTCATTACTACTACTACCGTTACTTCTACTTTAAGTGCTCGGTGCTTTCGAGGCCGCGGTGGATGCATCACCGCGTGTGGACGACTGTTGTGCCGTCTCTTGATAAAAAATAGTCGGCATCTGCCATACTGGGTTGCGTGCGCTCGATCGTGAGCGTCGCATATCCTCAGCGGTGCTAGTCTCTCTACTACTACCGGTCAGTGGCCGTTGGGCTACTGCCGGCGGGGAAAACTTGCGGGCGTTGTTAGGTAGGCAACACGTCGCTGTCCTATTACTACCGCCCCGGACGCTACTGCTACTGCTGGGGGGTGACTCCAACTTCAAGTGATCAGATGAAGCGGGCTCGCCCAGGGCCTTGTTGGCATCGAACAGTGACTCGTACTTCGTATTTACGTATTACTAGTTACCAACGAACTCAAACGGTCTATCGTTGCTTCGAAGTAACGTTTTTCTCGGTAGCTTACACCGGGATTCCGCGCGGTCCGGACGGCCGAGCCTACCCGCCACACTACTGCTACGGGAGTCTCGGCGGAGCTGGTGCAAAGCGGGTGTATCGGTACGGAAGCTCGCGACCGGTCACCAGGGTAATTACTTACACGCAACACGGAAAAGTTGCTACCGACCGTACTCCCGCTCTTACCGCTCACAGGCATATTGTATCCTGCCTCTTGGCTCACCAGAATGCAGAACCACGTTGTGCACCGTAGCTCCAGCCGGAATTTTTCTCATATCCTTGGATGTTGGGAGGGCCTCCCCCGTCTCCGTACGTGCTGCGCTTGCGTGGTTCCCCACCTGTGCGTGCATCGTCGGAAAAATTGCAAACAAGAAATAGAAGAACTGAGCAGCGGTGGCCTCGATCGGCGATACTATCGGCAATTCAACCGCCTTACAAAATACAGAGTGGACATGTCAGGCTGGGGTGTTGAGCGCGTGGGCACTATGGAGCTCCCGGGCCATGCGGCATACTCGACGCAAAACCCGAACGCGCGCGCCACCACCCCAAGTAACCCACCCTTTTTGTCAAAAGACAGCTCTTCGAGGATAGAGGAAACAGTCACGAGCATGTCCTGGCGTCCCTGCTCGTCCTCAGTCGCCATGTCGTAGTCGGAGGACGGGATAGGCGGGAGGGGCCTCCTCGGGCACCACCCCCGGGCTCCCGCCAGCATCAGGGCCGGTGCTGCCGGGGCTCGGGCCGCTGTCAGTGCTTGCGCCTTCCGACGCTACCGCCCTTTCAGGCTCCCCTTCCGTCCTCCTTTTCCCCTTCGCAGGGGAGGGGGGAGACGAGAAGAACGTCGCCTGCCTCACCACGGCAGCGTACCAGTAGGTGGGGAAGGGAGGGGTCGGGCATCGGAACGGCAGGATGGGTGGGCGGATGCAGCGAGCGTAGGGTGTGCGCGGTCCGAAAAATATTCCGAGAAAATATGCACCGCTTTCTTTCTTTTCTCGATCAGGGTGTGGATCAGGGTTCCGCAAGCATCCACGTCAGAAGTGCATGTGGCGGGCCTCCCTCCTTTCGGGGGTGGCTCTCCGGGCACGTCTTCGTGTCAAGGTCGAGCGCATTGGTGGGGGTGGGACAGTCCTCTCTCTCTGCATCGACCACGCGACCACCCCCATCGACAGCGACCCTCGTTTCCAGCTTTTGAGGCTCTTCCGAGCCTCCTATACTGGAAACAAGCAAATGGTCGGACACCCCTACAGCTGGGCCGGGGAGGCCAGAAACGTCCCCCACAGGGGACGCAGGGCGCTCCCCCTGGGAGACGTTCGGGAGGCTAGGCCCTCCTCCACGCTCGGTTGCGGCGCTCGGTCCCGCAACGCTAACAGCGGAGCGGGTGACACGCCGCATGCCCTGGGTCAAAAGGGGCCCCTTCTCTCGCAACTACTACAATCGTTTTTCGCACCTTTCTTTCCGACGCCCATCTTCTTCGTTACCTCCTTCCGGTCGGGCGCAAGCTGAGCTCCGTCCTGCCATCGGCGTCACTGTCAGGAAAGCGGAACCTCGGGGGTCTCGCTATCATAGCTGATAGACTGAAGAGGAGGCCTTCAGAGTTTATTTGGTTCGGGGAAGCAAGGCAGTGTCCCGGGTCAAGCAAGGAGAAGATGTAGAAAACAAAGTGTCTTTAAAATTAAGCGTGGCCAAGAGTGGTCGAAAACGATAACTGATGAGAGGGGGGGCGTGACGGCTGCCCCATCTGAGCCTACGTACGTACGCCAACAGCACATAAGCACGACTATCGACCTTGTAGACTGCAAGAGTCGCTCTAGCGGACGTATTTTGGGCCACAACCACGCGCAACGCATTGCTCTGCTGTGCTCGGAGACTCTTGGAAGCCACAACCCACCCATCCAACCGGATCTTGTAAACTGCATGCGTACCTCTCCGATATACTTTCATTTCAAGACAGCTCTGAACTACTATAGATCTACTCTTGCCCAATCAAGTCTCTGTGTACTGCTCTGCTCACCTATCACGCACGTCTTCTCAGGCTGCAGTCCTGCTACGTACATACCTCCATCGTTCTTACCGCACATGAGCGTTAGTCATCCTCGTGTGAGCAGAGTGTCAGAGAAGGTACCATTAATATCCCAAAGACAGCAGTTGCCACCCTGCGATTCACACCCTCCTTCCTCCCTCCCTCCCTCCCTCCCTCCCTCCCAGTGCACCACGACACAGCCACACTACGACACCGCTGGATGCGGTCACTACCCCCACCCCTATCACCCCCACCCCCATCACTGATCGCACCTGCCGGCGAGCGTGCTCTTGTTATGGTCAGAATGGGCCACAACGGACAAATTTCAAATTTCGAAGAAGAGACACGTCTGTCTCCTGGTGCCCCCCTTTCCTCTCAGCCTTCGTCATCATCCACAGATGTTCCGGCCTCCCGCTGCCACTATGGACAAGCACCCGCGGGCCCGGAAAGGACGCCAAGGATGCCGGTGGTCGAGCAAGGCAGCCTCCTCCCCCACCGTGGCAGTGCAACAAGAAAGAAGACGCTGAGCGCACGACCGCTGATGCTACTACCAAGTAGCATGTTCTCACGACTGACAACGAGGGAGACCCTCGTGCTGGCCGCATCGGCCGACAACAACCTCTTCCCTCGCGCGGCGCACCAGTTCCATGTCTAAGATCTGCCATAAAGTAGGTGGTGTACCCTCACTCACACACGTGTGGTGTTACAGGCCAGCTGCACAAGTCAGCGCTGCTGGAAAAAGTTGAGTTCCCCGGCGGGGTTGAAAAGAGGAAACCGCCTTAACAAGCAATACAAAACCTCCGAACCCCAAGCAGGAGCGGCAGCGGCAGCAGGAGAGCAACAGCGTATCTTACATGTACCATGAGCGCTTGTCAATTGAATGCCCATGTTGCGCGCAAAATCTGGAGTGTTCTGTTAGGGCAACATTTACAGCCAGCGCTCTGGATGGACGAGGCGGTTCAGACGTATTTATGGCCGGTAAAATGCTTACCGTTTAGTTTGTACGTACAACAAACAACAAAAAACGAAAAACGGACGAAATCCCGACATCCCATGATCCCAACCGAAGGAGCGTCGTGTGCCGTACGATGAAATGCGGCAGAGCAGCAGCAGCGAAAACAAGCGACTGCGTTATCATCGTATGTGTCGTGGGCAGGCAGGATCTACTGTCTACTACTGTTCTATACTCACACTGTGTTTTTATGACCCTAGATGTGCATATACATACTCGTACCCTTTTTGTGCGGGTACGTACCGTTTTTCACGTACGTACGTACGCACGCGCGGTTTCTGTTTTACCCGGGTGGCATGCCTGTCTCTTACTAAAATATGGCAGGCTTGCTTGTGCCCGCAAGATCGGGGGGATTGGGGGTCGGGTGCCATCCTACGAGGGCTGCCGTTGCGCAGTTACCCCTGCGCCCTCGCATCGAGTACAACCGAGACCGCCCAGCGCTTCCCTCTCTGATCATCAGGTGAGCATAGTGGATGGAGCGCGCCACCACGCCGCCCGGGTCTTGCTGTTAAGTATCTTGTTGTACCGGTTTGTGCTGCCTCGGTCGCAACGGCCGGGTGGGAGTACATCGACTGCTCCCACCCCCCTAGCCAATTTTCGTCAGGGTAGGGGGACTATAACCGCTCCCGTATCACGCAGCAGCGTGTCAAGCGGCATGCCGGCGGGAAAACCAGACAAAAGTCGTAGCAGATCTGTTCGCTATACGTTCCCATTCGTTACTGCCCTCCTTGTGTTGGCTAGGATGCAAACTCGCGTGTCTAGTAGGCGCAGTTCGACTCGATTGCGCAAAGCACGCGCCGCGGACAGCTGGCTTTACACTGCGGCGAAGTTGTTTTCTCTCGTGCAGTCTATCAGGCGTTTTGAGTCTGGGTCGCGTTTTGGTGAATGCCACGAGTTGATTACGGCCGATGGACATGTGATTTCAAGCCCCTGCCATGTCTTGTGGGTAATCCCTAGCTCCTTCCCCACCTCCGAGGCTAGCGCGATACTAGCTCTGCTGCTGCTTGCCATGGCCACTACAAACTGTGTTATACGATGTGCGATGTGTAAAACGAATTGGGCCAACTGCTGTTGTTGTTGCCGTGGACCAATATCTTGTGCCATTTTTTTTTTGTTTTTTAGTTGGTACGTATTTTTGCCAACTTTGAAAATGGTTTCTTCTTTCATGCGTTTCTTCTAGCTGTTTTGCTCGAAATGAAGCCTCTGTTGAAAGAAAAAACAAAGTTGTCGGACTTTACCCCCTCGATTAATGGTCGTGCTACAAAGTAGAGCTTACCACTTACCAGCTGTTTAAGACAATGGTTGAGGCACACTGCAGCATGCTGTGTACGAGACGAAGCAGGGGAAGCAACCCTCTGATCAACTTCACAGCCGTTATTCGTTATTAAAGCAACACCAAAAAAGAAAATAAAAAGGTTTTCTCACTCCCCGCTTCCCGCCTACTCTGCGATTAGTACATGCGAATATAACTTCGTATTATACCACATCTACGCTGCTTGTTGGTGGTATAGGTTCTACATACCGCCGTAGGTCAAAGCCCAGGGCTTCCCACGACGATGCCCACAACGCAATGACCCAATATACCTGGTATCAATTCGAGCATGTCGCTGCGCCGGTGCCAGCTGCCCATCACTCTCCGTTTGGTGATGTCCACACCGTACCCCTCTCCTTGGTAAAGTCTAACCGAAGGACATTTGTCTCACGATCCTGCGTGCGTCCACGATGAAATCTTGTGTTTGTCGTAGCCCGCCTTATACCTTCTTCGGCAGCCATGAAGCTGTTCCGCGTGCTTCTGGCTGGGGCGGCAACGCTGCTGGGGGTGTCTGCTGGCACGTGCCCTGCGGACGAGCCGGAAATGATCAACAAGGATAACCTGGTGAGTGCGGTGATGTTCCTTGGTGTCGTACCGATGTACCTGGTAACAAATAGCAACAGCAGCAGCGATAGTCTCGTGGCTTTTAATACATGCCTGGTAAATGCCTGCCATAGAGTTATTTTTCTGTTCCCGCGGCCGCGTTGAAGGATCCATTGAATCAACTTGACGTGCTCCCGCCACGTTGTTTCCTAAGGATAGACAGGCGACGGGCAAAGCTGTCGTCGGCTGTTGCCCTGCTCGGCTATCAATATATGTGTTGTAACCATCACCATCATGATCCCGGCTCGCGATGCTCCGATGTGCCGAAAAAACGACCGCCAGTAGGCACCGCTGCGTTTGTTTGTGGTTGGTGTGCTTTCCCACATTTCACACTATTTTTTATATATCTGCTGTTCCCTGCCATATTACGTAGACTCCTTTTATGGTATGGCCGTGACATACTCCTTTTATGGTATTGTCGTAACATGTTCCTGTTATGGTATCGTCGTGACATACTCTTTTTATGGTCTTGTTGTGACCACGGGCTAGCGCGTAGCAACGAGCTACAGCAGCAGTGGTCTGGACTACGATTCATAATAGAGAGAAAAACGTGTAACTAAATGTAACGAATACATCAGCATCGATCGGCCACACAGGCAGCCTGCGCTGTCACTGGGGTAGGTTGTGTGTTCGAAGCGTCGGGTCCCAGATAATTATGTACGACACGGACACGCGTCCAACAGGCTACAACAGCAGTAAAGTAACTGCTGGTACTGCTAATAACAGCAGTAGTCGTACTACTGATGATGCTGCACGCTCTTCCTACACGGTTGGTTGACAAGATCGCACTTACTTATTCCTCGTGTTTTTGGTCGATACAAAAAAAACATCGGACAATATGATAGTGTACGACGAGTCATGGAGGCATTGATTGGATCGTGGTCCAGTTGTTGAACCCGGACGCTGCAGGCCGGAAACAGCATTGCGCTGCTTGCCGTGTCTATCTCTTTTTTCTGCGTGTTTGCCATCAACCCCCCCCCCCCTCCAGTCCACTCTGAATGAAACGAGACACACACGCCCCCTATCTGCGTTCAGGTATACGACAAGCTCATGCGTACCAGTACGCAACCACGACACAACTTTAATGCACCATGTGTGTGTTCTTCACATTGAACTAATATTTAAATTTCCACCCATCTACATCCAGCACAACCAGTGTCCGTCCCGATCCCTCCTAGAGAGACGAGCTCTATTGTTGTGGTCATAAACTACATATTGTGCAAATTTTGTACAGGAATTGGAATTCTTATTTGGCAACATGCGAAAAACCGCGGTGAACACACGGGCAAACAAAAAAGGTGCAAGCCATCACACCAGATGATTTGCAACAAAAAAGAAAACAAGAGGAAACGAAAGAAAACGATAAGAACAGAAAACAGAAAACAAAAAAACAAAAACAAACGGGAAAAAAAAAACAGGTGGAAATACACAAGAGGAAAACAGGACGGCACGGGGAAAATGCAAAAAAAGCACAACAGCCAGCCAGCAACTATTTAAATAGCAACAAAGCAGATGAAGCCATCCAACCAACAACAGCAACCATTGTGGGTTTTGAATGGCCCTACTACTTTGTGTAGGAGTAGGAGCATATATAGCCGCAAAAAGGGTCCATCACCTGCGCACTATTTCGGACGACAGCAGTGGTGCCCACACCGTCATCATGGCCCCCGTACCCAACATGTCAATACTAAAACTGGGCGAAACAGCACACACAGCGACGAAGCCAATGACACCATTCAGCCGGCTTTGGGGCAGCAGCCAAACCGGGTTCCGAAAGAAAGTGCCAGAGGGTTAGGAGCATGGCTGCCTGGTCTGTCCTCTACTGCTTTTGTATCTTCGACGGCGGTGTCCATACCGACATCATCGCCTCCATAGCCCCCAGCGGTAACCGAAAGGAAACAGAAAGGGCCTAGCAAAAAGTGAAAATAAATAAATAAACAAACAAACAATTATAGTCGGAGTTAATCGTAGAAAAATGACTTCACTTCACCAGATTCCACCACCCCCCTCTATAATGTAATACCAGGTATAATGCATGCCCCATTGTTGCCGTCGTTCCAAGTTGGACACTAGTTTATTTATGTCTTGAATTATTGTTAGTGTGGTGTGCCGAGCCGAAGATAATGCTGTTACGCCACAGCTGACCCCTCGGGCAACGACACTTCCGCTGGTGGTGGCGTTGAGGTACCTGGTAGGATATTTTGCTATAGAACGTGTTTCAGCCGGTCGCCCCGGTGGCGTATCAGGTTATCCTCGAGCCTGGTATAGGTCAGTTTCGTAGTCTCGAGTCTCCCCTGGTGCATACTCGTGTGAAGTCGTAGGGGCTTTTTCTTGTGCATACATTGACTTGCGGAAAACGCGAGAGCGTGAGTTAGCAACACTCGATGAAATATCGACGAGCAGCGGGATTGCTGAACCTTATGCGCGATAAAACAGAAATTGAAGGCAAGAATCGGGGGGGGGGGAAGGGACGACACCTGTGACCACGGCTTGTCCAGAAGCTGGAAGAAAGCAGAAGCGTGAGAAGAAAAATAAAAATAAGTGCTACGAGCATAGAACGTGGTTCAGCCGTGAAAGTCTGAAAATCCCACACTAATTTCTCTTTTCAGGTGGTTACTCCACCACCTCTAACTCCATAACGGCTGGCGCGGTGCGTTGCAGATGGTGATGACCGTAGACTAAGCACGCCGTGTTGGTTTTTTTGCCGGTGTGAACACTCGACTGCATGCCAACCACTTGTGCGATTCTATGATCGCCTGCGAATTATTCATAATATATGTTTTGATACGTTTTTCAATCGCTGGAGGCCCTTGCGATACTCGCCTTGTGGTTTTCTGACCATGGCTCCGAACGGCACCAAGGGGTGTTCGAGGCGGTTTGTGTGTATGATAGGCGAAAATGAGGGTTTTCACGCCACACGTTGGAAGTGCGACATATTCACCAGTTTACGACATACCTGGTACCTGGTACTAAAAACCAGGAAATGCGTATGATGTGTTCGCCGGAATTTATTTGTGAGCTACGCTACGATACGCCAAAAACCCCGCCTAACAAGTAATCTTTACGAGTGATGTACAAATTTAGTCGTGCGAGTAGCTCAAACGCGGCAATGAAAATGGGGTTACTCCTTCCACCGCAGCCGTGTTCTTTCATAGCCATGGTCGCTGATCAATACTCGTCTTACCTGCTTTCATTGCCCCTGGTCAACGTGTTGTGCTTGACTTTGGTCATGACAGGAGCTTCAAGAAGAGGTCTACGAAGGCACCATCGACACGCTCGACCCTACCACCGACTCCTCTACCGCCGCAGCTGCTGCCATCCAACAGATCTCCCCGAGCAGTCTCGCCCTCAACACCTGCGACTTCTTCCACCCGGGCATCTCTGTTAGTCTCACCAAATCCTCCGACTCCTCTACCGCCGTAGCTGCTGCCATCCAGCAGGACTCCTCGAGCAGTCCTGCCCCTGACGCCTGCGACTTCTTCCACTGGGGCATCTCTGTAAGTCTCACCAAATCCCCACGGCGTTTTTTTTGTTTCGCTCCGTTATGGCACGTCGGCGACAAACCTTCTTCCTTGCCCTTTGTTTGTGACTATTAATAAAGTCTACCAGGTATATGGTAGTGCCTCGGTACTTTTTTTGTTGTGACTGACTACAAACAGTCTGCCAGTTAGTTACCTGGCACATGGTAGCACCAGGTTAACTGCTGCAGACTGATTCTACGATAGGCCCCCCAAAACCTGCGATTTTCGTTAACCGACGTTTCATGGCTGCTCGACACGAGGAAGGATGCTCTGAAACGTATATCTCCATGTATTTTTTTTGTTTGCGAAGAATATCGAACGATGGCGTCGCGGTGGCGAAGGGCACCGCATTTCAGGAGACACGGCCGGAAGCTAGTTTCAAAATCGGCGATTTCGTTACAGGAAAGTTGGGAGGGCTACCGTAGAACGACTATTCAGGTGTACGGCAGGCACAACAATGAAATGCTTAAAAAAATGTTTTAGAAGGCGGAACGATGAATGGTGCTGCTAAAACAATTCACAATGTGTGTATTCCGGCACGTGCTGTTCTACTGCTATGGCATGCCATCTGTTGTCGAGGGCACGCGCTCGCCGCTGCCACGTTGTCACCGTCACCGTGGTGCCTAGTTCTGTCTCATTTTTGGATTACAGATTGCGCAAAACTTCCCGAAATTCTTCTCGTGTTCGGAGAGTCGTTTGCAGCATCGCGGCACTCTCTTGAAGGCTTGATCGTGGTAAAATGCGCCGCCAAAAGGGAATTAATGATTGCTCCCGCCACATGTGCCATTAGCGATTAGGCTATCCTGTCCTTAGCTCTCGCCTTGCTTTTCAATTTCGAGTCGCATCGAACCAAGACTTTCGTTGGCCCGTGCCCGATTAACTTTCAAACTTCGCAACGACAACAATGCATTGCGCTTTATTCACCCTCTGCGCGCCGGGGAGTACAAAACGCGGTCGTCGAGCCGCACGCAGCGCTACATCTCACGTACGACGCATCTTGATGAATCAGGGAATCAGGTAGCCTTACCCATATCGCTTGCATTGCTGTTCTGCTGGAAACCTTGCGACGTCGATGCAGCGCCGCCGTGGCTAGGCGTTCACTTTCTCTCGTGTTCAGTGCTTGACCTCTGTGATACAAACGTTAATTGTGGAACATGTCCGCGTTGGGACCCTTTTACGAGACATGAAAAAATTACGACGTCCGCATGCATACCACCTGGGCGTTAATTCCATGTACATGGTATATATTGAGTTTGTTTGTCCTCTAAACGGAACCCTGACACCTTGTGGCGAACCCGACGCTGGCGGTTGGCTCTCCCCCATTGCCCTCGGCTGGGGCAGAAAGAGCAGCTGCAGAACATGGACGGCGAGAAGGAAGAAAGCTTCAGCGAGCACTACGACGTTCCCAACGACGTCGAGGAGGTGAGACAGAGAAGAGAGCCCGTGGACACTAACTACAGCCCGACGCATACGATTGTAGCACCTGTTGCTTGTTTTGTTTCGGCTACTCTGGCGTGTTTTGTAGAAGGGCTGTTCATTGTTGTTTTCATATCATTCGAAGGTTTTGGGGAGAGGCGGGGGCAGGTTGGACGGGGGGGTAGGAGGCAAATTCATGACCGCTGGACCCCGGGCCGGAGACGTACATAAAGAACTGGGCTCACGGGCGAATGCGACTCTCAAGGAATAATGTTCACCTGCATTCTACATTACGCATGCATCATGAGCTCGTTACTGGTTTTAGTATGGCAGGGTGGCACAGGCTATGTCAGGAGCAGGTGAGGTGGTAAATGAGCCTTCTCGGTGACCCCGGAGCAAGAGAAACACATCGAACTGGGCTAAAGGTCGACCGTAACACCACATGAGAAGTAAATATGTTTTGTATTCTGTGCGCACCCGTCACTCTCTGGTGGTTGACTTCGTCGCGTCTTTTATTGATTTTGGTTTGGTTGTGGCAGGGACGGAGCGTCGGTGTTCCCTTGGACAAGACCCCCGTCGGGAATGATGGCAGTGTGAAGGGCATCTTGGAGGTAAGATCCTGGGGTAATAGGATATATATGGTGTATGATACCAGTAGATTTGAAGATAGCACGGTAATGCCTAGGTAGGATCTTGTCATTGCGGCGTGTGTTTCACAGGCGTTTTAGTACTGATTATGATGTAGGCATGGTTCCATCTTGTCGTGTGTAGCGTGTGCTTCAGGTGTTGGGTGGACACGTTGCCGGCAGTTTTGAGGTAGAATCTTGTGGCCATACAGGATATGTTGTACCAGTAAATGTGAAGGTGCCATATGGCAACTTTTGAGGCAGGATATTGTGGATGCAAGCATGTGTTTTTCAGGTGTTTATAGGCGCCGACGTGCCACGGGTGCATAACCCTGTTGTGAACAAACTGTGTTCCTCTGTGAGGTATTGGCTTGGTGACCGCCGGCATCGTCGTGCGCGCATCTTCGAAGTGATTTGATGTGCATCGTTCTTCGTGCATCTTACTGGGAATCGACGCGAACTTTAGCACATGTTTTGTAATTGTGCGAGCGATTAGCAAGCACTTTCCCCTCTACCGCCTACAATGGGCCCGCCGCAGAAAATTAGCTGGCCGCGTATTGTATGATGCCACCATTTTTCTTTGGCTGTGAAACCGCTTGACTTAACCGGATGCCATACCCATGCTATAAATATTGTGGTGTCCCTTGGTTTGAAGTCAAATTTCTTCTGGGAATGTTCATGCGTGATCGGCGTTGAATCTCAGGCCGCGCATACATTGATTGTAGGATATGGTACACAAAATCATTAGAATAGCAATACTACAACTGTAACAGTAATATAACATTCGCTTGTCCTTTTTTGTGTAATCGTACCCCCACCTTGCTCTTGCAGTCCGTCCTCCGAGTGCGGAAGAAGATGAGAAAAGATCCGAGCTTTCGCGTCGTCTTGTCGCCTGGACGAGATGCCATTGATCCCCCGTCTCTAGCAATGTTCAAACTGACCAAGGACTTGACCACCGGGTCCACGCCTACTAAGGTAAACAGTACTGGATACGTATACGTGGCGAGGTGTTTTTCGTCTACATATCACCTTCCCCGAGCGTACTGAGTGTTTTACCTCGTTTACTGCTGCAAACCTGACACCACATTAATTCCAAATGACTTGTTCCTATAAGCGTGGATGGCATTCTTAAGGGGGGGGAATGACATCCGTGATATGCGCTCTCCCGCCAAATGTCATATAGCTGCGCCGCGCGCTCTGGTGAAGATGTTGGACCTCTGTCGAAAGCGTAAGTCGACATGATGATAGCCAAACGTTAAAAGCTTCGCAAACCCAGCGAATTCCCTCACGGACACTGCTGCGTGTTGCTTTCGTTGTTAGTCTTGCGTGATTGCTTTAGTTGGTGCTGTGGTTCTTCTATAGTACTCAATCGTTTTCGTAGATGTACATGCACCTGGTACGTCATGTATCTTCGGCTGACGTGGTGTACTCCTTTGCTGTCACTTGGCCAGGTTGTCAAGCTAAGCGTTGGTACCCAAGTTCGAGCGGTGTCCGTGAACGCGTTTCTCGTCTTCAACAGCAAGGTAAGAGCCCCCCCCCCCCCCGGGTGTTTAACGTTCGGTACAGAGCTATCGCCACGAAGAAAAACGGCACCCGTACGTTGACGTGGCTAGAAAATCGAGCAGAAAATGTACCGTTCACTCCAGAAGCACCGCGTCTAAACAAGATACGGTAGCATGGCAGGCGCTAGGAACTTGCGCAGCAGATCCACGTTATTTTGTGCAGAGATATCGCAAATAAACAAGATAGCATAGATGTCGCTGCTATTATAGTACCTCGCGCAGTTATTTGTTTTGTGCTTGTCGGTCAATTTGGACGGTGTTGGTGGATGATGGGCGGTAGGTGTGATCGTTCGAACGAAAACGTCCGTTTGTTTTGGTTTTGTTGTTCTTCCCGGACTATCCCCGGTCGGCGGTGGACATATACGTAACCCCCGGCAAGGTTCAGCTATCTCGAAACGGGTCCCGATTTTTTGTGACGGTACGAATTGGAATCTTGCGTTCATACTGTTGATTTACCGATTGTGGCAGCACTCTGGCTCAGCGGCGTCAGGCTCGTCGTTTGGGAGTGCTTTGTGGGTCTTTGAGTTGGCGGTTGAAATGTTTTATACTATCTGCCTTGGGTGTGGACATTGATCTCACCCCCACCTCCCAACACTGCTATCTACGTACGAAGTATGTTTGTTTTTGTTGCGGAGGGGGTAATAGGGAAGCCGTGGGTTGGACACGATCGTTGTTGCTCTGTCAATATACTTGTATGGCCGGCAGAACATAAAGGGTATCAACCTAGTATTGTACAGTTTATACAGATTGGCCCAAAAACAATCTTTCAGGCTGACCAAAGCTCTTCTCCTTTGGCAAGTCGAGGTCGAGGCACCGCCGAACGCTACATTCCCCCCTGCCCTCTAACGCAAGCGTAACCACCCACGCGCCTTCAATGGCAGTGGCTGGCGTTATTTCATTGAGACAGTTTTCCCGCCCTTTCTCCCCGTGCCCGTTCGATCAATTCGTGCTAAATGGCAGTTTCCTTGCTTCGCTTTGGCCTCCTAATTCGCTGTTTTGACTCCCACGGCGCACAGATATAACGACTATCGTGTGTGCGTAATGAGTGGAAGAAGTTTACACACTGGATTTACTTGAGCGGTCGTAACCTGCAACTGCCAACGCCGTCTTTTTTCTTTTTCATCGTTTGCATAGTAGTAGTAGTGTTTGTTTTCCCTTCCGGAATCCCGAGATCATTTTCATGCTTCGTACATATATACCAGGTATACCCCTATGTGTTTGTTCTGTCATCAGGATTCCTGGAGTTTCACGGTGGGCGATCTTGTGACGGCCTACCACTCACTGGTTGACTTTATTTTTCGTGTCCACCTGTGATCATTTGCCTGATCAGGAGTCATGGACGTTCACGGCACCCGACCGCGAAGTGCGTGACGTGTGGATCGATGCCTTGGTGCACACAATCGACGAGTCCGCGACCTTGAATGATGAAGGCATACGTTCCAGCAGGGTCTCAACGACCTCGGTGGGTAGCGTAGCGGATTTTGTGTATTGAAATATGGACACCAGGATCCATTTATGGACGTTAGGGATGCAAATCTTTGTTGATGTGCATGTGTGTTTTCATCCTTGTTTCTTTTACCGGCGTTTTCCGCAGCGATGCCTGCGCCACCGCGATTGATGGGTGATGATTGATTGTACAAGAAACGCGCTACGTTAATGGAGGGGTATCATAGGACTTTTTGGGCATATCTTTTTTTACTAACGGGGCTCCTCAGTTAACGACTACACTAATTACTTCACTACGCAAAACGGTTTATGAAAGCGTGTATGTTGGGGGCTTAAATCGGTTTTTAGGACTTGAATCGGTTTTTGGGACTTAAATCGGTTTTCGGGAGGGTGTACAGCCCCTATTAAAAACGAGAGCAGCATCCAAATATTTGGTGCACCTCTAACATACCATTATTAATAATGTTAATGGCATGCGTCTTAATCGATCGCGTCGGGTAGCTTGGCCTCTCACAGTCTTTTATAAGCATTCGGTCGTGTACCACTTTTGTAATCCGCAGAGGACTGTGTGAGCGGACGCGGGACGTGCCGTTTGCTGATGAAGACCATGGAAATAATCAAATACGCTATATACCATGCGGGATGTGCTTGGCTTGGCGCGAGTATACGTATGCCGTTTCGACGCAACCCAGCGAGAGAAGGAAAAGCTAGACCCGATTCGACTCGCGAGATTAGTTCAAAGCAGGAGTTTGGGACAGGCGAGTTTGTTCGATAACCCCAGGTTGGAATATACAAGTACCAACTACGGTACCACGAGGTCGACTGAAAAAACATGCAAAAACGACATTCCGCACACGAAGAATGAAACCACTTGTGCCGTGATAACACAACCATGATCCTTTTTTTTTTCGTTTTGTTTTCCCCTTGGTCTTCTTCTTCTTTCTGGTAATGTTTATTGGCACCGTTGCTTGTCGCTGAAGCTCACCATGTTGCACACACATTGATCATCGGACGGCAAACATAACTGGTGTGCTATGAGTATGTGCTGTAGTGATAATAATACAATGGTTTGTAGCGTAGCACATACGGTCACGCTAGTACCTTCACGAGAATGCTCGCACAATGCATTGTCCCAACCTACGATAACTCCGTCCCGTTGGTTCCGTGTTTGTATCCGCCCACTTGTCTAAACCTACCATAACTTCATCCACGTTGGCTCCATGTTTCTATCCGTCCATTTTCGCTTTTTGTCAGATGTCTGATGTCCTCGAGCTCAAGACAACGTTCCGCGGCATGCAGCCGAGGAAGGTCACTCTCACAGGCACGACATTTGTGATGTGCAAGCTCAACAAGGGAGGGAAAGACACCAAGGCGTGCAAGGTATGTGCGCTGCGGTAGAGTCGGCCTTGTGTCAGACGCGTGCTGTGACAAGAGTATTTACTGGTTGGTATACACTTGTATTGACATGGTACACGATTGCTGCACTCCCCCACAACCATGCCATCTGGTTAATTGCTGCCGCTCCTGGAAAAGCGCAGTCGCCTTGACGCTCTCTGGTGAACGGCGACGCGACTGCCTCAACTAGTTACTCGTATAAAAACTCATCGAAAAGCGTTGACCTCTCTAGTATAGCCACCTATTAACGGTCAAGTCGTCCTATCTCAACCTCTTCTTCTCCTTCTGTGCGTCGTCCCGGCCATTTGCAACTCTCAGGACGTTGAATTGAACGAGTTTTCGGATGCCGTTGTCATGGCCGACGACAAAAAGAACAGCAAGGGCGCACCCCGCTCTCTCTTTAGGCTGACCGAAGGCCGCAAGTCCTCGTCGAACTCTGTGAGTACGGTTTTCTCGTGTGGAACGAACGCAGCAATTGATTTTGGATCTTGGCTATGGGGCAGCTTGGCCGCTCATGCCGGTCAAGCGGCACCTCCGGAGGAAGCCGCATCGAAAGCTGTTGAAAGTTTTCAACCCCGGATTTTTCTTGGCTATTTAACTAGTTACGCTGTTTATACAGTTTTTGACTGCACGGGAAGTGTTTATACGTTGTGCTACAGAAGGTTTACAACAACGTTCGATCCAGGGGGTTCGTGGAACAATCAAGTGGATATTACTAGGGTGGGTTGGGTAGGGTATTAACTCTGCGGGTGCTTGAGTACATACCCGAGTATCACAGAAAACGATCAGATTTGGTACCCGGGTACCCTAGATTGTATTTCACTCTTACACGAAAACCTCTGGAATGGTGTTGGCTTACTCTATTAACACCCGTGGTGTGGGTGCTGTCTATTTTTCCGAATGATGGCGGCTGTATCGAACATGGCGCCACTTAACTGTCCCCTTTAGGACGACACTCCCGTCCTGGAGACAAATCACTCAAAATTAGCGTGAAGTACACGATTATGGACAGTGCGGTGGTAAAGGGATACCTGTATCACACAGTAGGACAGAGCGTTGCGTGCCTGTTGACGGTTGGGACCTAGACTTGTCGCTATTGTTTTGAGGGTGTTTAGGCTTGTCCTTGTAGAACTGCAACGCTCATGACCCAACATTATTTCCAAGTCATTTTTTCTCAAACCCATGAGTGCAGCGCTGCAAGAGTTGACCTGTAAAAAATCCACGCTGTGTGCGCGTTTTTTGCTTTTCTGTCGACATTCTGTTTTGTGAAACCGCAAGTGGACTTTTGATGCTGGCAGCCCCGACAACCGACTCAAGTGGATTCATCTCATCAAGGGCGCTGTCCCTAAAACCAAGGACAACGATGAGGTAAGTGCTGCATGGTTAGCTCTGTAGCTCCTGCGAGCGCTAGGTTTGGAGGTGCAATTATACAGCGACGAGCGATGCTTCCAGCAGTAGCGGGTGCCGATAACGCTATGATAGTAGTAAAACCGCGGAGAGAAGCAATGGTACAGGTGATAACGACGTTTTGGCTTTGTGCTGATGCTTACTACGCCAACCACACACTAACAACCCAACAGAGGAGACGTGGAGCCAGAGCTATTCACAGCGGTCGTGGCATATAGCCAAATTCAGTTGGTGTGTTCTTCATAAGGCGCTAGATATTGTTGCCACGTTTTGTAGTATTGTGTTCTCCTGCACCCCACAAGCCAAGGGAAACTAGAAATCTTACGCAAGGCACTTGCCATTGGTGCATCACAGCAACGAAACGGAACCATGGGCTGCGACCTTCCCGACTTGCCCACCACGTAACGTGAGGAAAACCGGCGATGGCCGGCTGTTGTTGAAGCCCATTGAAGCACATCGAATGCCGTATCATAGCTCTTGGGGTTACAGCCGTGGTTGATTTCCCAACGACTGGTCATTGGATAGCACGGCGTGAGAAGACACAACCTGTGATGCCGATATACGCGTGCATGAAATCACCGCATGCTGGCCACGGGAGTGGCGAACGTGCTTTCGACTTGTAAACTTACCTACCTACCCTCTTGCCGTCTTGCGCTGTGTCTTCTCGCGCGTTTCTTAGAAGGTTGCAGGAATGATTTTCGCAATCACCCAAGCAGATCAATCACTGTTGAATGCCGAACCATTCGCCGAGCTCGTGCGTACGTAGGCGACAGCCCCCTTCGAAAATATGTGTTATCTCTCTCCGACCATTGTGTTGAGCTCTACTGCCCGTCGAGCCTATCCATCACAGCAATACCCCCTCCCAACAAAATCAATATGTACGATCAGGTGGACGCGTCCTCTTCGCCGGGATACACGGACTCATACTCCAGCGACGTGGCGCTCGTGCCTTCGACGACGGACCCCTGCCATGCCTGCGTCAACGAGCCCCCATCAGCTTCGCCAACGACTCCCTATGCCTGCGGCAACGACCCGCCATCGGCTTCGTCAACGAACCCCTATCAGCTGAGAGCTGACCCCCGTGCTTCCTCCAAAGCACGAGACAAAGCGCGTTCCCCGCCGGAGCCCATGTACTCAGACTCCAGGGGCTGGAAGCTCGGGCCTGACGACGACCCTCTTGTGCCAGGGGAGCACTTGTCGAACCTCTGGCTCCACAAGCCTACCACCATGGAGGTGACGGAGATCGGAGACGTCCTTCTGAGCCCGGGTTTTACCCCGGACAGGGAGCAGGACCCGCTGTGGGCACACCGGGTAATGGGAGCCTTCGGTGGCCGAGCAAACGGTGGTTTCTTTTGTGCCTTGGAAAACTGGCTTCAGCGGCAGATCAATGGAGAGGAGCTCCAGGTCAAGCTGACTGTAAAGAACGGGCGGTGGCGGGTCGGGCGCGGGGCGATGTGCACCCTCGGCAAGAGCCCCGCACCAGAGGGGAGCCTGCGCCGCTTTCTCCCGTGGGATGAGAGGGGTCAGGCAATAAGAGCAGCTTCTCTTTACCTATTGCAGGATGACTCGGCGATCATCGCCTACGAGCAACACCTGTTTTGGTATTCGAAGACAGCTTGAGTCGGAGGAGTGCCTTATGGGTTTGGGGCTATATGTTATTTTCTGTTGTTTTATTTTTTTGCGCAAGATGGTGGTGCCGGCGAGGTAATACCGGGAACAGGCACGGGCGCTAGGTTTTAGTTTCGAAGGAGCCCAGAAGATTGGAAAAGGGAGGGAAGAGGAACAGCGAGCACGGTTGATTTCGCATCACTTTTTGCACTTTCCGGTTTGCTCAAGCCAAGAGGGAAGCATTCACCCCGCGATCACTGTACCGCCGATGGCGTTGATTTAGCTTGTCGCAATCATTTGATTTTGCATCGCTTGTGTTTTTGCGGTGTGCGAGAACAGAAAGCGAACGCAGTGATCTTGCAGTCGCTGCATAGTGTGCTGATGGAGGTGATTCGTCTTGTGGAAAACGTTCAACTTTGGCGATATGACTTGTTTCTTGCTGTCCTCGTTGCTCTGCGCATGGTTGATGTCGGTTCGAGGAGCTGGGGTATGTGGGTGAACGACGACTTGAACCCCCGGCTCTGAGTTTTCTTCGCTTTTCACTCCAGGAAGCTTCTTCTACTGGATATACTAGAGTGTGGTGCGTTTGAAGGACTGTCGCGTGAATATAACGGCGGAGGCGGGCGGGTGGGCGGGCGGGCGGGCAGCCTCGACATCTTGGTGGAGTGCGCGACGCTCACCTCGCCAAATCTAGTTACCTTTGAGCCCAGAGGCCATTGAAGCACACGATCACATTTTGATTCGTGCCGACGAATGTCTGAGTAACGCCGGCAGCAGGTCAGGCTTTCTAAATAAGACTACCAGACATAGGCGAGAAAGTAGGCAAGCGTGAGTGCCCTGTTGTGTAGCTGAGCATCCACTGAGCGCATGGTTAGTACCTACCCACCATCCGTTTCTTTTTTGCTTGCAGAAGTGTTTTCCTTTGCTTCTAGATAGCGTTTTTCTTTACTTATACATTGAAGCTTTTCGCTTGTAGCGCTATGTTTCGCGCGTGTGTGGTCATGGCGTTGGTCTTGTGCGTTAGCCTGCCGGTGTAGTACTGGCTACCACTTCCCTGTTGACCCGGAGACGTGAAGAAAACGACGTGCGAACACGCCACGTGAATCAGGAGGAGGACTATTAATACTCATGTAGCAGATGCGGTGAGCACAATGTCCTTCACGTAGGATTATGACGCTGTTGGTGTCTTGTCTTTAGTTCCTTGGTTGACGTAGTACAAGTTACATACACGCTGGGGTTTGACGAAGGGTCTAGCATGCGCGTATTTGCTTTTGGTTCGTTTTTTTTAGTCCTGCAGTGGTGGTACTCGGCTGCGCATTGCGTTGTCTGGGAGGAAACCATTAGCTGAACACACCACCGAAGTGGCCATAGAGCACGGTAACCTGCACTCGGCGTGCTTTCTTCGAGTCTTTAATCTATTATTCCGTCACCATACATATGTTGACCCTGATAGCTACACTGTAGTTGCATGGGGAGTCGCCGACCTATTTCCTTGATGAGGACACACAACCCGTAATGCGCGCGATCGGAGTATCACACACAGCTTGCAAAGATGAGTTTCGACAAACTCCTCGATCTCACAGCTGGATCGTATTTTCAATTTTATACTATATAGTGCTTATACAACTATGACGAAGAAAACGTTTTAGCCGATTACGTTCTTTTTTATCAGCACCTCTGGTACTTTTTGTAACGATATCTACCGGCGCGCTACGTACGTAGTGCCTAGTATGATACCTACTGCTGTAGTATTGCAGTTGCAGTCCACTAAATTGCTCGACAAAGCACCTAAACAGCGAGCAATGCTTGTGTTTCAGGCGTCGCAGGGGCCCTTTGTGCACGTGCGACGCGGTGTACCGACTAATTTCAGCCATATTTTGTGTTTCTGCGAGCCGAGCCAGAAGACGTGCCGATTTTGTGTTTCTTTGATTCAGAAGACGTGCCAGCATCAATCAACAGGTTCATTGTGACTGAATGTGTTGGCGCAAAGCCACGTGCTATTGATACTATTACTTGCTGTGTTAAAAACCTTCAACCCGATTACCCAGACGCTGGATCATAACGGGTGAGCCAAGGAGCTTGTCAAGCTCGAAACGCAAATACCAGGTACATGTATTTCCTTTGCAGTCATCATCGTTCCCCACTTCCCCGTACCACGCTTTTACTTGAGACGCGCAACGGTGCGCGAGCGACGGCGCGGCTGACCATTGACCGAGCGACGGCGCGACCGACGAAGACGGACCAAGGTCGCCCAAACACTGCAGCAATTCCCGAGCGACGGCGCAACCGACGGTGCGCCCGACCTAGCGACTGCGCGAGGACGCTTGATAAGCATTCTTCAGTGTGGCGACCTCGCGATCATGTTGCCATGACTTCAGTAATAATCCAGCCAAGGAAACACGTTTAACAAACATCCGTTATCTGATGTCCAGACTGGTGCCACATGTTATCCTGGAACCACGGGCATGCCCGTTATTTGTTCGTTGCATGCCTGGTACTGCTTTTACTCCGCCCTTTGTTTACCAGGCACAGGCTGGTTCAAGTACGAAAAAAACAAATACTCTCCCCCACGAATAACGCTCGCAATATCTAGTCAAAGAGGGGATTTTTGGTGTCATAGTGACCCCCATGACCAGTGGAAGAGGGTGACATGGCCAAAACAAAATGTACCAGCCTCGGGCTGTCTCTAGGAGCGAAACTCGTGTCGACCAATCAATGTCTGGCCTTCAATTTTTTCAGTAACTTCAATATTTTTCCCAGCGGCCCCCGGGGCGAAAAACAAAATTGGGCTGTTTTGTTTTGCACGGTCCGGTTGGACGCACTCCAAAGCATGTCTGAAGAATTTTCGCGCAAAAAATCGAAGATTCAACATTAATAACAAGAATCTAGCGAAAAAACTGGATCCTGCACTAAAACCAAGTCATTTAGAAGGAAATAACGCATCTTACTCATTTTTACGCACAAAAGTCCAAACGTCCACGCCGTTTTTGAGACAGACCCTGAACTTTTGCACACGTGTTCTACATGCCCATCCCGAGGCCTGACCCGCATTTTTTTTTTCCTTTTTCCTTCGCCGAAACAAAATGGGCTAAGGTGGTCCACATTTTCCGAAAAATCTTAACTGACGAAAAATCAGGCAAAAAAAAACAAAAACATCGGGTGAGGTCTTCGCAAGAGCAAGTAGAAGATGTGCGTGTGAAAAATTTCACGGTCTGAACCAAAAAAACGGGGTGGACATTCGCCGGGGAATACATTTGCGTTTTTCAACGTGAACCAGCCTGTCTGTATATCTTCGCCCATGCACGCTTGTTGCCGCTGGTGGTGGTGTATACAACTTGATGGGACGATGGGACTCTTTTCAAGGTTCACCCAAACAGGCTCGTACCTGGTACGCTCTACGCTTTACGTGCCGCTCGCGCACGACCTTGCACCATTCCCGCTGTGGTGTGTGATCGGCCCGATGCGTTGTACGGCCATGTCGTACGATCAAACATCATCGAAGACGGTGCTGAAGGTTCACTTTTGAAGCACAACTCTATCGCCGCACTTTTCCTTTCCTCCCTGTTCTGTCATCTGCCCCTCTGCTGCTCTGTCCCGTACACTCTTCACCCAAGGCATGCCGTTAGGTATTGCGCGTGTATTCGGTACTCGCAGTCCGTGCTCTGCGGCTTCAGGGTTAGGCGGTAGCCGTTACAGAACCTTGCTGGCCCCGGAGATAAAACCCTTCCATCTCTATACAGGCAACCTTCTACAGCTGTCAGGAAAGCGGAACCTCGGGGGTCTCGCTAGCTGACAGGCTGAAGGGGAGGCCTTCAGATCTATTATTTGGTTCGGAGAAGCAAGGCAGTGTCCCGGGTCAAGGAAGGAGAAGATGTGTCTTATTTATCAAGTGCGGCCAAAAGTGGTCGAAAACGAGAACTGATGAGACGGGGGGGCGTGACGGCTGCCCTATCTGAGCCTACGTGCACACGTACTCCAACTGCGCAGAAGCACGATTGCCGGTACTGCAACAGTCGCTCTAGCGGATGTGTTCTGGGCCGCAACCACCGGCAACGCACTGCTCTGCTGTGCCCAGACGCTCTCTGAAGTCACAACCTACCCATCCAACGGGGTCTTGAAAACTGCACACACTTCTCCGATGTACTTTCACTTTAACACAGCTCTGAACTAGAGCTACTCTTGCCCAATCAAGTCTGGTATACTGCTCTGCTCCGCCTATCACGCCTTCTCAGGTTACAGTCTTGCTACGTACGTCCATCGCTCTTACTGCACATGAGCGTTGAGTCGTTCTCGCGTGAGATGTGGCTCCAGCGCTCTTGGAATGGCTCTCCCTATGTCCCAAGCATCAAATCGCCTTGCATGCATATAGTGTCGAAGCCCAATCTCACCACATTAGTCCACCATGATCCGTCGTCGCCATACATGGGCGACCGGCGGAACAATAATCCATACCAGGTATGTGAGATTGCTGGTCAGGAAAAAAAAAGTACATACAAGTATAATTTACTGGTATGAAAACCCCGGGAAAAAAATCACCCCAAAATGTAAAACCTCCTGTAATGTGCTTCTGTAGCTGGGCAAATGTGCTCCATTCTGTTGCCTAGTTTTTACTTTCACCATACTCCTACTATACTGCTGCTGCCCGGTAAACCACCCCCGTCAACCTGCAGAATGGCTATGTTGCGCTGTAACCACCAATCCTCCCAGTTGATCGGCTGGTTCACTAGCACGTAACCCCCGATCATGCCAGTTGACCGACTCACAGTCGCGTCTCTCCGTGAGGTAACCCGCCCCCACCCCGTTTCCCGCTACTCCAAGGATGGTGTGTAGTGCTTCACGCTCGTGTACGTGACAGCATCACGCTCCTCGCTGGTCTCCGGCCGCTGTCAGCGTTTCCTCGGACAGGCGCACGTTGCACTGCTTCCCCAGGTTCAGCACCTTGATCGTATGCGGCAGGCTCTTGCTCTCCGCATCTTCCGCCAACCCCACCACCCTTGCCAGCTACAACCCTGTGTTCGTCGTATAATAATAGATACACGAGCCGGCAATGTCAGGTGAAAAGAATCCCGGTCTTTCTCGGTCATCGCAGCAAATGTTATACCCATTCAGCACGTGTCTCTCGCCTTTTTCGCGGGCAGTGGCTCTTTTGGCCACTTGGACTCGGTACCCGCGGTATTTTGCGTTTCCACCCCCGTCTTGAACAGGGTTTCCCACCCAGTATCTGACTGCGTGGTTACCATACTGGTGTAAGTCCTCTTCGTGTTCCCACAAGGGTCGTACTAGACGCTCCCAGTAAGTGAGGTATTGCACTGCAATCGTTCCGCCTATTAATAGCCCCCTCGTCAACCATTGTTTGGCTATTTTGCACGGAGTCACTCGATAGGTCTCTAGCTCTGTGGTCACATCTTCAGCCGTTATATGGAACGGTGGGGATACCTTTGAGTACATGTTCAGAATAGAATTTCTCAGGGCCCATGGCAAACGTCTCGGCGGGGTTGCTCCGTTGTGAGGGTTAAACCACTTCTTGCAGCGGTGTACCGACACTCTCGATTTAATTCCTCGACCGGGCTCGTGCGCTCGTATTTCCAACAATATTAACTTTGGTCCCACCTCTCCACCGTCTGTCGTTTTTCCCGGACCTACAAATAACACTTTGCATGAGCCTGTGCAACAGTTTGCCAGTTTGCTAACCAGTGCGAAGGGTTTGTGGGCCGAGCTGCCCTCGTTTGGTTTGAATATTTCCCGCCTCCCGTGACAGTGCTGTGGTCGTCGTATACCCACGCCTAGTCTCCTACTTGGAATTTCGATTTCTTGTTCACGGCTGCATCAATTTATTCCTTGGCAGCTTCATGCTTCGTTTTCAGAAATCGATCTTCTTCTGGCACCAAGTTGTAAGCTCGTAATGAAACCAAGCTGATCCCGCTTCTCGCTTTGGTGTCCTTTTGCACCGCTACTCTCAAGTATAGTCAGCCTCGGGTATCGGCCGATGTGAGTCTCATGGGGAGCTAGTCCCGTGCCTCTACTCACGTTGTTGTTATGGGCGGATATCGCGTGTAATAACACATCATCCCAGTTATTTTGATCGTCCGCGATAAGGAATGACAACATTCGACATAGCGCGTGGTTCAGTCCCTCTACTATGCCGTTCGTCTGTGGGTGGTACGAGCTCGTATATTTCTTCACTGAGCCCAACATCTTGAAAAACCCTCAGCACACTAACGACACGAATTCTGCTCCCTGGTCGGACAAACAGATGTGGGGGCATCGTTGACCAACCACGCAGCGAAACCTTCCGTGATATTTTCTCCCTTCGTAATGGCGTCGTAATGGCGTACGCCTCGGCATGGCTGAATAAATCCACTACCAGGAAGACATACGCATTCCCTCTGGCCGTTGTCGGTGAAGGCCCCTGAAGGTTAAACGGTACCATCTGTCCGGGTCTGCTGGGCAAAGGCAATGATCTGAGGCCAACGGACGGTTTGTCTAATGCTTTTGCGGGCCTGGCAGGTATAGCACCGCCGAATACACCACTTTACACACTCAGTCATGCCAATCCACCAATAAAACCTCTGTAACAACCCCAGCGTCACCTTCTCTCCCAGGTGTACCGCTTCTTTGTGCGCGCAATCCATCACCCACGGCCTCAGCAGCAGCGGCACATGCGTCCTCACCGGCTCATCGCCGAGCAACCTCTCTGTAACGTCCGGGATTTCTGTCGGGACGGTAGGTCGGGGCACGCGAGGGACGTCAGACCAGCAGTTTTTCAGCAATAGGAACTTCCATTATTATTCTTTGCGCCACTAACCGCTTCACTTCCTGTATGTCTACCCGTGGATCCAACCCATTCTCATTTATTCCGCTGCTTGGTGTGTCATGTAAGATATACTCAATAACAAAACTAGCCGTTGTGTCTTTGAATTTATCTGATGCCCAGTCTGTGGCCGTTTGCTGCCATAACTTTTCTCCGAACTCACAAGCTTCGTCACTATTTAGTTTTTCTTGCAAGTCTGGAGGTGCGGCTCCATTGTTGGGAGAACCGGTGTCTGCCGTAACCGCCGCGCTAGTGCCACCTACGTCCTTGTTCATTACAGCCACCTCCTGCTGAAACCTTGGATGCAAAAAAGTGTTCCCCTCCTACGTTATCGCACAAGCATGACACATTAAACCGGATTCTAGCTGGCCGTTAATAACTGAGCTCTTATCTAGACATAGCAGCGGGCTGTCGTCGCGTAGCGCGTGCACGCACGGAGCCTCAGGTCTTACCCTCTGACTACTTACGCGGTTTCGGTTACTTTGCATCACCTGCCATAACAGTGTCGCCTGTTCGTCTGTAGTTTTCGGCGCCGGGGTATGCTCTTCCTCCTCCACCGCAAAAAATCCCTCCGGTTTCCACTGTAGCCCACCCAAGATTGAGCCCGTCCGTTCCCCTAGCCGTGGTTGCACTCCACTGGCGCCTGCCTATAAAATGAACGTCAACGTCCGTTGGGTCGGTCAGTCCGAGCTCAGCATCGGTAGCTGTATCGGTGGCAGGCAACGGCAGGCGAGACATGAGGTCTGCGTTTCCATTCGGTCGTCCCGGTCGGGACACCAGTTTATAGTTATAAGCGCTCGGGAAATCAACCCCCGTTGCACGCGATTCACTTTCTGTGCCAGCTTCTCAAGATTTTGCAGGGGTTGGTGATCGCTAACCACGACAAAAGGTATGCCATACAATAACTGACGATTATTCTTCACCGCCCAGACTACCGCGGCACACTCTACTGTAGTTCGGTGGCGCTCCAATTTCGCTCATTCGGGAGCGTGGAACGACTCAGAATACAAAGTGGGCGCGTCGTACCGTCTGCTTGCTCTTGCTCCACAACAGCTCCTAGCACGTCCACGGACGCATCCATCCGTGATGAGCTGGAACGGACGGTCACCTGCAACGGCGGCGGAAAAACCCGGAAAAGCCAAAACGTCAGGGCTCGCTAACTGGTCTAATAGGGCCTGTACTATTTTCGTATGTTCGGGCGTGAATATAATTTTCACGCCCGTTATAAGCAGCGAGTTTTGATATCTCATTGCTGCGGCCATCCCCTTCAGGAACTTCCCGTAATACCTCAGCCTCCCCAAGAGTGAGTGTAGCTGGCTGACGTTCGTAGGCATCGGCAATTTCATGAGAGCCTCTACCATTCCTAGATCCGGCGCGATCCCTTCGGCCGTTACTCTGTGACCCAAAAGCTTGATCACTCTCACCCCTAGATGCGATTCTTTTCGGCGCCAGCTTCAGATTGAAAGTGGCGAGTCTGTCGAAAATTTTCTGTAGGTCGCTGACGTGTTCACATCCGTTCTTCGAAAAGCAAACGATATCGCCAATAAAAAGGCGCACCCTCTCTAATCTCCACATACGCGGAGTATGATCGACTGGAACCAGCCGGGGCTCGACGCGAGTTCCATCGGCAGGACTGTCCACTCCCAGAGTCCTGATTGCGTGCCGACTGCTGTCAAAGGGGGTAGATTCTTCGCGGATAGAACACTGAAAGAGCCCGCTAACCAGGTCCATAGTGCTGAAGACCTGAGCTCCTCCTAAGTCGGCCAACAAGTCGTCGACGGTAGGCAGTGGATATGACTGGTATGACAGACTGCTCGATGACCCGCTTATAGTTACATGTTATCCTGATGCGACCATCTTCCTTTGCGATCACAACGAGCGGGCTCGACCAATTGGTGTAGGATCGGCGTAAAATGCCTGCCAAAACGAGCTTATCAATCTCAGTTTGAACCTTCGCTGCAAGCACAGGGGGGTGTCTGTACGGTCGTTGCTTGCCCGGGCGCGCATCGTTGCTTTCCAGCATAATGCGGAACGGATCAACGGTGGCGTGTCCCAGATCCGTGCTGTGGTGTGAAAATCGATGTTCATATTTGCACAGCAACTCTCCTAAAGCGTCAATATCACCCGCTGTCCACAGCGCTTTTTCAGAGTCGAAGTTTAGTTCATTTAAGTGACGTGGTACCCGTTGCCATAATCGCTTAAAAGCTGCTTGCTGGTCGTCTGTCGTCCAGATTTGCAAAAAACTTTCTCCCGAGGCGCGTGGGTGTGGTCAGTTGATGGCGCCCCTGCCGTTAACGCGTTAAAAATTTCTGGGGGTGTCGGTGTCACCTGTGTGTCCTCCAGGTCGCTATTTACCAAGGTCGCTCCTCCTACACCTAATTTCGTGTTTGGTTTATCCAATCAGAAAAACGTTTGGCGTTCTGTTTTGCCCCACTTTCTCGTGCAGTAAAATTGACGACGGTTTCGACAGGGCTGATGTTTTCGTAGTGTCGAACTGGAAAATATAATCCGCCCAGCTGTCACGCCCATATAAAACTGCATGTGTCATTGCCTCGTCCCGCACGACATGGGTGTGTACCACTAAACACACCGTCTGCGCGCGCGCGGAGCCGGCCGCTAAGCCCCCCTCACCCCCCATCTGTACATATATTCGTACTCTGCTCGTGGTGATCAGGGTATACCATGGAAGCCCCCCCCATTTCCGTTCTGGTATTTTCGACAACCCATTACTCAATGCGGCCCCACACACAATCCTACGCTCCCACACCTGCTGTATTTTATGAAGGTCGGGGGTCTTCCGGCGTCCAGCTGCACGGTGCAAGCGTGGGTCGTCGTGGCTCTGGAACCCCCGAAGATGGACGTTCGTGTCGTGCGCCGCCTCCGATCAAGCGCTACTGCTCCTCGCACTGCGCGCGTGAACTCCGGCAGACAGTCCGCACGTTCCCAGAACGCGATACACTGCGGGTCGGAAGGGTACGCAGTGGTTTGGGCATCGTTTTCGGGGATGTCAGCGGTGGGGTCGAGGGCGTATGTGGTCGGGCGTGCCCGGCGCATTCGAGAAATCACCCCTTGTCCCGGCTCATTACTACTACTACCGTTACTTCTACTTTCAGTGCTCGGTGCTTTCGAGGCCGCGGTGGATGCATCACCGCGTGTGGACGACTGTTGTGCCGTCTCTTGATAAAAAATAGTCGGCATCTGCCATACTGGGTTGCGTGCGCTCGATCGTGAGCGTCGCATATCCTCAGCGGTGCTAGTCTCTCTACTACTACCGGTCAGTGGCCGTTGGGCTACTGCCGGCGGGGAAAACTTGCGGGCGTTGTTAGGTAGGCAACACGTCGCTCTCCTATTACTACCGCCCCGGACGCTACTGCTACTGCTGGGGGGTGACTCCAACTTCAAGTGATCAGATGAAGCGGGCTCGCCCAGGGCCCTGTTGGCATCGAACAGTGACTCGTACTTCGTATTTACGTATTACTAGTTACCAACGAACTCAAACGGTCTATCGTTGCTTCGAAGTAACGTTTTTCTCGGTAGCTTACACCGGGATTCCGCGCGGTCGGGACGGCCGAGCCTACCCGCCACACTACTGCTACGGGAGTCTCGGCGGAGCTGGTGCAAAGCGGGTGTATCGGTACGGAAGCTCGCGGCCGGTCACCGGGGTAATTACTTACACGCAACACGGAAAAGTTGCTACCGACCGTACTCCCGCTCTTACCGCTCACAGGCATATTGTATCCTGCCTCTTGGCTCACCAGAATACAGAACCACGTTGTGCACCGTAGCTCCAGCCGGACTTTTTCTCGTATCCTTGGATGTTGGGAGGGCCTCCCCCCCTCCGTCTCCGTACGTGCTGCGCTTGCGTGGTTCCCCACCTGTGCGTGCATCGTCGGAAAAACTGCAAACAATAAATAGAAGAACTGAGCAGCGGTGGCCTCGATCGGCGATACTATCGGCAATTCAGCCGCCTTACAAAATACAGAGTGGACATGTCAGGCTGGGGTGTTGAGCGCGTGGGCACTATGAAGCTCCCGGGCCATGCGGCATACTCGACGCAAAACCCGAACGCGCGCGCCACCACCCCAAGTAAGCCACCCTTTTCTTCAAAAGACATCTCTTCGAGGACGGAGGAAACAGTCACGAGCATGTCCTGGCGTCCCTGCTCGTCCTCAGTCGCCATGTCGTAGTCGGAGGACGGGATAGGCGGGAGGGGCCTCCTCGGGCACCACCCCCGGGCTCCCGCCAGCATCAGAGCCGGTGCTGCTGGGGCTCGAGCCGCTGTCAGTGCTTGCGCCTTCCGACGCTACCGCCCTTTCAGGCTCCCCTTCCGTCCTCCTTTTCCTCTTCGCAGGGGAGGGGGGAGATGAGAAGGACGTCGCCTGCCTCACCACGGCAGCGTACCAGTAGGTGGGGAAGGGAGGGGTCGGGCATCGGAACGGCAGGATGGGTGGGCGGATGCAGCGAGCGTAGGGTGTGCGCGGTCCGAAAAATATTCCGAGAAAATATGCACCGCTTTCTTTCTTTTCTCGATCAGGGTGTGGATCAGGGTTCCGCAAGCATCCATGTCAGAAGCGCAAGTGACGGGCCTCCCTCCTTTCGGGGGTGGCTCTCCGGGCACGTCTTCGTGTCAAGGTCGAGCGCATTTGTGGGGGTGGGACAGTCCTCTCTCTCTGCATCGACCACGCGACCACCCCCATCGACAGCGACCCTCGTTTCCAGCTTTTGAGGCTCTTCCGAGCCTCCTATACTGGAAACAAGCAAATGGTCGGCCACCCCTACAGCTGGGCCGGGGAGGCCAGAAACGTCCCCCACAGGGGACGCAGGGCGCTCCCCCTGAGCGACGTTCGGGAGGCTAGGCCCTCCTCCATGCTCGGTTGCGGCGCTCGGTCCCGCAACGCTAACAGCGGAGCGGGTGACACGCCGCATGCCCTGGGTCAAAAGGGGCCCCTTTTCTCGCAACTACTACAATCGTTTTTCGCACCTTTCTTTCCGACGCCCATCTTCTTCGTTACCTCCTTCCGGTCGGGCGCAAGCTGAGCTTCGTCCTGCCATCGGCGTCACTGTCAGGAAAGCGGAACCTCGGGGGTCTCGCTATCATAGCTGATAGACTGAAGAGGAGGCCTTCAGAGTTTATTTGGTTCGGGGAAGCAAGGCAGTGTCCCGGGTCAAGCAAGGAGAAGATGTAGAAAACAAAGTGTCTTTAAAATTAAGCGTGGCCAAGAGTGGTCGAAAACGATAACTGATGAGAGGGGGGGCGTGACGGCTGCCCCATCTGAGCCTACGTACGTACGCCAACAGCACATAAGCACGACTATCGACCTTGTAGACTGCAAGAGTCGCTCTAGCGGACGTATTTTGGGCCACAACCACGCGCAACGCATTGCTCTGCTGTGCTCGGAGACTCTTGGAAGCCACAACCCACCCATCCAACCGGATCTTGTAAACTGCATGCGTACCTCTCCGATATACTTTCATTTCAAGACAGCTCTGAACTACTATAGATCTACTCTTGCCCAATCAAGTCTCTGTGTACTGCTCTGCTCGCCTATCACGCACGTCTTCTCAGGCTGCAGTCCTGCTACGTACATACCTCCATCGTTCTTACCGCACATGAGCGTTAGTCATCCTCGTGTGAGCAGAGAGTCAGAGAAGGTACCATTAATATCCCAAAGACAGCAGTTGCCACCCTGCGATTCACCCCCTCCTCCCTCCCTCCCTTCCTCCCTCCCAGTGCACCACGACACAGCCACACTACGACACCGCTGGATGCGGTCACTACCCCCACCCCTATCACCCCCACCCCCATCATTGATCGCACCTGCCGGCGAGCGTGCTCTTGTTATGGTCAGAATGGGCCACAACGGACAAATTTCAAATTTCGAAGAAGAGACACGTCTGTCTCCTGGTGCCCCCCTTTCCTCGCAGCCTTCGTCATCATCCACAGATGTTCCGGCCTCCCGCTGCCACTATGGACAAGCACCCGCGGGCCCGGAAAGGACGCCAAGGATGCCGGTGGTCGAGCAAGGCAGCCTCCTCCCCCACCGTGGCAGTGCAACAAGAAAGAAGACGCTGAGCGCACGACCGCTGATGCTACTATCAAGTAGCATGTTCTCACGACTGACAACGAGGGAGACCCTCGTGCTGGCCGCATCGGCCGACAACAACCTCTTCCCTCGCGCGGCGCACCAGTTCCATGTCTAAGATCTGCCATAAAGTAGGTGGTGTACCCTCACTCACACACGTGTGGTGTTACAGGTCAGCTGCACAAGTCAGCGCTGCTGGAAAAAAGTTGAGTTCCCCGGCGGGGTTGAAAAGAGAAAACCGCCTTAACAAGCAATACAAAACCTCCGAACCCCAAGCAGGAGCGGCAGCAGGAGAGCAACAGCGTATCTTACATGTACCATGAGCGCTTGTCAATTGAATGCCCATGTTGCGCGCAAAATCTGGAGTGTTCTGTTAGGGCAACATTTACAGCCAGCGCTCTGGATGGACGAGGCGGTTCAGACGTATTTATGGCCGGTAAAATGCTTACCGTTTAGTTTGTACGTCCAACAAACAACAAAAAACGAAAAACGGACGAAATCCCGACATCCCATGATCCCAACCGAAGGAGCGTCGTGTGCCGTACGATGAAATGCGGCAGAGCAGCAGCAGCGAAAACAAGCGACTGCGTTATCATCGTATGTGTCGTGGGCAGGCAGGATCTACTGTCTACTACTGTTCTATACTCACACTGTGTTTTTATGACCCTAGATGTGCATATACATACTCGTACCCTTTTTGTGCGGGTACGTACCGTTTTTCACGTACGTACGTACGCACGCGCGGTTTCTGTTTTACCCGGGTGGCATGCCTGTCTCTTACTAAAATATGGCAGGCTTGCTTGTGCCCGCAAGATCGGGGGGATTGGGGGTCGGGTGCCATCCTACGAGGGCTGCCGTTGCGCAGTTACCCCTGCGCCCTCGCATCGAGTACAACCGAGACCGCCCAGCGCTTCCCTCTCTGATCATCAGGTGAGCATAGTGGATGGAGCGCGCCACCACGCCGCCCGGGTCTTGCTGTTAAGTATCTTGTTGTACCGGTTTGTGCTGCCTCGGTCGCAACGGCCGGGTGGGAGTACATCGACTGCTCCCACCCCCCTAGCCAATTTTCGTCAGGGTAGGGGGACTATAACCGCTCCCGTATCACGCAGCAGCGTGTCAAGCGGCATGCCGGCGGGAAAACCAGACAAAAGTCGTAGCAGACCTGTTCGCTATACGTTCCCATTCGTTACTGCCCTCCTTGTGTTGGCTAGGATGCAAACTCGCGTGTCTAGTAGGCGCAGTTCGACTCGATTGCGCAAAGCACGCGCCGCGGACAGCTGGCTTTACACTGCGGCGAAGTTGTTTTCTCTCGTGCAGTCTATCAGGCGTTTTGAGTCTGGGTCGCGTTTTGGTGAATGCCACGAGTTGATTACGGCCGATGGACATGTAATTTCAAGCCCCTGCCATGTCTTGTGGGTAATCCCTAGCTCCTTCCCCACCTCCGAGGCTAGCGCGATACTAGCTCTGCTGCTGCTTGCCATGGCCACTACAAACTGTGTTATACGATGTGCGATGTGTAAAACGAATTGGGCCAACTGCTGTTGTTGTTGCCGTGGACCAATATCTTGTGCCATTTTTTTTTTGTTTTTTAGTTGGTACGTATTTTTGCCAACTTTGAAAATGGTTTCTTCTTTCATGCGTTTCTTCTAGCTGTTGTGCTCGAAATGAAGCCTCTGTTGAAAGAAAAAACAAAGTTGTCGGACTTTACCCCCTCGATTAATGGTCGTGCTACAAAGTAGAGCTTACCACTTACCAGCTGTCTAAGACAATGGTTGAGGCACACTGCAGCATGCTGTGTACGAGACGAAGCAGGGGAAGCAACCCTCTGATCAACTTCACAGCCGTTATTCGTTGTTAAAGCAACACCAAAAAAGAAAATAAAAAGGTTTTCTCACTCCCCGCTTCCCGCCTACTCTGCGATTAGTACATGCGAATATAACTTCGTATTATACCACATCTACGCTGCTTGTTGGTGGTATAGGTTCTACATACCGCCGTAGGTCAAAGCCCAGGGCTTCCCACGACGATGCCCACAACGCAATGACCCAATATACCTGGTATAAATTCGAGCATGTCGCTGCGCCGGTGCCAGCTGCCCATCACTCTCCGTTTGGTGATGTCCACACCGTACCCCTCTCCTTGGTAAAGTCTAACCGAAGGACATTTGTCTCACGATCCTGCGTGCGTCCACGATGAAATCTTGTGTTTGTCGTAGCCCGCCTTATACCTTCTTCGGCAGCCATGAAGCTGTTCCGCGTGCTTCTGGCTGGGGCGGCAACGCTGCTGGGGGTGTCTGCTGGCACGTGCCCTGCGGACGAGCCGGAAATGATCAACAAGGATAACCTGGTGAGTGCGGTGATGTTCCTTGGTGTCGTACCGATGTACCTGGTAACAAATAGCAACAGCAGCAGCGATAGTCTCGTGGCTTTTAATACATGCCTGGTAAATGCCTGCCATAGAGTTATTTTTCTGTTCCCGCGGCCGCGTTGAAGGATCCATTGAATCAACTTGACGTGCTCCCGCCACGTTGTTTCCTAAGGATAGACAGGCGACGGGCAAAGCTGTCGTCGGCTGTTGCCCTGCTCGGCTATCAATATATGTGTTGTAACCATCACCATCATGATCCCGGCTCGCGATGCTCCGATGTGCCGAAAAAACGACCGCCAGTAGGCTCGAGCACCGCTGCGTTTGTTTGTGGTTGGTGTGCTTTCCCACATTTCACACTATTTTTTATATATATGCTGTTTCCTGCCATATTACGTAGACTCCTTTTATGGTATGGCCGTGACATACTCCTTTTATGGTATTGTCGTAACATGTTCCTGTTATGGTATCGTCGTGACATACTCTTTTTATGGTCTTGTTGTGACCACGGGCTAGCGCGTAGCAACGAGCTACAGCAGCAGTGGTCTGGACTACGATTCATAATAGAGAGAAAAACGTGTAACTAAATGTAACGAATACATCAGCATCGATCGGCCACACAGGCAGCCTGCGCTGTCACTGGGGTAGGTTGTGTGTTCGAAGCGTCGGGTCCCAGATAATTATGTACGACACGGACACGCGTCCAACAGGCTACAACAGCAGTAAAGTAACTGCTGGTACTGCTAATAACAGCAGTAGTCGTACTACTGATGATGCTGCACGCTCTTCCTACACGGTTGGTTGACAAGATCGCACTTACTTATTCCTCGTGTTTTTGGTCGATACAAAAAAAACATCGGACAATATGATAGTGTACGACGAGTCATGGAGGCATTGATTGGATCGTGGTCCAGTTGTTGAACCCGGACGCTGCAGGCCGGAAACAGCATTGCGCTGCTTGCCGTGTCTATCTCTTTTTTCTGCGTGTTTGCCATCAACCCCCCCCCCCCTCCAGTCCACTCTGAATGAAACGAGACACACACGCCCCCTATCTGCGTTCAGGTATACGACAAGCTCATGCGTACCAGTACGCAACCACGACACAACTTTAATGCACCATGTGTGTGTTCTTCACATTGAACTAATATTTAAATTTCCACCCATCTACATCCAGCACAACCAGTGTCCGTCCCGATCCCTCCTAGAGAGACGAGCTCTATTGTTGTGGTCATAAACTACATATTGTGCAAATTTTGTACAGGAATTGGAATTCTTATTTGGCAACATGCGAAAAACCGCGGTGAACACACGGGCAAACAAAAAAGGTGCAAGCCATCACACCAGATGATTTGCAACAAAAAAGAAAACAAGAGGAAACGAAAGAAAACGATAAGAACAGAAAACAGAAAACAAAAAAACAAAAACAAACGGGAAAAAAAAAACAGGTGGAAATACACAAGAGGAAAACAGGACGGCACGGGGAAAATGCAAAAAAAGCACAACAGCCAGCCAGCAACTATTTAAATAGCAACAAAGCAGATGAAGCCATCCAACCAACAACAGCAACCATTGTGGGTTTTGAATGGCCCTACTACTTTGTGTAGGAGTAGGAGCATATATAGCCGCAAAAAGGGTCCATCACCTGCGCACTATTTCGGACGACAGCAGTGGTGCCCACACCGTCATCATGGCCCCCGTACCCAACATGTCAATACTAAAACTGGGCGAAACAGCACACACAGCGACGAAGCCAATGACACCATTCAGCCGGCTTTGGGGCAGCAGCCAAACCGGGTTCCGAAAGAAAGTGCCAGAGGGTTAGGAGCATGGCTGCCTGGTCTGTCCTCTACTGCTTTTGTATCTTCGACGGCGGTGTCCATACCGACATCATCGCCTCCATAGCCCCCAGCGGTAACCGAAAGGAAACAGAAAGGGCCTAGCAAAAAGTGAAAATAAATAAATAAACAAACAAACAATTATAGTCGGAGTTAATCGTAGAAAAATGACTTCACTTCACCAGATTCCACCACCCCCCTCTATAATGTAATACCAGGTATAATGCATGCCCCATTGTTGCCGTCGTTCCAAGTTGGACACTAGTTTATTTATGTCTTGAATTATTGTTAGTGTGGTGTGCCGAGCCGAAGATAATGCTGTTACGCCACAGCTGACCCCTCGGGCAACGACACTTCCGCCGGTGGTGGCGTTGAGGTACCTGGTAGGATATTTTGCTATAGAACGTGTTTCAGCCGGTCGCCCCGGTGGCGTATCAGGTTATCCTCGAGCCTGGTATAGGTCAGTTTCGTAGTCTCGAGTCTCCCCTGGTGCATACTCGTGTGAAGTCGTAGGGGCTTTTTCTTGTGCATACATTGACTTGCGGAAAACGCGAGAGCGTGAGTTAGCAACACTCGATGAAATATCGACGAGCAGCGGGATTGCTGAACCTTATGCGCGATAAAACAGAAATTGAAGGCAAGAATCGGGGGGGGGGGAAGGGACGACACCTGTGACCACGGCTTGTCCAGAAGCTGGAAGAAAGCAGAAGCGTGAGAAGAAAAATAAAAATAAGTGCTACGAGCATAGAACGTGGTTCAGCCGTGAAAGTCTGAAAATCCCACACTAATTTCTCTTTTCAGGTGGTTACTCCACCACCTCTAACTCCATAACGGCTGGCGCGGTGCGTTGCAGATGGTGATGACCGTAGACTAAGCACGCCGTGTTGGTTTTTTTGCCGGTGTGAACACTCGACTGCATGCCAACCACTTGTGCGATTCTATGATCGCCTGCGAATTATTCATAATATATGTTTTGATACGTTTTTCAATCGCTGGAGGCCCTTGCGATACTCGCCTTGTGGTTTTCTGACCATGGCTCCGAACGGCACCAAGGGGTGTTCGAGGCGGTTTGTGTGTATGATAGGCGAAAATGAGGGTTTTCACGCCACACGTTGGAAGTGCGACATATTCACCAGTTTACGACATACCTGGTACCTGGTACTAAAAACCAGGAAATGCGTATGATGTGTTCGCCGGAATTTATTTGTGAGCTACGCTACGATACGCCAAAAACCCCGCCTAACAAGTAATCTTTACGAGTGATGTACAAATTTAGTCGTGCGAGTAGCTCAAACGCGGCAATGAAAATGGGGTTACTCCTTCCACCGCAGCCGTGTTCTTTCATAGCCATGGTCGCTGATCAATACTCGTCTTACCTGCTTTCATTGCCCCTGGTCAACGTGTTGTGCTTGACTTTGGTCATGACAGGAGCTTCAAGAAGAGGTCTACGAAGGCACCATCGACACGCTCGACCCTACCACCGACTCCTCTACCGCCGCAGCTGCTGCCATCCAACAGATCTCCCCGAGCAGTCTCGCCCTCAACACCTGCGACTTCTTCCACCCGGGCATCTCTGTTAGTCTCACCAAATCCTCCGACTCCTCTACCGCCGTAGCTGCTGCCATCCAGCAGGACTCCTCGAGCAGTCCTGCCCCTGACGCCTGCGACTTCTTCCACTGGGGCATCTCTGTAAGTCTCACCAAATCCCCACGGCGTTTTTTTTGTTTCGCTCCGTTATGGCACGTCGGCGACAAACCTTCTTCCTTGCCCTTTGTTTGTGACTATTAATAAAGTCTACCAGGTATATGGTAGTGCCTCGGTACTTTTTTTGTTGTGACTGACTACAAACAGTCTGCCAGTTAGTTACCTGGCACATGGTAGCACCAGGTTAACTGCTGCAGACTGATTCTACGATAGGCCCCCCAAAACCTGCGATTTTCGTTAACCGACGTTTCATGGCTGCTCGACACGAGGAAGGATGCTCTGAAACGTATATCTCCATGTATTTTTTTTGTTTGCGAAGAATATCGAACGATGGCGTCGCGGTGGCGAAGGGCACCGCATTTCAGGAGACACGGCCGGAAGCTAGTTTCAAAATCGGCGATTTCGTTACAGGAAAGTTGGGAGGGCTACCGTAGAACGACTATTCAGGTGTACGGCAGGCACAACAATGAAATGCTTAAAAAAATGTTTTAGAAGGCGGAACGATGAATGGTGCTGCTAAAACAATTCACAATGTGTGTATTCCGGCACGTGCTGTTCTACTGCTATGGCATGCCATCTGTTGTCGAGGGCACGCGCTCGCCGCTGCCACGTTGTCACCGTCACCGTGGTGCCTAGTTCTGTCTCATTTTTGGATTACAGATTGCGCAAAACTTCCCGAAATTCTTCTCGTGTTCGGAGAGTCGTTTGCAGCATCGCGGCACTCTCTTGAAGGCTTGATCGTGGTAAAATGCGCCGCCAAAAGGGAATTAATGATTGCTCCCGCCACATGTGCCATTAGCGATTAGGCTATCCTGTCCTTAGCTCTCGCCTTGCTTTTCAATTTCGAGTCGCATCGAACCAAGACTTTCGTTGGCCCGTGCCCGATTAACTTTCAAACTTCGCAACGACAACAATGCATTGCGCTTTATTCACCCTCTGCGCGCCGGGGAGTACAAAACGCGGTCGTCGAGCCGCACGCAGCGCTACATCTCACGTACGACGCATCTTGATGAATCAGGGAATCAGGTAGCCTTACCCATATCGCTTGCATTGCTGTTCTGCTGGAAACCTTGCGACGTCGATGCAGCGCCGCCGTGGCTAGGCGTTCACTTTCTCTCGTGTTCAGTGCTTGACCTCTGTGATACAAACGTTAATTGTGGAACATGTCCGCGTTGGGACCCTTTTACGAGACATGAAAAAATTACGACGTCCGCATGCATACCACCTGGGCGTTAATTCCATGTACATGGTATATATTGAGTTTGTTTGTCCTCTAAACGGAACCCTGACACCTTGTGGCGAACCCGACGCTGGCGGTTGGCTCTCCCCCATTGCCCTCGGCTGGGGCAGAAAGAGCAGCTGCAGAACATGGACGGCGAGAAGGAAGAAAGCTTCAGCGAGCACTACGACGTTCCCAACGACGTCGAGGAGGTGAGACAGAGAAGAGAGCCCGTGGACACTAACTACAGCCCGACGCATACGATTGTAGCACCTGTTGCTTGTTTTGTTTCGGCTACTCTGGCGTGTTTTGTAGAAGGGCTGTTCATTGTTGTTTTCATATCATTCGAAGGTTTTGGGGAGAGGCGGGGGCAGGTTGGACGGGGGGGTAGGAGGCAAATTCATGACCGCTGGACCCCGGGCCGGAGACGTACATAAAGAACTGGGCTCACGGGCGAATGCGACTCTCAAGGAATAATGTTCACCTGCATTCTACATTACGCATGCATCATGAGCTCGTTACTGGTTTTAGTATGGCAGGGTGGCACAGGCTATGTCAGGAGCAGGTGAGGTGGTAAATGAGCCTTCTCGGTGACCCCGGAGCAAGAGAAACACATCGAACTGGGCTAAAGGTCGACCGTAACACCACATGAGAAGTAAATATGTTTTGTATTCTGTGCGCACCCGTCACTCTCTGGTGGTTGACTTCGTCGCGTCTTTTATTGATTTTGATTTGGTTGTGGCAGGGACGGAGCGTCGGTGTTCCCTTGGACAAGACCCCCGTCGGGAATGATGGCAGTGTGAAGGGCATCTTGGAGGTAAGATCCTGGGGTAATAGGATATATATGGTGTATGATACCAGTAGATTTGAAGATAGCACGGTAATGCCTAGGTAGGATCTTGTCATTGCGGCGTGTGTTTCACAGGCGTTTTAGTACTGATTATGATGTAGGCATGGTTCCATCTTGTCGTGTGTAGCGTGTGCTTCAGGTGTTGGGTGGACACGTTGCCGGCAGTTTTGAGGTAGAATCTTGTGGCCATACAGGATATGTTGTACCAGTAAATGTGAAGGTGCCATATGGCAACTTTTGAGGCAGGATATTGTGGATGCAAGCATGTGTTTTTCAGGTGTTTATAGGCGCCGACGTGCCACGGGTGCATAACCCTGTTGTGAACAAACTGTGTTCCTCTGTGAGGTATTGGCTTGGTGACCGCCGGCATCGTCGTGCGCGCATCTTCGAAGTGATTTGATGTGCATCGTTCTTCGTGCATCTTACTGGGAATCGACGCGAACTTTAGCACATGTTTTGTAATTGTGCGAGCGATTAGCAAGCACTTTCCCCTCTACCGCCTACAATGGGCCCGCCGCAGAAAATTAGCTGGCCGCGTATTGTATGATGCCACCATTTTTCTTTGGCTGTGAAACCGCTTGACTTAACCGGATGCCATACCCATGCTATAAATATTGTGGTGTCCCTTGGTTTGAAGTCAAATTTCTTCTGGGAATGTTCATGCGTGATCGGCGTTGAATCTCAGGCCGCGCATACATTGATTGTAGGATATGGTACACAAAATCATTAGAATAGCAATACTACAACTGTAACAGTAATATAACATTCGCTTGTCCTTTTTTGTGTAATCGTACCCCCACCTTGCTCTTGCAGTCCGTCCTCCGAGTGCGGAAGAAGATGAGAAAAGATCCGAGCTTTCGCGTCGTCTTGTCGCCTGGACGAGATGCCATTGATCCCCCGTCTCTAGCAATGTTCAAACTGACCAAGGACTTGACCACCGGGTCCACGCCTACTAAGGTAAACAGTACTGGATACGTATACGTGGCGAGGTGTTTTTCGTCTACATATCACCTTCCCCGAGCGTACTGAGTGTTTTACCTCGTTTACTGCTGCAAACCTGACACCACATTAATTCCAAATGACTTGTTCCTATAAGCGTGGATGGCATTCTTAAGGGGGGGGAATGACATCCGTGATATGCGCTCTCCCGCCAAATGTCATATAGCTGCGCCGCGCGCTCTGGTGAAGATGTTGGACCTCTGTCGAAAGCGTAAGTCGACATGATGATAGCCAAACGTTAAAAGCTTCGCAAACCCAGCGAATTCCCTCACGGACACTGCTGCGTGTTGCTTTCGTTGTTAGTCTTGCGTGATTGCTTTAGTTGGTGCTGTGGTTCTTCTATAGTACTCAATCGTTTTCGTAGATGTACATGCACCTGGTACGTCATGTATCTTCGGCTGACGTGGTGTACTCCTTTGCTGTCACTTGGCCAGGTTGTCAAGCTAAGCGTTGGTACCCAAGTTCGAGCGGTGTCCGTGAACGCGTTTCTCGTCTTCAACAGCAAGGTAAGAGCCCCCCCCCCCCCCGGGTGTTTAACGTTCGGTACAGAGCTATCGCCACGAAGAAAAACGGCACCCGTACGTTGACGTGGCTAGAAAATCGAGCAGAAAATGTACCGTTCACTCCAGAAGCACCGCGTCTAAACAAGATACGGTAGCATGGCAGGCGCTAGGAACTTGCGCAGCAGATCCACGTTATTTTGTGCAGAGATATCGCAAATAAACAAGATAGCATAGATGTCGCTGCTATTATAGTACCTCGCGCAGTTATTTGTTTTGTGCTTGTCGGTCAATTTGGACGGTGTTGGTGGATGATGGGCGGTAGGTGTGATCGTTCGAACGAAAACGTCCGTTTGTTTTGGTTTTGTTGTTCTTCCCGGACTATCCCCGGTCGGCGGTGGACATATACGTAACCCCCGGCAAGGTTCAGCTATCTCGAAACGGGTCCCGATTTTTTGTGACGGTACGAATTGGAATCTTGCGTTCATACTGTTGATTTACCGATTGTGGCAGCACTCTGGCTCAGCGGCGTCAGGCTCGTCGTTTGGGAGTGCTTTGTGGGTCTTTGAGTTGGCGGTTGAAATGTTTTATACTATCTGCCTTGGGTGTGGACATTGATCTCACCCCCACCTCCCAACACTGCTATCTACGTACGAAGTATGTTTGTTTTTGTTGCGGAGGGGGTAATAGGGAAGCCGTGGGTTGGACACGATCGTTGTTGCTCTGTCAATATACTTGTATGGCCGGCAGAACATAAAGGGTATCAACCTAGTATTGTACAGTTTATACAGATTGGCCCAAAAACAATCTTTCAGGCTGACCAAAGCTCTTCTCCTTTGGCAAGTCGAGGTCGAGGCACCGCCGAACGCTACATTCCCCCCTGCCCTCTAACGCAAGCGTAACCACCCACGCGCCTTCAATGGCAGTGGCTGGCGTTATTTCATTGAGACAGTTTTCCCGCCCTTTCTCCCCGTGCCCGTTCGATCAATTCGTGCTAAATGGCAGTTTCCTTGCTTCGCTTTGGCCTCCTAATTCGCTGTTTTGACTCCCACGGCGCACAGATATAACGACTATCGTGTGTGCGTAATGAGTGGAAGAAGTTTACACACTGGATTTACTTGAGCGGTCGTAACCTGCAACTGCCAACGCCGTCTTTTTTCTTTTTCATCGTTTGCATAGTAGTAGTAGTGTTTGTTTTCCCTTCCGGAATCCCGAGATCATTTTCATGCTTCGTACATATATACCAGGTATACCCCTATGTGTTTGTTCTGTCATCAGGATTCCTGGAGTTTCACGGTGGGCGATCTTGTGACGGCCTACCACTCACTGGTTGACTTTATTTTTCGTGTCCACCTGTGATCATTTGCCTGATCAGGAGTCATGGACGTTCACGGCACCCGACCGCGAAGTGCGTGACGTGTGGATCGATGCCTTGGTGCACACAATCGACGAGTCCGCGACCTTGAATGATGAAGGCATACGTTCCAGCAGGGTCTCAACGACCTCGGTGGGTAGCGTAGCGGATTTTGTGTATTGAAATATGGACACCAGGATCCATTTATGGACGTTAGGGATGCAAATCTTTGTTGATGTGCATGTGTGTTTTCATCCTTGTTTCTTTTACCGGCGTTTTCCGCAGCGATGCCTGCGCCACCGCGATTGATGGGTGATGATTGATTGTACAAGAAACGCGCTACGTTAATGGAGGGGTATCATAGGACTTTTTGGGCATATCTTTTTTTACTAACGGGGCTCCTCAGTTAACGACTACACTAATTACTTCACTACGCAAAACGGTTTATGAAAGCGTGTATGTTGGGGGCTTAAATCGGTTTTTAGGACTTGAATCGGTTTTTGGGACTTAAATCGGTTTTCGGGAGGGTGTACAGCCCCTATTAAAAACGAGAGCAGCATCCAAATATTTGGTGCACCTCTAACATACCATTATTAATAATGTTAATGGCATGCGTCTTAATCGATCGCGTCGGGTAGCTTGGCCTCTCACAGTCTTTTATAAGCATTCGGTCGTGTACCACTTTTGTAATCCGCAGAGGACTGTGTGAGCGGACGCGGGACGTGCCGTTTGCTGATGAAGACCATGGAAATAATCAAATACGCTATATACCATGCGGGATGTGCTTGGCTTGGCGCGAGTATACGTATGCCGTTTCGACGCAACCCAGCGAGAGAAGGAAAAGCTAGACCCGATTCGACTCGCGAGATTAGTTCAAAGCAGGAGTTTGGGACAGGCGAGTTTGTTCGATAACCCCAGGTTGGAATATACAAGTACCAACTACGGTACCACGAGGTCGACTGAAAAAACATGCAAAAACGACATTCCGCACACGAAGAATGAAACCACTTGTGCCGTGATAACACAACCATGATCCTTTTTTTTTTCGTTTTGTTTTCCCCTTGGTCTTCTTCTTCTTTCTGGTAATGTTTATTGGCACCGTTGCTTGTCGCTGAAGCTCACCATGTTGCACACACATTGATCATCGGACGGCAAACATAACTGGTGTGCTATGAGTATGTGCTGTAGTGATAATAATACAATGGTTTGTAGCGTAGCACATACGGTCACGCTAGTACCTTCACGAGAATGCTCGCACAATGCATTGTCCCAACCTACGATAACTCCGTCCCGTTGGTTCCGTGTTTGTATCCGCCCACTTGTCTAAACCTACCATAACTTCATCCACGTTGGCTCCATGTTTCTATCCGTCCATTTTCGCTTTTTGTCAGATGTCTGATGTCCTCGAGCTCAAGACAACGTTCCGCGGCATGCAGCCGAGGAAGGTCACTCTCACAGGCACGACATTTGTGATGTGCAAGCTCAACAAGGGAGGGAAAGACACCAAGGCGTGCAAGGTATGTGCGCTGCGGTAGAGTCGGCCTTGTGTCAGACGCGTGCTGTGACAAGAGTATTTACTGGTTGGTATACACTTGTATTGACATGGTACACAATAGCTGTACTCCCCCACAACCATGCCATCTGGTTGATTGCTGCCGCTCCTGGAAAAGCGCAGTCGCCTTGACGCTCTCTGGTGAACGGCGACGCGACTGCCTCCACTAGTTACTCGTAGAAAACTCATCGAAAAGCGTTGACCTCTCTAGTGTAGCCACCTATTAACGGTCAAGTCGTCCTATCTCAACCTCTTGTTCTCCTTCTGTGCGTCGTCCCGGCCATTTGCAACTCTCAGGACGTTGAATTGAACGAGTTTTCGGATGCCGTTGTCATGGCCGACGACAAAAAGAACAGCAAGGGCGCACCCCGCTCTCTCTTTAGGCTGACCGAAGGCCGCAAGTCCTCGTCGAACTCTGTGAGTACGGTTTTCTCGTGTGGAACGAACGCAGTAATTGATTTTGGATCTTGGCTATGGGGCAGCTTGGCCGCTCATGCCGGTCAAGCGGCACCTCCGGAGGAAGCCGCATCGAAAGCTGTTGAAAGTTTTCAACCCCGGATTTTTCTTGGCTATTCAACTAGTTACGCTGTTTATACAGTTTTTGACTGCACGGGAAGTGTTTATACGTTGTGCTACAGAAGGTTTACAACACCGTTCGATCCAGGGGGTTTGTGGAATAACAAAGTGGATATTACTAGGGTGGGTTGGGTAGGGTATTAACTCTGCGGGTACTTGAGTACATACCCGAGTATCACAGAAAACGATCAGATTTGGTACCCGGGTACCCTAGATTGTATTTCACTCTTACACGAAAACCTCTGGAATGGTGTTGGCTTACTCTGTTAACACCCGTGGTGTGGGTGCTGTCTATTTTTCCGAATGATGGCGGCTGTATCGAACATGGCGCCACTTAACTGTCCCCTTTAGGACGACACTCCCGTCCTGGAGACAAATCACTCAAAATTAGCGTGAAGTACACGATTATGGACAGTGCGGTGGTAAAGGGATACCTGTATCACACAGTAGGACCGAGCGTTGCGTGCCTGTTGACGGTTGGGACCTAGACTTGTCGCTATTGTTTTGAGGGTGTTTAGGCTTGTCCTTGTAGGACTGCAACGCTCATGACCCAACATTATTTCCAAGTCATTTTTTCTCAAACCTATGAGTGCAGCGCTGCAAGAGTTGACCTGTAAAAAATCCACGCTGTGTGCGCGTTTTTTGCTTTTCCGTCGACATTCTGTTTTGTGAAACCGCAAGTGGACTTTTGATGCTGGCAGCCCCGAGAACCGACTCAAGTGGATTCATCTCATCAAGGGCGCTGTCCCTAAAACCAAGGACAACGATGAGGTAAGTGCTGCATGGTTAGCTCTGTAGCTCCTGCGAGCGCTAGGTTTGGAGGTGCAATTATACAGCGACGAGCGATGCTTCCAGCAGTAGCGGGTGCCGATAACGCTATGATAGTAGTAAAACCGCGGAGAGAAGCAACGGTGCAGGTGATAACGACGTTTTGGCTTTGTGCTGATGCTTACTACGCCAACCACACACTAACAAACCCAACAGAGGAGACGTGGAGCCAGAGCTATTCACAGCGGTCGTGGCATATAGCCAAATTCAGTTGGTATGTTCTTCATAAGGCGCTAGATATTGTTGCCACGTTTTGTAGTATTGTGTTCTGCACCCCACAAGCCAAGGGAAACTAGGAATCTTACGCAAGGCACTTGCCATTGGTGCATCACAGCAACGAAACGGAACCATGGGCTGCGACCTTCCCGACTTGCCCACCACGTAACGTGAGGGAAACCGTCGATGGCCGGCTGTTGTTGAAGCACATTGAAGCTCATCGAATGCCGTATCATAGCTCTTGGGGTTACAGCCGTGGTTGATTTCCCAACGACTGGTCATTGGATAGCACGGCGTGAGAAGACAAAACTTGTGATGCCGATATACGCGTGCATGAAATCACCGCATGCTGGCCACGGGGGTGGCGAACGTGCTTTCGACTTGTAAACTTACCTACCTACCCTCTTGCCGTCTTGCGCGGTGTCTTCTCGCGCGTTTCTTAGAAGGTTGCAGGAATGGTTTTCGCAATCACCCAAGCAGATCAATCACTGTTGAATGCCGAACCATTCGCCGAGCTCGTGCGTACGTAGGCGACAGCCCCCTTCGAAAACATGTGTTATCTCTCTCCGACCATTGTGTTGAGCTCTACTGCCCGTCGAGCCTATCCATCACAGCAATACCCCCTCCCAACAAAATCAATATGTACGATCAGGTGGACGCGTCCTCTTCCCCGGGATACACGGACTCATACTCCAGCGACGTGGCGCTCGTGCCTTCGACGACAGCCCCCTGCCATGCCTGCGTCAACGAGCCCCCATCAGCTTCGCCAACGACTCCCTATGCCTGCGGCAACGACCCGCCATCGGCTTCGTCAACGAACCCCTATCAGCTGAGAGCTGACCCCCGTGCTTCCTCCAAAGCACGAGACAAAGCGCGTTCCCCGCCGGAGCCCATGTACTCAGACTCCAGGGGCTGGAAGCTCGGGCCTGACGACGACCCCCTTGTGCCAGGGGAGCACTTGTCGAACCTCTGGCTTCACAAGCCTACCACCATGGAGGTGACGGAGATCGGAGACGTCCTTCTGAGCCCGGGTTTTACCCCGGACAGGGAGCAGGACCCGCTGTGGGCACACCGGGTAATGGGAGCCTTCGGTGGCCGAGCAAACGGTGGTTTCTTTTGTGCCTTGGAAAACTGGCTTCAGCGGCAGATCAATGGAGAGGAGCTCCAGGTCAAGCTGACTGTAAAGAACGGGCGGTGGCGGGTTGGGCGCGGGGCGATGTGCACCCTCGGCAAGAGCCCCGCACCAGAGGGGAGCCTGCGCCGTTTTCTCCCGTGGGATGAGAGGGGTCAGGCAATAAGAGCAGCTTCTCTTTACCTATTGCAGGATGACTCGGCGATCATCGCCTACGAGCAACACCTGTTTTGGTATTCGAAGACAGCTTGAGTCGGAGAAGTGCCTTATGGGTATGGGGCTATATGTTATTATCTGTTGTTTTATTTTTTTGCGCAAGATGGTGGTGCCGGCGAGGTAATACCGGGAACAGGCACGGGCGCTAGGTTTTAGTTTCGAAGGAGCCCAGAAGATTGGAAAAGGGAGGGAAGAGGAACAGCGAGCACGGTTGATTTCGCATCACTTTTTGCACTTTCCGGTTTGCTCAAGCCCAGAGGGTAGCATTCACCCCGCGATCACTGTACCGCCGATGGCGTTGATTTAGCTTGTCGCAATCATTTGATTTTGCATCGCTTGTGTTTTTGCGGTGTGCGAGAACAGAAAGCGAACGCAGTGATCTTGCAGTCGCTGCATAGTGTGCTGATGGAGGTGATTCGTCTTGTGGAAAACGTTCAACTTTGGCGATATGACTTGTTTCTTGCTGTCCTCCTTGCTCTGCGCATGGTTGATGTCGGTTCGAGGAGCTGGGGTATGTGGGTGAACGACGACTTGAACCCCCGGCTCTGAGTTTTCTTCGCTTTTCACTCCAGGAAGCTTCTTCTACTGGATATACTAAAGTGTGGTGCGTTTGAAGGACTGTCGCGTGAATATAACGGCGGAGGCGGGCGGGTGGGCGGGCGGGCGGGCAGCCTCGACATCTTGGGGGAGTGCGCGACGCTCACCTCGCCAAATCTAGTTACCTTTGAGCCCAGAGGCCATTGAAGCACACGATCACATTTTGATTCGTGCCGACGAATGTCTGAGTAACGCCGGCAGCAGGTCAGGCTTTCTAAATAAGACTACCAGACATAGGCGAGGAAGTAGGCAAGCGTGAGTGCCCTGTTGTGTAGCTGAGCATCCACTGGGCGCATGGCTAGTACACACCCAGCATCCGTTTCTTTTTTGCTTGTAGAAGCGTTTTTCTTTGCTTATAGATAGCGTTTTTCTTTACTTATACATTGAAGCTTTTCGCTTGTAGCGCTATGTTTCGCGCGTGTGTGGTCATGGCGTTGGTCTTGCGCGTTAGCCTGCCGGTGTAGTACTGGCTACCACTTCCCTGTTGACCCGGAGACGTGAAGAAAACGACGTGCGAACACGCCACGTGAATCAGGAGGAGGACTATTAATACTCATGTAGCAGATGCGGTGAGCACAATGTCCTTCACGTAGGATTATGACGCTGTTGGTGTCTTGTCTTTTGTTCCTTGGTTGACGTAGTACAAGTTACATACACGCTGGGGTTTGACGAAGGGTCTAGCATGCGTGTATTTGCTGTTGGTTCGTTTTTTTTAGTCCTGCAGTGGTGGTACTCGGCTGCGCATTGCGTTGTCTGGGAGGAAACCATTAGCTGAACACACTACCGAAGTGGCCATAGAGCACGGTAACCTGCACTCGGCGTGCTTTCTTCGAGTCTTGAATCTATTATTCCGTCACCATATATCTACTACACGCTAGGGCATGTCTTAATGAGCACCACTAACAAGAGCACCAGACATGGACGCGAAATCTACGGGACCACAACATCTTTGACGATAGTGGGGAGAAAACAGGGCGTATAATCGTACACTAGATAATAATGTGAAAAGGAAGTACAGACAGATATGTCATCACTGCGGTAGACCACACGACCAACCTATTACGCAGGGTATTGCGTGCCTACCTGCCGTCTGCATGATCGCCTTCCAACCTCTACCAAACGCAGTAGCATATGCCTAACAAAGTAAAGTCACCCTCGTGTTCAATAGTGGTGACATTGCATGCCCACATCACCCCGCTTGCTGTATTTGTGATATGTATCTCTGCCTTAGAATTGGCGACCTCAGAGCCCCACATCGGCACGGTAAAAATCGTGGGCGTAAAATCGAACGTTTGAGCCAATAATGATGTGAAAATGAAATACAGGCAGATATGTTAAAATTGCGGTAGACCACACTACCAACCTATCACGTAGAGTATTTCGTACTTACCGTCTGCATGATCGCCTCCCAACCTATTCCAAACGAAATATAATTAACGAAGTAACGTGATTGAGCGCGGGTACACCAAGCGTTCCTTTCAAAACACTGACGATTCGCAATTCTCCCTCTCGTGCTCAATGGCGGTGAAATTGCATGACCACATCACCTCGCCTGTTGTATATTGCAATATGTATCTCTTTCTTATAATTAGCGATGTCAGAAAATAATGGCAATGTAATGGAGTGCCATCCTTAGAAGGATAGTTTATAGATTCGACGTGAAACCATGTCATGGTTGCGGTGAAACTACGTGACATGGGATGTCACATTCACGTCAAGGCCATCATAGATGGGCGACAATGTAGGTGACGATGATGGGACAAGCAGGAAGCCCCACATCTCACTACCTGCTCTACCTGCTCTACCTGCTCTACCCTGCCCCATCGTGCCTAGGCATGTTTTGTCTGTCTTTTAGAGTTTAATGTAGAGGAAATATTGTATAAGCTTTTGAGTCTATCCAGCGAGCCATGAGGAGAGACCAAACAAGGGCACAGGAATCCATGAGGGGCACGTTTCCCAACACCGACCAACCACGCATCCCCCACTCGGAGTACCACTACAATTGGCGTCGTCGGCAGGACATGTCGCCATCATCTACTCCGACAATCTGGCAATTACTTCACCGACTCCTGCAGCCATGCACCGATGGTCCTGCCCCTTCAAACCGCTACCAGCGGTAAGGCACCCTTATCCTGGCCACTACCACCAACTCCGGCGTCATCGCACAGTCAGCGCCGACCAACGGGGACATATTTCGCCGACTCCTGCAGCCACCGCGCCGGTAGGTTTGCTCCTTCAGTCCGCTACCAACCGCCCGGCGTCACAGCCATCGCCGGCAAGTTCGGGTCTTCTCTACCGCCTATTCCAGCAGACACGCCGCCGTCCTCGCCGCGTACAAAGCGAACTCCACCACCGCGAGAACCGCAGGCATCTCCACAGGCCCACTTTAAAGGACTACTACAGCGTCAACCCTTGCGCCTACATGTACGCTGCGGATCGCGCACATTCCACCACCGCGTACGCTATTCGCCACCTTCTTCAAATAACCACATCAAGCTACTGCAGCCTCGTCTACTTCCATCACAGAGCTCCAACGGCATCGTCCGCGAACACCCCGTCCTCAGTGGTTCGTGCCCGGAGCTCTTCAACGCGTTTTACTGGACCATCATCCGTCTCCTGCGCTCCTACCACACCGTCCGCGAACACCCTGTCCTCAATGGTTTGTGCTCGGAGCTCTGCAACGCGTTTTACTGGACCATCATCCGTCTCCAGCGCTCCTACCACATCTTCCGCGAACACCACGACGTCACTGGCTCGCGATCGGAGCGCTGCAGCACACCCTAGTGCGACCACCAGCCGCGTTTCATCGGATTCTTGTTCAGACCCTACACCACCCGGTTCCAGGATCAACCTACGGCGTGTCTAATGCACATCTTCGCGGAGCACCATCCACGGATCGGCGTGTCTACAACGCCACGCGACAGGGATATATTCAGCCAGGGTATTATCGCGTTGAGTCGCACTTACCCTTTTGTCTTGTCTCTCCCCCTAACCATGTTTCTTGAGTTCCTTCTTGAGTTTTTTTCCATGGGATTCGTTTTGTGCGCATTGGCTTCTTGATTTTCTCTTTTCGGTTTGACCTTGTTGTTCAGTTAGTTTCAAGGTGCCTATTATTTGCCTTGACTTTTCGGGTTGTCACACTTTTAAACAGCACGTATGTTCGCGTGCTTGTGTCGGTGTGATACCCTGACTTTTCGGGCTGTTCCACTTTTGGCGAGCACATATGTTTGCGTGCTTGCGTCGGTGTGCCACCCTGGCCTTCCAGCCACTGATTTAGCTGGATCCATTTTCGTAACCAGGCCGAAAAATTTGTCGTGGTTGCGTTTTTCTGTTGTGCCGTTTCAGCCTGCCCCGTTTTCGTAACTTGGCCCAAACCTGCCGTGTTTTCGTTTCCTCTCGTCGGTGTAGCGTACCCTTGTTTCGCAGTCCGCGAACCCGCTGTGGTAGATTTTTTTTTTGGTCTTTCTCTTGCTTTCTGCACTACGTACGAAATAGGTGCATATTTGGGCATCGTATATGTCTCCAAAACCTCTGTGGTATGCCTATCTTGGCTATTCTTCTGCTTTTTGCACTACGTACGTCATAGGTGCTTATTGAGGCGTCGTATTTGGATTCTTACCTCTGTGGCATATACGTCTTAGCCCTTCCTCAACTCTCTGCACTACGCACGTCATTAGGTGCTTATTGAGGCGTCGTATTTGTTTTTTTACCACTGTGGTATACCTGGTATGTGCTCTGGCCCTTCCTCTGTTTTCTACACTACACACGCCGTAAGTGCTTATTGAGGCGTGTTGTCCACCTCGTCTGCGTCGTATCGCCCTGCACAAGTCCCCTCTTCTCGATTGGACATCCAAGTGCTTTCGCGTATGCTTTCCCCGATTTTTCGTGGCTTATCTTCCAATAGGAATGGCTCTATAGTAGACCACATTTTCAGAGTTTCACGACATCAACTTTTTGCTAGTATTTTCGGGTTCTTCGTTTATTTACAACTCCCCCCCCTAGGCTTCTTTATAGTATCAACCCCCGAAACCATTAGTTTCACTTGGTCCTTATTAGCCTGAACTTCACTTGCACGCTGTGCATGCGCACCGCTAGCATTATCAGAGTTGTACGCGACTTGCCCCCTCCCTCTGTCCGGCTTACGGTATCAGTCCGCGACATCGTAACAGTTTTGTCTGATTATTTCTCAGCCGAAATATCGTCTGCACCATGTGCGTGCTCTTTCGCAGATTGTCTGAGCCCTCCGTTGTGTTAAGACTCCGTTTTTACCGCTCTCACGGTATGAGTTGAAAATAATATCGTGTTACGAGTAGCTTGGTTTTTCTATCTTGGTTTTCCTTCCCCCTGCACTATGTGCCGGATGGGAACGTACACCCCCTCCCCTCTGCAGTGTGAGCATTTTCGGAACGTATTTCCTCCCGACTCTGGCGTTCGTGAATTTCTACATGGTTGTACCTATCGATTGGAATACCATACCTTGCGATCCATGTAGAGTAACAAATTATGAAGCTTTAACACGTTGTTTACCACACCTAAAGATAGTGTTTCATACCACATCTTACATCACACCTTCTAGAATAAAAAACAATACCAGGCAAGTGATATAAAGAGATGTCTTCTTGCTACAACCGTCACATTTGTCCCCTTTAAGGATTTATAGTTACCGCGCACATATCGAAATGCCCCCCCCCCCCCCCCCCCCCTCCGATCCCTATTGTTCGAACGCTCCACCTAAAATCAAAATCTACCAAAGTAGTAAAGACTGCCAGCCAGCTGATGTCACCTCATTATCTTTCTAGCCATCCACACCGTAGCTCCAACTCATTTCCGCCCCCCCCCCCCCCCTCCCCTCTTTTTTTTTTTTCCGCCCCGTTTGTTTAAACGCCCCACCTACAATCAAAATCGCCCAGAATAATAAGCACTTTTGTACGCAATTGATATCACGTCATTATCTTTGTAGCCATCCATGACGTAGCTTTCATTCATCCCCCCTCCCCCCCCGCCTCCAACGCCCCCTCGTTCCCCACCACCCGCACGATCGCCTAGACTTAGCACCACGCGTATAGCAAGCCCCTACATAATATATATGCTTAATGCGCGCGATCAGAGTATCACACACAAGCTTGCGAAGATGAGTTTCGACCAAATCTTCGATCTCACAGCTGGAGAGTAATTATATATTATATGTGACCTAAACCTCTTGAAAACCCCTCCCCCCCCCCCCCCCCCCTTTTTTTTTTTCTGTTTCCCGCTCCCTCTTGCTCAAACGCTCCACCTAACATCGAAATCTGCCAGAGTAATAAACACTTCCACGCACTGGATATCACCTTATTTTTTTTCTAGAGCCATCTATGCCGCTGCTGCAATTCACCCCCCGCCCCCCGCCCCCCCCAACGCCCCCTCCTTCCCCACCACCCGCACCATCGCCTAGACCTAGCACCACGCGTATAGCAAGCCCCTACATCTATGCGACCTGAAGCCCTTTCGCCCCCCTCCCCCACCCTCCCCCCCCGCACCCCCCCCCCCACCCCCCCCCCCACCCCCTCGAACACTCCGCCCTCTATTCACTGGTTGTTCGACTCACAGGATATACATGATAAGCAGGTGCATTCTTTCCAAAACCGTCAGATTTATCCCCTCAAAGGGTTTATAGTTTCCACGGGCAGATTGAGCTGCCCCGCCCGTCTCGCCCCCCCCCCATGATAAACTGGTGCATTCTTTCCAAAACCGTCAGATTTATCCCCTTAAAGGACTTATAGTTTCCACGCACAAATTGGGCTGCCCCGCCCGTCCCCCCCCCCCCCCCCCCTCTTGATCAAAACCAGGCCCCCACGTCCTTGAAAACTCCGCCCTCCTCTCATCGGTTATTCGACTCACAGGATTCACTTGATAAACTGATGCATTTCCTTCCACAGCTGTCAGATTTTGTCCCCCTCAGAAACGGGTTTTATAGTTTCCGCACACAGACTGACTAACATCACCCTGTTGACCCTGATCGCTACACTGCAGTTGCAAGGGGAGTCGCCGACCTATATCCTTAATGAGGACACACAACCCGTAATACGCGCGATCGGAGTATCACACACAGCTTGCAAAGATGAGTTCCGACAAAATATTCGATCTCACAACTGGAGTGTATTTTTATTTTTATTATATGTGGTGAATAGTCTATACAACTATGACGAAGAAAACGTTTTAGCCGATCACGTTCTTTTTTCTCTTTGTATCAGCACCTCTGGTACTTTTTGTAACGATATCTACCGGCGCGCTACGTACGTAGTGCCTAGTATGATACCTACTGCTGTAGTATTGCAGTTGCAGTCCACTAAATTGCTCGACAAAGCACCTAAACAGCGGGCAATGCTTGTGTTTCAGGCGTCGCAGGGGCCCTTTGTGCACATGCGGCGCGGTGTACCGACTAATTCCAGCCAAACTTTGTGTTTCTTTGAGTCATAAGACGTGCCAGCATCATCAGGTGTCATTGTGATTGAATGTGTTGGCGCAAAGCCACGTGCTATTGATACTACTACTTGATGTGCTCAAAAGGTTCAACCCGATTACCCAGACGCTGTATTATAACGGGTGAGCTCACCGCTTTGTGGTGAGCCAAGGAGCGTGTCAAGCTCGAAACGCACATACTGTACCAGGTACCCGGTACCAGGTAGTCTAGACTCATACTGTAGATCTAGTCTATATTTATATTTCCTTTGTGGTCGTTGTCGTTCCCCACTTCTCTATACCGTTATTTACTTGAGACACGTGACGGCGCGCGAGCGACGGCGCGACCGACGAAGACGGACCAAGGTTGCCCGAACACCACAGGAGTTCCAGCGCGACGAGGTGGATCGTCCGCGTGATCGGTCGACCAACCGAGCTATCATACTGCGAAGGCGCCACCGACGGTGCGACCGACCGAGCGACTGCGCACGGACGGTTGATAAGTATTTTTCAGTGTGTCGACCTGATGATGATGTTGCCATGACTTTAGTAATACTCCAGCCAAAGCAACATGTCTCAACACCCATCCGTTGTCTGTTGTCCAGAATGGTGACACAATCGTGTTCAAACGCCCAACCTAAAATCAAAATCTACCAGAGTAGTAAACATTACCAGCCAGCTGATATCATCTCATTATCCATCTAGCTAGCCATCCATGCCGTAGCTCCAACTCATCTCCGCTCTCCGCCCCCCCCCACCCCTTTTTGTTCCCCGCCCAGTTCGTTCAAACGCCCCACTTACAATCGAAATCGTCCAGAGAAATAAACACTTCTAAGCAATTGGTATCACGTCATTATCTTTCTAGCCATCCATGACGTAGCTTTCATTCATCCCCCCTCCCCCCCTCCAACGCCCCCGCTTTCCCCACACCCCGCACGATCGCCTAGACCCAGCACCGCGCGTATAGCAAGCCCCTACATATATGATTAATGCGCGCGATCGGAGGATCACACAAAATGTTGCGAAGATCAGTGTCGACCAAATCCTTGATCTCATAGCTGGAGTGTATTTTAATATTATATATTTATGTGACCTAAACCTCTTGAAAACCCTTTCCCCCACTCCCCCCCCCCGCCGTTTTTTCTCTTCTTTTCTTTTATTTTCTTTTCTTTTCTCCTCGCTTTCTCTTGCTTAAAACGCCCCATCTAATATCGAAATCCGCCAGAGTAATAAACACTTCCACGCCCTGGATATCGCCTTGTTATCGTTTTAGAGCCGTCCATGCCGCTGCTGCAATTCCCACCCACCCCCGCCCCCAACGCCCCCTCCTTCCCCACCACCCGCACCATCGCCTAGACTTAGCACCACGCGTATAGCAAACCCCTACATGTATGCGACCTAAAGCCCTTCCCCCCCCCGCCCCCCGCCCCCCCCCGGTGCATTCCCCCCCCCCCTCCCCCACAAGAAGGATTGATAGCTTCCACGCACAAATTGACCTGCCCCACCCGTCCCCTCCCCCCCCTCCCCCCCTCCCGCCCCCCTTTTGATCAAAATCAGGCTCCCACGTCCTTGAAAACTCCGCCCTCCCCTCACCGGTTATTCTACTCACAGGATCCACTTGATAAACTGATGCATTTCCTTCCACAGCTGTCAGATTTTGTCCACCTCAGAAACGGGTTTTTATAGTTTCCGCGCACAGACTGCCTAACATCACCCTGTTGACCCTGATGGCTACTCTGTAGTTCCAAGGGGAGTCGCCGACCTATATCCTCAATGAGTAAACACAACCCGTGATACGCGCGATTGGAGTATCACACACAGCTTGCAAAGATGAGTTTCGACAAAATATCCGATCTCACAGCTGGAGTGTATTTTCATTTTTTATAATAATTAATATCCTGAAACCACATGGGCACGCCAGTTATGTTTTCGTTACATACTGCTGCTTTTACCCCGTCCTTGTTTTACCAGGTATATCTTCGCCCATGCACGCTTGTTGCCGCTGGTGGTGGTGTATACACCCTGTTGGGACGATGGGACTCTTTTCAAGGCTCGCCCAAATAGTCTCGCACCTGGTGCGTTTTACACTTTATGTGCCGTTCGCGCAAGACCTTTCCCCGTTCCCGTTGTGGTGTGCCACCGGCCCGATGCGTTGTACGGCCATGTCGTACGTCGTACAGCCGTCGAGGACGGTGCTGAAGGTTCACTCTTGAAGCACAACTCTATCGCCGCACTTTTCCTTTTCTCCCTGTTCTCTGGCATCTGCCCCTCTGCTGCTTTATTCCGTATATTCTTCACCTAATGCATTGCGTTGTGTGCTCGGTACTCGTAGTCCGTGCTCAGGGCAGAGGGTTAGGGCCAGGCGGTAGCCGTTACAGGACCTTGCTGGCCCCGGATATAAAATCCTTCCACGTCTATACAGGCAACCTTCTACAGCACGGAGCCCACAGTAGGGGTACCCAGATCGCACCGCATATCCTCCCTTCCGCAATTCCCAAGCCGACTTACCTACCATGAGGGCACTGACTGTGCTATCTCTGGCGATCGCGGCCATGCCGCTGGATGCCCAGTTCGGCATGCCGCCGAAGCAACGGAGCGAGCCTTCCAGAGGTGAGAGATGTCGGCATAGTCGCAGAACATACCAATTTTTCTATTTTTCGTACCACTCTCTGTCGACTTGCAGCGAAAAAACCAGTACAGCAGTAGTCTGTGGTACTGCTGCACTCTCACAAGCAGCAGCAGTACCTGGTACATGTACACAGCGTGAGCTAGAGTTCTATTCATCCGCTGAACCAGTCTGCTTGTCTGAAGCTAAACTCAGCTACCCCTAACCACCCTCGACTCTCGACTCTCGATGCTCGACCCCTCTTAACTTTTAACCGATTGGGCTCTACGAATAATGACCGTAAGCGCCAGACAGAAATACGGACAGACACCATATGGTACATAGCGGCAACCTACGCTACTCCGCGTACTGCCCATTCTGGGCAGTATGTACACACCGGAAAATAACACTGCTGTTTCGCCCAGTTCACATGGTGCGCAGCATTCCCCCCCCCCTCCCCTACATGGCAAGATTTGCCGCGTTTACGGAAGAGCGCTTCCCTGTGCTGCTGCTGTTGCTGCTGCCTCGGCTGCCGCCGCTACTGCTGCTGCTGCTGCTGCTGCTTCTTCTGCTGTTGCTTCTGCTGCTACTGCCGCTGCGGCTGCTCTCTCTCGCGCGCCCTACACCCATCCCATGGTCACCTCAACCTCAACCCCCAACCCTCAGCCGGGTTCCTATCCCACTGTCATCCCAACCCCCAACCCCCCAACCCTTCGGCCACTATTCAATAGGTGACCTCCCGGCGATCAAGTGCGGTGTCTGCGAAGGCTTGGCGGAGCACTTGCACGAGAAGGTTTCGGAAATGCGAGAGTCGGCGCCTTTCGGCAAGGTATTGTACATCGTACCTCGTACACGAGGCAACTATTAATAACGATGCCGTTGCTGTACCAGGTACGTATTAGTAGTACCCCACCCCCTATCCCTCAACGGTATGCGATGATGTATGGGTTGCGTTCAGGGCGGAGGCCATATGTATCACAGAGTGTGACACTCGTGCGTCGCACTGGTATCATACTGATGCCGCAAGTGTGCGTTGAGGTAGTCGCTGCGCGTGATACCGTCGCGGACATGTGATGCTGCTGCTTCGCAGACGGCCGCAACGATTGCTGCCGTCATCTTGGCAAGTCCCTCATTCGGTTTTGTGATGATGCCTGCGCCGTCGGTGCACAACATGCCCCACACGGCTCTTCGCATGCATGCTGGCGGCTCCTCGCTTCTGCCCACCCCATCCTCGTCGAGGTTTCCCAGATATCGTACGATGCCTTCGGCCTCGCTTAGAGCGTACGTGAACGACGTCTATCGCAGCAGGCGAAGAGCATGTTGAACAACGGCAATAGCACGCAACCATGTCGCCGCCCCTGCGCGACATCAAACACCATTGCGAGCGCTCGCCGCCATTCGTACACGCGAGCCCGCTTGCCTTCGCGCATCTTACGGATAGCCGCCAATAGCTCGAGTGTTCACATGTTTGAGTGGTGTATACCTGCACCAATACAGTTATGGTGCCATCGTGCGGTGACGGGCGAGACAGTGTGCCGGAAAGATGCTTTTCAGCATACATCGTATCACTCACAACCGGCAAAAATCAATCCCCCGACATGACGCTATGCTCGGAGTATATTGTACTCACGGCGTTGTACCCCCGTGCGCAAAACGCCTGACAACCGCCACCAATGTCTGCTGTGCTGCGCTGCGCTTGTGCCTGTGACTGCGCTGGTGGTCCTGTACAGGTTCACGAAGACGACATTTCAGCGGTCTTGGAGGAGGCGTGCGACCCGTCGAAAAAGACCGGACGATGGATTACGCAGTACGACATAGTAGAGGTGAGTGAGGATATATAAGGGAGTTCTCCTGTTGTCGCAGGCGTTTTTACTACAGTAAGCATTTCTCTATCCTATGCATAGTAGAGGTCAGTGAGCGAGTCGGGATGCGCGTATGGGTTTTCACTTGTGGCTGAAGGCGTTTTCCTTTAAATCTACTTGGACGAGACGATACGGTGAGTGAGTGAGTGGATGGGTCAGGATGCACAGAAGCGTTTCCCTGTTGTCGAAAGCGTTTTCTTTCGAAGCTACTTCAAGTTCCAGGTAGGCTAAATGACTTTACTATGTAGTGCGACTGCTTTACGTTGCTTGTTTCCACATTAACTGATCGCCGTAGAATAGTCCGAGGTCACAGAACACCCCCCAGTAATTTGCTCGCACGAGATATTAAGTACCGGATTTGTACTGAGTACAAGTTCTCCCTTCGGAGGTGAAAGATAAGGAGGCATAGTGCTAGGCAGAATAAAAGGTGAGCGTAGAAACGAAGTACTAAGCATAAACGTGGAGGGGGAAGAGCAAGGTAGACAAAAAAGATAAAAAACAGGCGAGCAGACAAAAAAAAGAGGGTGACGCAAAAGAAGAGAATGAAATCATACGACGCAGTACTTCAGTACTTGTATTAATAGTAGCACAGCAGGAAAACTGAAGAGCCAGTAGCAGCAGCTAAGCAGGAGTAGCGTGATATATAAACAATACAAGGGCTCCGCTCCGCGGGCGGCTGACGCCGCCCGCTACGCTCGCGCAAGGCAAGGAAGAATGCAACTAAAAACATAGACTATGTAAAGGGGGCAGAAAGAAGAGGCCCACGATTTGGTACGAACAGCGATTTGATAATGCCAAGAGCTGCTTGTGCAGAGCAAATTGCCCTGTTGTGCTCAGCTGTGCTGTGTGCTTTTGTTTCCGGTGTTACGTTCTGATCGGCAGTACGGGGGTAATTTGCGTGGGGGAAAAAACAAGGGGCCGTGAAAGATCAAATACAAAGTCTATAGAAGAAGAAAAAAGAGGAAAAGTAGTACTCCGTACACAACAACACACGCAGTATACCCGGTACTGCTCTATGTTCGAAAGAAAGCACACAGCGCAGCGACACAGCACCGCAGAAAGGCACGGCACCGCACCGCATGGCTCCGCACGGCTCCGCACGGCGCTACACTGCGCTGCTGGGCCATATAGCCGGATTGATCTGAGCTGGGCGTGCATGTGATCCAACAGGGTAGTATCTGATGGTACGTACAAACCTGGTGTAGTAGTACCGGTATGTACTATTATATTGGCGTTTCGTATATCGAACGAAGCTGGAAAGCAAAGAAAAGCTGGAAAGGTTCCGCAAGTAATATGGAAGTTGGAGCTCTGAGAGGCCAGGGATGGGCAATCCCCGAGAAAGACAAAATTGAGTAAGTCTATATGGCCGATAGCAAAGAAACGTTAACGCGCATTTGTACGTCGAGTGGCATGAAGAGAAGAGTAGGAGGACGATTATTTTTATTAACACGAGTTCGAGAATTAATAGGCAGTTTCGGGCTATACCGCAATTGCGGTTATTATGTGCTGCAATTGGGGCAATATCCCCCCAAAATATCTAAGATTGAGCGGAGGAAATCTGCGCTTTGTGGAGCGGGAGTGGATCTTGATATACTTGGAAGGCATGTTTATTAGGGTTAGGGTAAGATCTCCCTTCGGAGGATGCATATACGGAGGCAAAATGCTAGAGCAGAATAACGTAGGAGCGATGATTGACGCATATAAATAGCCGGCATAAAGATGAAGATAACAGCGAGCATTCCTAAAGAGTGTGACGCAAGAGAAGTGAGTGAAATCACTAGGCTGCACTTGATGACGGAGATAAAGGAGGCAGCAGCGGCAGCTACGGAGGTGTAGCAGCATCTTGACCAAACGAAATACGGCGAGTGTTTGAGATTTCTTACCTTGGACATCCATCGTAAGCACCTGGACTCCAACCAGGTTCTCCGTGAAAAACAGAGGATATTGTAAGCTCTCGTGCATAAGGGTCCATAATGGCAACAATATTTGAACATAAGGGTCCAAAATGGCACAAATCTTGGGGCAATGACAAGCATCGCCAGGGCCAGAATGAGGAAACGTGTAGACGAATCGCTTCGCACGTGTTTCAGGGTCATCTTTAAGTAGCAGGGCAGCGATTTCATTTCCATTTGGCGGAGGCGCATCTCCGATGGTAGAACCATATCTCTGCCTGTATACTTGAGCGAATTCTATGCCGACGTTGTCGTTAGGATTGGCGCCGTTGATATGTAAAATAACAGATTTTATAAAAATATTTTCAGGACTTCAGCTGCGAGTTCGACGAATTTCGGGTCAATACTCATCTTTACAATGCTTGTACGTGGATATCCACGAATGGTGGGCGCTGAGAGATGTGGAAAGAGATAAGACGTACGGTAGTCCATGTTAAGACCAGATATGGCTTCGGCTTGCCGCATCATTGACCGCATCGTAGACATACATGCGGGCTTTGTTGACAACTGGTGCTCGCTGGTTGTTGTGACCGTGGAAGGAGTCCCATGACACGGCGGTGATAGGCGCGACCGTGAAGTCGAAGCATGCCGGGGTGCGAGGGTTGAGTCCACGTAGGGGACGGAGAGGCGCCAAGAGCAGCGAAGAAAGCAAAAATATCGTTGTATTTACGCTGATTTTGAAGGAAGGCTTGTTGACGATAGACAGTGATACACGTTGTTCGACATTTCTAACCATTTTACCCCAGTCATGTCATCAGGGGCACTTGGACCAGTGTTTTGTATGGGTTACGGTTACGGTTACGGTTATTAGTTAGGCATGGTTGAAAAAACACAATAATGTAGGACACCCACGATAGAGGAAAGCGCTATCTTGCGGTAATGTTGGAGGGGGTTCGACCACGTAAGTGCCAATCAGGGTAAGAGTTTATAAGCTCTTCTGCCCAAGTCCAAGCACCGCAATGGGAGAGCAATTTGTTTCGGGCATGATTCGATATCGTGGCAGAGTAGACGAACTCATTTGGCAAAGAAACGGAAAGGTCCAACGAAAGGGACAACGCCGAGGCATCGAGTCTGGCGGGCCATAGTGGTTTAAGATTTTTGTTAGTAAGTCCCAGGACACGCCCACAAATGAATGGAAAATTAACTGTTGATAGTCCGTGGCTCACGCCAAATAACTGAAGCAAAAAAAGTCCTTTTCACACGCCAGAGAACTGAGGCGTAAAAAAGACCTCGGCACACGCCAAAGCACAGAAGAGAGAGAAGCGGCAAAAACCGAGGAACAATGCACACGCAAAGAAGGGTGCAAACGAAACAGCTAGTCGATGCCGGCACGCGTAGGGCATCCACGACACGATGGGATGCTTGACACACGCCGAAAAACAAGAAAGCGAAACAGAAAAGGCTACTTGAGGAAAGCGTGGAAGGGGTACGCGGAAGACCGGCAACCTACGCTAAATGGCACACGCGAAGGAAGCCAAAAACACAGGCCAAAGTGGAGGGGAAGAAGAAAAGCAGAGAGCTATAGAAGCTGGGAACACCCGAAAAAATACCACGACGGAAAGGTTGGATCACGGAACACCCCACCAGACCAAGACCAGGAAGCAAAATAAGCCGATGTTGGACTAAGTAATCTAGAGAAGCTGGGAACACCGGAAAAGAAGCAACGACAGAGCTTGGAACACGGAAGACGCCAGCAGGCCAAAATCAGAAAGCAAAAAGAGCAAGTGTTTGACGTAGCCAACAATTGTAGTTAGCCCAACAGTAACCAAGACCAAATAATCGGGATGAAGAAGGCAGGAAACTATACGCAATCAGGCGCTCGCTCAAGCAAAACGCCCGCTAAACGACCTTGCAGTGGCACACGTCGGGCAAAAATATAAACACAACCAGGCGTTCGCTCAAGTAAAACACCCGCAAACGATCTTAAAGTTGCAAAAACGCAAGGCAGATAGTACAAAACAGTATCCTATGTAGAAAGATTACGCCACTGAATATATGAGCAGAGCTTAAAAACGCCGGTCGGAAGCCTGGCAACCTATGCACAAAAGCTCAACCGAAAGAAGCCAACAACAGAGGCCAACATCAAGGGAAACGTGCGAAACGATGAACTAGAGAAAGGCGGAACGCCCCAAAGGCAACGACGTCAGGAACCTTGCAACACACAAGAACCAATCAGAACTGACATAGGGAAGCAAAACGAAACAGCAACTGGACTTGGCCCAACAGCGAAGGCAATCACGTGCGAAGAGCATCAACTATAAAAACGCAACCAAGCGCTAGCTCAAGTACAACACCAGCAAAAGACCTTAGGTTTACGGCCCTCTGGCGAACACGCAAGGCAGATTGTAGAAAACAGAGCCTTCGCGAAAAGGATCACGGCACCGAAAGAGGATGCAGGAGAAACAGTCGCCTTCTCGCAGACGCTGAGGAAAGGAAGAGAGGAACACTATGGCTAAGAAAGCGTAGGAAGCTCTCCCTGGCGGAAATTCACGCCATTCAGAACGAACGCCACGCCAGTTTCAGGGCAAAGGCTAAGGTAGTAACTCGAGAAAAACGCTGCCAGACGCAAGGCGGTGTCGGTTGACCTACTGGCACAGAAGCACGTGCCAGGGAAAACGAACCGGTGAAAAAGTTTCTCGGAAACGTAAGACAGTTAAGACCTAGTCGGAGTCGGAATCGAGTAGGCCAACGAACTCCGCCTTGCGCTTGGCAGCCTTTTTTTTTCGAGTTCCACCCTTAGCCTTTGCCCCGAACCTGGCGTGGCGTTCGTCCTGGATGGCGTGAAATTCCGCCAGGAAGAGCTTCCTGGACGCTTTGGCGCAAACGAAGTGCACGGGAGACTTGGCACTGCTCAACTACCATGTCGCCTTTCTTGACAACCACCTTGCAGCAAGCGCAAGTTTTACCCACCTGAAGAAGAATTTATGTAGAGGACGGACGCATAGTACGACATAGAAGACGTACTACATGAATTAGTATATTGCGCGAAAAGCTGTTGGAATAAACATGCTGGGTGAAGCGTAAGACCCTTTTTTTTTTTTTGATGCCAATGTCCACGCTGTTTTCGAGAGGTATGATAGGCCCTGATTTTTTGCACACGTGGATAGTGTGACCCTGCCGAGCTTGTTTTCTCCGAATATGTGGAGTCTCTTTAAGACCCCAATGTCCCCAAAAAATAACAAAACACAACCATCTGACCAAAAAAAAAAAAGGCATTTGTAAAAGGCAGGGCAAGGGCACGTTAAGCACGTCTGCAAAATTTCAGGGTCTAACTCCCAAAAACGGCGTGGACATTTTGATTTTTTGTGCGGTTAAGTACGAAAAACTGCGAAAATCACTATCGTCATTAGTTGGGTTGAGAACTGGATGTATTCGATTTTGGGCGTCAAATTTGGCTTAATAGTGGTCCTCCGCAGTCAGTTCTTCCATGTTTTGCGCGAAACCAAACATGCGTTGAAGCACCTGGGAGCGGCTGGTCCAGGAAAGAAAATAGGTACACTTTTTTCCTTGCTACAGTAAGTGCCTTTCTATCGTTGACCTCTTTGAAGGTCTGTTTTTTCTCGGTGCTAGCGCCAGTCCTAGGTTCTCACGAGTTCCTCACGAAAATATATGGCTATGTCGACCTCTATTATTAAACTCTACATGGCGGTCAGCATGATGCTAAGTAAGTGACATTCGAGTTGGTAATGCATGTGGCATCCGTGGCTGACGAAATTTGAGGTTTTATGCTTGAACCAGCCCGTAGCATAACGAAGCAGAAACAAGATTTATATATCAGGAAATGGCAAAAATCATGAAAACTAGTCGTAGCGACTGGGAATATGAGGGTGTTCGATGTAAGTGAACAGGCCAAAGGATGCATGAGCGATATCACTTACGTCGTTCGGCGCAGCAGTGACAGCAACGCCCGAGTCGATGTGTATGTCTACAGCACACGCAAACGTCCACTATTGGAACTGCCTAAAGGGTGTCGTGCGGGCTGTCCCACCGACTCGGGCGTCGCCGTCACTGGTGCGCCGAACGAGTTAAGTGATACCGCTCATGCATCCTTTGGCCTGTTTTTTTACATGAAGCTGAAACAAAAAAAAAAAACAGGAAAGGGCAATAATTATGAGAGCTGGTCGGAGCGACTTGGAATATGAGGGTGTTCGATATAAGTAAATACGCCAAAGGATGCATGAGCGATATTACTTACGTCGTGCCGGGCTGCCCCACCGACTCGGGCGTCGCCGTCACCATTACATGCTTTGTTCGTCTACAGCACACGCAAACGCCCATTACTGGAACTTCCTAAAGGGCGTCGTGCCGACTCGGGCGTCGCCGTCACTGCTGCGCCGAACGACGTACGTGATATCGCTCATGCATCCTTTGGCCTGTTTACTTACATCGAACACCCTCATATTCCCAGTCGCTACGACTAGTTCTCATGATGTTTGCCCTTTCCTGATATATTTTTTGTTTCCGCTTTGTTATGCTACAAGCTGGTTCAAGCATTAAACCCCAACTTTCGTCAGCCACGAATGCCGCATGCATTACCAACTCCAATGGGAGAACGGAACTATTATCGAAACCAAAGTTGAACAGTTGTAGTGGCTTGCGAGCGAAACGTCGGCCCAGAGCTAGCTGTCTCTACTACTTCGGCAAGTAGCAGCAGTATGTACGTGAAAATGGCTTCAAATTTCGTACGCGTAGCCGAAAAACCAGGTAAACAAAGCAGAAAAGAATAGCAGAAACAATTACTATAAGATCTAAAATGGCTCCCCGACGCCGGCAAAGCTGCAGCAGTAGGATGAACTTGACCCCTTTAGAGCCTCAAACCCCGCCCTATACTAATTCCAAGTAGTTTTGTCCCCCAAAACGGGTTTCCAGTTATGAAGGTGTTGAAGAAGCAACCAACAATCACACCCAGTGCGAGCTACCTTCGTGAGTGCGGCGGTCATAGTTGCCAGGGGGCGCTGTTAACAGGACCGAGAGAATCGTAAGAGCAGTCCTGGTAACAGACTATCAAGGAAGGGCCAGCTGGTAGTGGCGGTGATGGCTCCTACAGTTAAACTTTTGCTACGAGGACTTCCACAGTGTGGTATTTTCATCAGAAAGTTCTTCGTCATGTTTTTTTTTCAGCAGAAACTTGTATTTATAGTGAAGAAAACACTACATACAGTAGGAAAGCAAAAATAAGTGGCGCGGGTGGCCAATAAAAACACAAGGGCTACCTGGTCACTGCAGAGTACCAACAACAGCAACGGTTTCTTGCCGCCATTGGCCTTGGCTATGGTACAGCAGTCAGTACTGGTGGCGACCTAGCAGCAGCAGCAGCAGCAAGGCATGCACCACTCGACGACAACGGAGTACGCCAGCTGCTGCAAAAATGCAAAGTGGCAGCTTAACCCATTTTCAACTCCAACAAAAAAACATTCTTGTCTAACTCCAAGCGTTTTGTTCCCATGTCGGGACTACGGTTCCAAAAGGGTTGAAAAAAAGGCGGTCTCGTGAAGAAGACACTACCCTTGAACCAAGAAAATTAACAGCGCGGGCGGCCAGGAGAGGCCCGAGGTCAACCTGGTCACTGCAGTGTACCATCAACAGCAACGGCTTCTTACCGCCACCAACCTTTCCGTTGGTACAGCAGTCAGTACTGGTAGCATACAGGCACAAGCTGGCCAGATGGCCGTAATGTTTCGGCCAACATGCATTAAACAAACACGGTCGTGTTGATCATCGTCTGGAAATGTACACACCAACTGCGCCAACCCGCTGCCTTCCTCTTGCGCCCTCGTGCGGTCAGAACTTAGGTAGGGCCAGCAACAGCAGCGCAGCGCATCAACAGCAGCAGTGGGTTTATTACCGGCAACGTTCTTCGCATTGGTACAGTCAGTACTGACTTTGATAGATGTGTGTCCAGCTGCAGCTGGATGGCCGTAATTTTTCGGCAAGTAGGTATCGAACAAACACGTTGAAGCTGGAGTAGCATGAGTACCAAGATACGACCTCAACACCAACTCTACTCGCGCTACCTTCGTGATAGTACGGTGATAGTAGTAGCTAGGGTGCGCCATCGACAGCACCGAGGGAGGCATAAGAGCATTCCTGCCAGCAGTCCAGCAAGCGAGGGCCAGCTGGCCGTGGCGGCTCCTACAAAAGGACTCGTGCTGCCAGGACTGTATCATGTATGTGCTTGTTTAAGCAGAAACGTCTAGTGGAGAAGACACTACACAGCTGAATTTTTAATAGCGCGGGTGGCCAGGAGAGTCACGAGGTCAACCTGGTCACTACAGAGTACCATCAACAGCAACGGCTTCTTACCGCCACCGACTTTTTCATTGGTACAGCTGTCGGTACTGGTAGCTTACAGGTGAAGGCTGGCCACATGCCATAATTTTTCGGCCAAAAGGTAAGAAGCAAACTCTTTCGACTTTATTATTATCTGGAAATATGTGCACACCACCTACACCAACTCATTGCCTTCCTCTTCCGTCCTCGATAGGTCAGTACTTGTATCTGACAGGCAAGGTAGGGCCAGCAACAGCAGCGCAGGGCATCAACAGCAGCAGTGGAGGCCTCCAGACCCGGGAGGGCCTTGACCTTGACACTCGTGTGACCAGAACTTCGTTTTGGTCTTTTTCCAGCCAAACTAAACAAAAGAAATCTCAACCTCATAGTGTCCTCCCGATTGCGAAAATAAAACGGTTGGAGCACGATCCACACGCTAACAACGCCAACAGCAACTACTCACCGCCACCTCCCTTGTCGAGAGTGAAGGGTACGGTGCCCTCCGTTGTCGGCCGCCAGCAAAACTCGCAGTTTTCGGGCCACCGCGAAATGATGCCACTGCCCAGGCACGTCTCCACCTCGCAAGTGGCAAAAAAGTCGACCTTTGCCACCGAATTGCTGCCTAACCAGCTTGGACGTGTGGCAGCGGTTACACTTGACCGGGGGGGGTGATAGCTCCGTCTTGGTTGGTATGCTCTTCCGAGCCACCGACGCGGTTACACTCAACCGGGGGTGATAGCTCCGGCTTGGTTGGTGTGCTCTTCCAAGCTACCGACTGCCACGACCCCCCCCCGAGGACGGGGTGACGGCGGAGTCTTGGGGAGTCTTGGTTGGGGTCGTGAAAGGGGTTGCAGCAGCAGGTTCTGCAAATTCTGGAGCAACTTGACCAGCGGTCTCTGGAAAAGCGGCCGCAAGGGCAGCACCAGTATCAGCCACAGCTGAAGCCCCTTGCAGGAGCAGGACCAGTTGCGGCGGCACCACGACCAGCAGCGTTGGAGACAACAGCCCGCTTGCCCCTGGCTGCGTTAGCCTTCGAAGTTTTGGCGTTGATGTTGGTGTTGGATTCGGTGTGTTATGGCTCCAGGTAGACTTGTTGGTGGTTGCTGAAGGGTTGGTGTTGCGTTGTGGCGTTGTGGCAGTGCACGTCTGCGGGAGGTAGCTGTGGGACATTTTTGGCCTGAAAGCGATGTCGCGCGTCGCATCCTGTCTATCTTAGTCGGTCATATCGCCAAAAGGATGAGCTGACGCGACTGTCATCTGGCCTAACTACTTGTTAACGCACTAGCCTATACACTTGATGGCGCACGCCGTAAGCAAACTATTATGACGCACGTCATATGCTGCATGAGTCTTTGCTGTCGGCAAGACTTAGATCTTACAAAGTATACAGCCGAGTCACCTGAGTCACCGTTTCCACTGTGGTCTAACAAACTGTCAGTCCTGAAAGCTATTCCCCAAAAGTTAAAAGCCAACAGCTATTTTCCACGAAAAGGTCTTGGTGCTGGCCAATGATGGTCGATGGTTAGCGAAAAGTCTAGCGAAGGGCTCGGCTAGCGACCGACCGCGGCAGAAGAGTGTACATCTATTAATATATATATAGTACTGTTGGATACCAGTTGTATGGACAGCCAAGAAGATTTGTGTGCGCTGGAAGGGTTCGGGTCAATTTGCGCCGCTGACATGAACATCGACCCACCCCCCCCCTTCCCCCGTCTCATGCCCTCCCCTCCCCGGCCATCAAACGTTTACGTGTGCTGCGCTTGTGTCCGCTTTTTTCTCAGGAAAATGGATTCTTGGAGTTGCGAAAACCGGGAGGCATGTCTCACTGCCGGGAGGAGTGCGAGACCATCGCCAAGGTGCGGGTGGATTTTTGGCAGTTTCACTTTGGAGAGCACCAATAGTTGCGGTGCACAAAACTTGATTGTACTCTCTGCTTGTTGTAGTTGCAGCACTGGAAGTATACTTTTTTTTTGCTCGTGTACTTGCACGTTCACGTTCATGATATCATGTATGCTGTAGTATTAATATATAGTTGTGATCACAGCTGTACGACTAGAACAGCATTTACGCGCGGGGGCGAAATCTGAAGCTTTCAGCGTGAAAAACGTTGGCAGGGCCTTGTCAGCCCGTTAAACCGCCGCAAAATGTATGTCGCAGTTTTTTTGTTTTGTGTTGTTTTTTGCTCATGCCATGTATTATCCTCGCACTTTTTTTTTCTCTTTCTTCTCCCTCCCTAGACGTAGCTCAGATTCAGGGTCACTAACCAGGCTCAGGAGTTCCAACTAGTTTGGCCGTTAAAGGGCTTAACCCCAAGTGTTGTACCGGCACCTGGTGACGGGTTATGATTTTTGGACCAGCACCCCACAACAGTAGAACATAATGTACATGATGTCAATGTGCCGCTTGTGGAATAGGGGGGAGGGGTGCATCCAGGCTTTAATCCTGTCGAAGGCCCTGTGTATTACCACCACGACGTTCTTGAGTCCCATTGCGCCGTTGCGGGCCGTGAATCGTGGAATTCAGGTCGTTTGAGTCAATCCCGAATCCCTCGGCGGCACAGCCGCTGTTCGTCGAACCGCAACTCCGTTATCAATAGGTTTCGTCGAACCGCAACTGAATATTCAACATGCGCAACGTACTCGCACGTTCCGGCTCGACATTGGCGTTGCTGTAGTCTATACTCGGCTACAGACTATCGATATACGAAGTACCGCAGTAGTAGTCCCTCTATTGTGCCGGTTGAGTAGTGCCGGTTGCCCGCTATAGTGCCTGTGAAATCGCTTGGCACGGGTGCGAACAACCAGTAGTGGCAGTATGCGGAGTAGTGCCGGTTGCCGCTATAGTGCCGGTACTTCCCTCTATAGTGCACGTATCGGCGCTATATAGAAGGATCACTACTGTACTGCAATGGGCTACTACTGCATACATCTCCCTGTCTTCAACACTGAATCCCCTCCCGTTGCCGCTGCTGCGTCGATTTGTTTGCGCGCGGCGTGTGGGCCCTTAACGTGCGAGGCAGAGCTGCTCGGCGCTGGTCGAGGATGAGCTGGACGCGGAGGAGTTTGTAGTGGCGCTGTGGAGAAACAAGCTAGGCCTGGAGGTGAGCCAACAAGTTATATGCACCCCTCTCATGGTCGTGTGTATAAGCCATGACATGCCCCCCCTGCGTGATCTGCTACTACTGTGTAGTAGTGTACCGATATTGTTGGTGTTGTTGTTCTCACGTTAACTCGCATAATCAAGTCCGTGGTCACAGGACAGGCTCTAGTCACTCTGGAGCTGAGGAATACCCCAGGGAAAAACACAAACAAACCAAAGGTGGTACACGCATATATCACAGCTGACGCAATTCATGCCTCCACCAGAAACATAAAAAAGTGAAATTGGGAGTCAGCCTACGATATGCCAGGTCCACACTGGTGCATACGTCTCACTGCTCGCGCCTGGAAAAACCGACTCTACCGATATACCTGGCACCAGGCCCCAACCCGGCCAGAAGCCTAAGCCTTAACCTAGCCCCAAACTGATAGGGGGTGGGATCAGGGTGTGTATATCAAATACAGGTGCAATACTTTCGGTAGGGGTGCTTGGCTTATACACCAACCCAACCAGAAGCCTAAGCCCTAACCTAGCTCGAAAAATCGTAGGGGGTGGGATCAGGGTGTGTTATACAATAAAGGTACAATGCTTTGGATAGGGATGCAGGGCTTGTACACAATCCTGGGGCGTGTATATGTTCTTCAAGAGGTGAGAGATAGAAAAGCGTGCCACGACAGGAGTATGTATGTACATACTAAGCCTACTATATATGAACAGCATGTATAGTATTATAAAAAATGAAAATACACTCCAGCTGTGAGATCGAAGATCTCGTCGAAACTCATCTTTGCAAGCTGTGTGTGATACTCCGATCGCGCGTATCACGAGTTGTGTGTCCTCATTAAGGATATAGGTCGGCGACTCCCCTTACAACTACAGTGTAGCTATCAGGGTCAACAGGGTGATTTTAGTCAGTCTGCGCGCGGAAACTATAAAACCCGTTTCTGAGGGGGACAAAATCTGACAGCTGTGGAGGGAAATGTATCCTTTTGTCAAGTGAATCCTGTTAGTCGAATAACCGGTGAGGGGGGGGGCGGAGTTTTAAAGGACGTGGGGGCCTGGTTTTGATCAAAAGCGAGCGGGTTTGGAGGGGGGGGGGGGGGGGGGGAGGGGGGACAATTTGTGCATGTAAGCTATAAATCCTTTCAAGGGGATAAATCTGACGGTTTTGGAAAATAACAAATGCACCAGTTTATTATTGGGGGGGGGGGGGGTTGGGGCGGGGGGGTCGTGTGGGGCAGCTCAATATGTGCGTGGAAACGGTACATTATTTTGAGGGGATAAATGTGACGGTTTTGGAAGTAATGCAGCAGTTTATCATGTATATTCTGGGGTAAGTCGTACAATCAGTGAGTAGAGAGAGGGTGGAGTGTTCGAGGGGGTGGGGTTGGGATGGGTTGGGGGGGGGGGGGGGAAGGTGGGGGGTGGGGGCGGGGGGGGGGGCGGGGGGGGGCGGGGGGGGGCGGGGGGAAGGAAGGGTTTCAAGTGAGGGGTTTGTTATACGTGTGGTGCTAGGTCTAGGCGATGGTGCGGGTGATGGGGAAGAAGGGGGCGTTCGGGGCGGGGGGGGGAGTATATACCAGGTATGTATATACTATGTACTGTATCCTATATGCAGCACGTTTTGGCCTAGACATGTCTGACTGATAATATAGTGTACCAGGTATATACCTGGTATGCATATTCTATGTACTATATACTATATACAGCACGTTTTGGCCTAGGTATCTCCGACTGATGCGGCTGCTAAAAAATAAAGATACCTGGTATGCATATACTATGTACTATATACTATATACAGCACGTTTTGGCCTAGGTATCTCCGACTGATGCGGCTGCTAAAAAATAAAGATACCTGGTATACATATACTATGTACTATATACTATATACAGCACGTTTTGGCCTAGGTATCTCCGACTGATGCGGCTGCTAAAAAATAACGAGATAGATAACCGTGCAACAATCGTAAAGGGTGGCACGGTTTGGCCTAAATGTTTCCTCTTTTTTCCCGCACAGATCTCCTTTCCAGCTTCTGGATGAGCCGTGGTCACAGGTATCGTCCCTTCTCCCCCCGGGTTCTTGCCTCCAATTTTTATCGCGCATAGGGTTCAGCAATCCCACTGCTCGTCGATTTTTCATCGAGTTTTGCAAACTCACGCTCTCGCGCTTTCCGCAAGTCAATCTGTGCAGAAGAAAAAGTTTTCTTCGTCGCACGAGGTGCTGACTGCGGACAAGGTTCCTCACCGGATGTCGCTGGAATACCCTTTAGGATACCAGGTAGTGATTTTATTACAGAAATAAGGATACACTCGTACACACAGCCGTGAGAGATCGAGAAGTTCGTCGAAACCCATATTTGCTGTTCGTGCAAGCTGTGCTTGATACTCCGATCGCACGTGTTATATATACGTGGTGTGTATGTATGTCATCATGGAAGGATACAGGTCGACGACTTCCCTTAGTACGAGCTAGTTCCAGGGTCAGCAGGGCTTATGGAAGGATATTGGTCGGCGACTCCCCTTGGTGCTATGCGAAGCTAGTGCCAAGGTCGACGGGGGTGATACGAAGGCGTTTGAGTTTGACGATGTTGTTTGTTGTATACTCATGGGTAGAGGTACGCCTACTGTAGACCGTCAAATTGTAATTGTTCGTGGGGTTGGGTGTTCGTATGCTGTAATATTTCTTCAAGACAGTAGTGTTTGGGTGAGGCGTGGAGCTCCTTCGACGAGTAACCTCGAAAGCAAATAGTTGCTATTAATACCATTATTATTGATACAAAATATTGAAATGTTTTGTTGTTTGATGCTCACCCTGGCAACACCCATGGGAGTCATATATACATATATTTAAATAGTAGTATACATCGGTGAAAACGGGCGGCCGGTGTTTCACCCAGCTTGCAAAGATGAGAGTCGACCCTAAATTTATCGAACTCACAGCTGACGCACATCAGATATTTTCGTTAAATGGGACGCCCGTACTATCATACCGTGACATTCCTCCGTGCCGTTTTTGTTGCCTGCGTCCCGTCCCCGTTGTATTCTCGAACGAACGCGCCTGTCGGCGATACATACGCCGACAGCTGATGTTAATACCTTTTTTTTATAGTAAGAGACAAACGAGCGGCCGGTGTATCACGCATCTTGCAAAGATGAGGATCGACCCCAAGTTTATCGAGCTGACAGCTGAAGCTGACGTGTTTAGAATATATGTTTCAAATGCGAAGGGAGGAGAACGTATTCACCCTTGTACAACTGTACAACTGCACCCACGGCTTTGGTGAAAAACCACTTGCTATTTGTGTAGGATTTTTTTGTCCACAGTGCGAAAGAGTTAACAAGTGTCCTTTTATTTTCATGTTTTCTTGTGTGTGTGTGTGTTTTTCGCTTGTTGCACCGCTACTGCTTATGTCAGGATACCTATGATGGCTTCAGTCTTCAGTCACGAGGTGCCTAAACCCCTCCCTTATTTGATACGCCTCCACGCACAGGCACCCCCTCCCGAAGTTGGCTGATCCAGGAAATAGGCCTCAACGCCCCCCCCCCCCCCCCCCCCCTCCCTCCCCTTTCCCGCCCTTGCAATTGTCTCAACGGTGGCTACAAATGAATCTGGGAAATGTGCCAAATTTTTTCGCTCCCGCCCTCTCCCCCCCCCCCCCCACCCCCGTATATGCTCATTAGGCTACGGCCATGCATGATATGAGGCGGAGTATGATTTCACCCCCCCCCCCCCTTCCCGCCTCCTCAATGGATTCGCGAAACATCAGGAGCTCCGGAAACAGGCCTGTGGGGAGTGGAGCGGTCGCTGCGGCAAGAAGCGGGTGAAGGCCCCCGAGGACCGCGAAGACTTTTACTTCCAGGAGAAGAGCGAGAAGGACTTCGAACTGGAGGACATGATGGAAACCCTTCAGGGAATGGGCGGAGGCATGGGGGGCATGGGTAAGTTAAAGTCTGTTGTATTCTCGGTTGTCACTAGTTATTCTGCATGTTTGTTTTGTTCTTTCTTTTTTTTCTTGTATTTTTGTTCACGTATCGATCTTCGATTTTTGTTCGTTTGTGTTGTGTTTTCGAAACAAGAAAAAAATTAAAGACCAAGAATCGAACCCAAACCAGACCAAAACCAGACCAAACCAATCCAAACCACACCAAAACATCACTCCACTCCACCCCAAACCCAACCGAAACCGCAGGTGGTCCAGGCATGCAGGCGTATACCCCGGACGATCTTGCTGCCATGGAAGAAATGATGGGAGGAATGGGAGGCATGGACGATATGATGGGGGGTATGGGGGGAGACCCGTACGGCGACTTTGACATGGGCGGGGGTGGTGGCCTCGGCGAGTTCTGATTTTGTTATTTCCTTAGTCAGTGTGTTATGCCTCGACATGGGCGGGCATGAGCATGGTGGCTTGGGAGGGTTCTAATTTTTCGCTGTAAACCCTTTAATTAGGGCGTGCACGTATTTGCGACGAAACGCTCGGAATTCGTGTGGAATTTGTGTGGATTTTTTTTCTTCTCTCGGTAGGAAATGGGTTAAGAGCAAAGCGAGTTTCTGTTTTACGATGGCGCCGGAAAAAAACAGGGGCTCCTTTTCTGTCCTTTCTCGCGTGCCCGGATCTCCGTGTCTCGTTCGACCACGGGAATCTCCCAAAAATGATAATACCGTGAAGACGATTCGTTGTGTGGCTACTGCTTGCATCGTGTTCGACCTTTCGTGCTTCCCACCAACGAGTTGATGGCGGTTACAAAAGAATCCACCCGCGCAAGCTCCCATTAATAGCGACAGCTACAGTATACCAAAAGTATGTATTTTAGTGCGTGTCGAATAGTGCGTGTCAATGGGTGGGACGCTGTTGGGGACAACGTGAAAAAGCTTCGGGTGTTTGTCAGCTGGTGCTGAGTCATCTCTATACAGTTGATACGCGTTGCGCAATTTCTTGTATGGTGTTGTGTGTTGGGAGGGGTGGTGGGTTTGGAAGTGATCGGCTCGCTGCTCGGGTGGTGTTCGGTGTGGTGGTTGCTGAGGAGTGAACCAAGAGCGTGTTTTCGGTGTGGTGGTTGCTGAGGAGTGAACCAAGAGCGTGTACCAGCTCCAGCTATGCACCATGACTGCGCGGATTCGCTGTTGGGAAATATTAACCGGGCAATTCAGAATGTGAACGCATGTATAATACGTGAATTTTGAGAGGTTTTCAGTTTCCAATGGTCTTGAGAGGCGCTTTTCGTGCCCTTCCTTTTTTTGTTGCGTGTCTGCCTCTCGCTTGGCCTGCTATGGGGGGAACTGTTCGGGGATCGTGTCGTGCGCAGACGGTAGCGTCAAAGCAGGTTACGTTTGACAACGTGATAGCTACCTGGTCCAAAGACTGATGCGTTGTGGTGCAACACTCCACACCGTTCGCTTTGTGTTCCCCGGAGCAACCGTTCCCCAATTTTTTTGGTACTTTGTTGCGGACAGCCCAATTTTGCCCCCCCGTCTTTCTGGCCCTAGATCTTGCTGCAATATAAGCACCAGGAACATTTTTTCTACGCCGCAAACATTTTCCCGCAATATTGGCAACTGTCAAGAACAGTAGCAGTTGGACGTGTACTCCGTAAAAAAGTAACGTTTGCGTTACGTAGTAACATAGTACACCCGGGCCATCCCACGCGCCTGGGGTGCAGCAGTTTCTAAGAAGTTTCTGAGCTCGTAACATGAGGAGCTCACTATCGACATCACCCGAAACGTGACGTTCGAAGACATTCGTTCGCGCCACGCGACCACCGTCAACATTCCGAGACGTCCTACGTAGAAGCCCTAAAACACAACATGTAGACTATACTCGTAAAATTGTCATACCAACCGACCGTTCCACAGTTGAAGAGGCTCGACCGGTCACGAAAACAGAAGAACGTTTGGCCTCCAAAGTGCAACTCTCTATACCCCGCGGGATGATTCCAAATACACGGCGGTCGTGGAGCGACGTGTTCTACGATAAAGGTTCCTCGATTTTGTAACTCAAGACCTCTTACAAAAACTGATTTAAAGAAAAACGTAAGACTGATCTACCGGATGAAAAACCCGATGTGGACATGAGATTTTTTCCCTGGCCTCTTAGGTACACAACGAAAATCATGCAAAATAAATGGCCATTTCCGACGATTTGGGGTTAAGGAGCGCCGTTATTCCGAACCCATTTTTTTGGACGAAAGGTGCTACTTCTGTCGTAGCACGCGTTGAGCAACCCAAACAAAAAAAGGTAATCGACCGAAAAAATGCGGTCGGTTGCTGTAGCACCCTGGTTATCTCACCATGTGCCACAAGGGAGGCTGTTGGCCCATTGCACCCACTTTTTTTGGAGGGACCAATTACTTGGGATTATTTTATGGGATAATGTTTGCAGTCCTGTCGCAGGGCGGTTAGTTAGGCCGAGTTTCGTAGTAATGGAAACCAGGCGGGGGAGGGGGTTGTTCATTCAACTGCATAGCCAGCCGAAGCCGTGCAGGGGGGAGCATTATAGACGTTACAGCGCAAAACGAAAGGCCTACTACTATACTACTACATTGGTATTGGCTGCATGGACTTCTCCTCGAGGGAAGAACGTGACACTGCATAGCATGTCCTCTCTCGTCAACGCCGTTGCCCGTCCCTTCCGGTCGGTCACGCTGTTGACTATATTGTTGTTGGTCGTTTTGTCACCATTATTCCTGCTTTAAGCCACAAGCGGCTAATAAACTAAAACTATTGTCAACACCCCCGCCGATGTCTCTGAGATATGATAACCCCAACCCTTGTCTGTGAATGAGTGCACATTGTCCTCGGGGTGTTAAAAACGGGGATCCGACATACGGACGACGCAGGGAGTACCGAAACACGCGTTGACTACTTTTTTTCATATACCATATAGACGAATACCAGTCCTAGTCTATATATAGTAAAACATTTCCACGCCCTGGATATCGCCTCGTTATCTTTTTAGGGCCGTCCATGCCCCTGCTGCATTTCCCACCCACCCCCGCCCCCAACGCCCCCTCCTTCCACACCACCCGCACCATCGCCTAGACCTAGCACCACGCGTATAGCAAACCCCTACATCTCTGCGACCTAAAGCCCTCCCCCCTCCTCCCCCACAAGAAGGATTTATAGTTTCCACGCACAAATTGGCCTGCCCCACCCGTCCCCTCACCCCCCTCCCCGCGTCCTGCCCCCCTTTTGATCAAAATTAGGCCCCCATGTCCTTAAAAGCTCCGCCCTCCCCTCACCGGATATTCGACTCACAGGGTCCACTTGATGAACTGGTGCATTTCCTTCCACAGCTGTCAGATTTTGTCCCCCTCAGAAACGGGTTTTATAGTTTCCGCGCACAGACTGCCTAACATCACCCTGTTGACCTTGATAGCTACACTGTAGTTGCAAGGGGAGTCGCCGACCTATGTCCTTGATGAGGACACACAACCCGTAATACGCGCGATCGGAGTATCACACACAGCTTGCAACCAAAGATGAGTTTTGACAAAATATTCGATTTCACAGCTGGAGTGTATTTTAATTTTCAAGTATAGTAGCAACATAGCAACCCCCCCAAAAAGCGGGTTGTCCAGAAGAGAAGAAACACGACGAACAGTGGTGGCGGTGGCGGCGGTGGTGGTGGTTGTTAAAGTATTAGTGGGGTATTAGTCCGCTTAACCACTTGCAAAAGGTTAACCAATAGCTTACCCAAACTAAGCTTTATAACACTCTTCTGTAGTGGTACTCCGAGTGGGAGATGCGTGGTTGGTCGGTGTTGGGAAGCGTGCACCTCATGGGTTCCGGTGCCCTTGTTTGGTCTCTCCTCATGGCTCGCTGGATAGACTCCAAGCTTATACATTATTTCCTCTACATTGAACTCTAAAAGACAGACAAAACAGGCCCTCGGCACATGGTAGCGCAGGGCAAGGCAAGTAGAGCAGGTAGAGCAGGTAGAGCAGGTAGTGAGAGCACGGGGGTGGGGTGAAGCTCACAGAGTTCGCGTCACCCCAGCATTGCTGCTGTGCTCTCTTCCGGACCTTTTCCTACGGAACGTACAAGGAACGTTCTCCTAGATGTTCTATATTCCCATGAGCGCCTAGCGCGCATACTTTTATTTATTTTGTCCAGAGGAGGAGCGTTCCATTTCCGAGAACGATCTTGTGGTACAAACTAGCTAGATTCTACGGGTTATCCGCTTCACTCAGAATATTCCGTTTAAGAGAACCTTCTTGTGGCCAATAGACCAGGACTATCCTATCGAATCTATTGCCAGATATACTGACACTCTATTACATTAGCCCACCCTGAATAGTCGTAGATGCAGATCACCTGCCCATCATAGGATGTCACAAAACATCCAAAATTGGAAAGGGGATCGAAGATGCGGCTATTCGAAACAAACGAAAATGAGGCTATAGATTCCCCCACACCTCGTAATAATGAGGCTTAAACGCCTCATTGCAAGATATATAACCCTATGATGGAGCTCACAACCGTGAGAGCTCGAGAAAGGGTATGTACCTACGGTATACCAGTAGCAATCCGCCTACGATAACACGAAGGGCGCGGCCACTGAGCGCAAGGATGCGAAGGGGGCCAAAGAAGAAGGTATAGACGCCAAAAAACGGAACGGAGACGCCCCCTGAAACGGCGGGATAGCAAGTCGGCCGGATTTACGGGCGGGCCTGTCAATATCCAAGCCGTTTCATTTCCTGGGTATACCGGGGAGAGTACTTTTCAAGTTCGACATATGGGGAAAACCTGAAAAAAAGATCATTATGGTAGATGTGGGACTCGAACCCACGATCCAAAAACCCATGGTCTGTCGACGACGCCATTTGTTGAGGTATTAGTGGGGTATTGGTCCGTTTTGACCACTTGCAAAAAGGTTAACCAATGGCTCACCCAAACTAAACCTTATAACATGGTGGTGGTGGATACTAATGGGAAACCACACGCCGACATCTACACCGGCACGGTTCGCCTGATGGAGCCTTCATTGTCATCACACTCATGCCAAACGTCGCGAGTGGTATTCTCGGGAGCAACGAAATTGCAGCAATCTAAACCACAGGGGGAGGTGGCTCCATGAATTAGATATACGACATTCGAGTCATTCTACGGTAGCCCCCCCAACCTTTCTTTCTATAACGAAATCGCCGGTTTTGAAATCAGCTCCTGGCCGTATCTCTCGTGAAATACGCCCCTTTCCACACCGACGTCATCCTTCGATGATAACCTTTTGCAAGCAATAAAATGCGTGAAGATGACTTTTTTGTAGCATCCTTTTCTCGTGTCGAGCAGGCAGAGGAAACGTTCGTTAAGGAAAACCATCCATCGCTGGTTTGGGGGAGGTCTATCGTAGAATCAGTCATTCGTAGAATGAGGGCTAACCCCACCCTGTCATTATTTCTCTTCTGTTACATCAAACCCAAAGCCAGAGAACAGAGATTGTGAGACAAATACTAGGGATAAGAGAGGGCCATCCATATCGCCCCAACGAGGTTCGCTATTATTTTGTTAGGTATTGTTTCATTTTTGGAGATAGGCGCCGCGCTGACAGCGCTCTCAGTCAGCGCGTAGTTCATCCCGGGCGAGGCCTTCATCAGATCTATCTGCTGGGGCAGGAGGCCTCATTTAATAATCCAACAACATTTTTATTCACCATTTATTTCATTTTGGTGTGGGCGCACAAGAATTAATTATTAATACTACAAACAAGCAGTATCCACGATCGATAATATTTATTTATTGTTATATGTACTTCGAAGTATTACACGCGTAGAAGGGGGCGACACCTGTGACCACGGCTTGTTGCCCAGAAGGTCGCCGAGAGGGTAAAAACCCCGTAAAAGCAACTCTCTTACTACTTAAGAGAGTTCGTACGAGAGTTGATTGAGCTGGGAAGTAAAAGCGACGATAAAAACAAAGTAAAACCATAATGCATCGGCAACTAACTGCTAACAGGCAACACGCAGACAACTGACAACCAAAAAGACTACTACATGTATGTATGTATGTGCGCATGACGTACTAACTACTGGACATGGTGTGGTGGTGGTTGTATTACACCGTTGGCATGAGAAAACGGGCATGGAAGCTGATGATGGGAGTACGGAGGTAGGTCCTGGGGATTGAATTTGTATAGAAGACCTAGACTAACCAAATATCGCTGTTGATGACAGGGTCGTGCGCACCTGGCGTCACTATCCATAAAACCTACCTGGTACAACATTATTACACTGCTTGCTGCTGTATGTAGTATGTATTAGACTAATAGTAGTACTAGTTCGTAGTTTTATATTTTTTTATACGAGTACGAGTAGTAGTAGTATGGAAATTGAAAACCGTCAGCTGTGAGTACAACCGATTGAGTGCATATATACATGCGAAAAAAAAAGTCTCCGATCCAAAAGCAGCCGAGAGCTTTTAGCAGAAAACCCTTGCTTGTTGTGGTCGCAGCGCAATAAAAGGGCACGCGCAAGCAAGGAAGAAGTCTCTTGTGCATTCTGCAGCTTGCAAATACTGTAGCGGAGAAACTCAAAGGGTCATGTTTACGGCACGCAGCAGCAGAAGAACCGACTGTGAGTCACGCTTCCTACGAGCGCAACGCAACCACAGCAACAAGCTGCAGTGGCAGTATCGACCTTCCTCACTCTCACAGCGACCCGTAACGTTGCCATATACTCTGTACCTGATACCTGGTACACAGAAGCAGTACGGTATTAATAGTAGTACCGTAAATACATGTTGTTCACACGAGACGACTCTTCTTGTCGCATACCATCAGGCACAACAGGGTCAGAAGAACTACTTTGAACGAGTCACTGAAGATAGCAACTGCAGCTAGATATACAGCCTGGAGTGGCTTGTCTATCTTCATTGCCACGGACATACGGGAATCGAGTGCAGCTCGTACGCTGCCTGAGAAGCGCTTCTCCGTCGGGCCCGGACACCATAGATAGATTCAAGATTCCGATTTCCCAGCAGGCGCGGCTCGTTTTCAGGATAATTCCCCCAACCCAAGGAGCAAAAGACCGCTTATTCTATAAGAAAACCCTAGGTTCCACCGCGTTTTGGTGGCACCTTCCTCTTGCGTGACTGCACCATAGGGTGTGTACGGTACAACCCGATCAAGGCCTCTCGTCACCGGTTGCACGTATTGCAGCTGGTGCAATCCACCCCTAGTCGTGCCTGGAAGGGAGGCAGAGGCGTTGGGGAGGTCTGGGAACGCTCGGGCTGCTGGTCGGCGATTCTTTTTATCGTGACCATCACGGCATTTTCGATCCCCCAGCAGCATTTTCTAAGCAGCATTTGAGTACTGCTGCTGTTCCTGCTATTGATTCCTGCTGCTGTTGCTGCTGCTGCTGCCGGTTTTTGGTGCCGCCGCCGCTGCTGCTGCTGCTGCTGCCGTTGCAGCTGCTGCTGTCTCCTGAGAAAGGAGGTATGGTGAGGCAGAAGAAGATTAAGGAGGAGAGCTTGCGGCAGGAACTGCTGGAAGACCCCGAGTTGAACTCTCCGCAGGTCGGTAGTCACTGGCCTGGGGATGCTGGGGAAGGGGGAGCTCGGATGCGCCGTGACACTTCCTTGACGGTGTTGGTTCCGACACAGGCTAGGTGAGGCAGAGAGCTAGCCAGACCATTATAGCATGGTTATGAATCCGAAATTAAGAGTACCCCATGAGATGCCGAAACAAGCACTTCTCTTGCTTACAGTCATGAGCCCATAGCTCATTGCTCTGTCCATGTCTGTAGTGCACAACGTATAAACAGCGCAGCTTGCAAAGATGAGTATTGACCTGAAATTCGTCGAACCCACGCCTGACGTCCTTGAAATATTTTTGATACAAAATAACACCAGGTATAATACCAGGCTTGTACCAGGTGTGGTGGTCTGTTATGGCCCTTGATTAGGTTTTGGCTCATGATGACGTACCAAAACGGGGGCGGCCGGTGTATTGTATCACGCATCTTGCAAAGATGAGTATCGACGACCCTAAATTTGTCGAACTCGCAGCCGACATTGTGTAAAATACTTCATGTATACCGGGTACCAGGTACAGTATCACACTTGTGCAGCTTTGTGACAGGCCGTCGTCCCGAGTGCACTTTTCTTTGGACGCTCTTATATCGGGAATCCTCCCATGAACGTTTCATCCATCCATCTACCGAGGGGGTACTCGTACCTTCCCACTTATTCGAGAAAATGGTTGATAATCGTACTCTTTTATGAAAAAAAATATTTTTTTATAAAAAATTGAAAAATGTCAGCTGTGAGTACGACCGATTGAATGATTGAAACTCAACTTTGCAAGCTGCGTGGTACATATATATATGTACTCATCCTAAATAATACGAGCTGGGCCAGCCAAGGTCCTGATTTCGAGTTAAATTGGCGATGCCCCGCTCAATTTTACATGTTGGGGTGTGATTTTTTGACACGGTGTTGATCATGCACCAAGCAACAAACGTGAGATTCGCCTTTATTTAATTTTTTTTCTTTTGTTCGAAAGATATGAACGATACAACGATCCGAAAAATTACACAAGCGGCCATAACTTTTTTGAAAAAATAAGAAGAAAAAAGGCAAGTCTCGTTTTGTTTGCACATGCGGTTCAAATATGAGGTTGAAATTTCAGATCGAAACTCGCAAAATTAAGCCGGGCATCGCAGTAATACCACTTGTTCTCATCACTACTTGTTTAATGTATAGGAACCGTTTTTTGGTGATATCTCGTGATGGGTCACGAATTGGGCAGTGCAACTGATATCTATCGTCTCCTTGTGTCCTCAAGACCGTCTACACCAATTTTCACCTTGATCGGGAAAGGCGATTTTTGGAGCCGTCATAAACATTTGTAGGCCAAAATTGTCGAGAAAAATGGTAATTTTAGTTTTCTTGGATATCTCGGCGAGTTCGAGTCGGATTCTCAAACTGTTTGGACCTGCATATGAACTGTTAAGCCACGGTCAATGTTTCCAAATTTCAAGTCCTAACTTGTAGTGGTTGACTAGATTCGACTCTATTTTGATAGGACGCTTTATCCACTTTTTGGCTGGCCCAGCTCCTACATACCCTAGTGTCTAGTGTCTAGCCCTAACCCAATGAAACGCAACCAACCATTGTATCATAGGGTGAAACCCCCTTCGTCTCGTACACAGTCTGCGCCAACCATTTTCTCGAACAGGTCGTAAGCTCTACCGCATCTATCGCCGTACGTATCATACATAATACATGGGTAGGTCTGCACCCCTTGCAAAATTGCACTCGGCGGCGGGAAACGTACAGCTTTTAGTGTACTGCTGCGTAGGAAGCTGCAACAACACACAGCTCCCACTGCTACTCCTACTACTCTTACGAGCAACGATGATACAAGAAATTTTTAATCTTTTGCGCAATGAAGCTGCTGGTGTATCTACAGCAGTCCGTTCTACATTCACCCATCCATCGTATGATACGCGTATACCAGGTACCAGGCACCGGTATATGTTTCCCTACGTACCACAGTTTGATTTCATCATTGGTTTTCTGCAGTTGGTTTTCGGGTTTTCCAGGGCTCCAGCACCTTTGTGTGACTACAGACTCTACAGCAGCTGCAGTAGATATTTATCTAGAGAATTTAATGAGGACAACAACAACGTCTGTCTGCAGCCTGCATCGATTTGATTTTTTTCGAACATTGCGCATCGAATGCTATTATCTTCCGCGCTCTTAATCCCTTCAGAACCTCAAAACCCCTCCCTGGAGTAATATCAAGTAAATCCCCCCCCAAGACGGGTTTCCAATTGTAGAGGAGTTTTGAGGGACTCCATCAAACATTCTATGTTTTTGCTCGCATCCACACCGTTCCCCCCGCCCCCCCCCCCCCCTCCCCCCCCCCTCCCCCTCCGCCACCCTCCCCCTCCGCCCCACCCAATATCACCGCCCACAAACACCCTCCCCCTCCCCTGCCGCCCCACCTAAAAAAAATCAAGATCCACCAGAAAAATAAACACTACCCGACAGGTGATGTCACCTCTTTACCGTTTGATCCATCCATGCAGTAGCTCCAATTCATTTATGTGGTCAAGTTCAAAGTAACCTTTCTCCCCCCCGCCCTATCCTTCCCCGCTACCCCCACCATCGCCTAGATTTATCACAGCACCACGCGTACAGTAAGCTCCTATACATTCATGCAACCTAAAATATTGGAGCCCCCCCCCCCCCCCCCGCGCTTCGCTATCGTAGGAGATAGATGGGTGATAAGTGCTATTAGTGGCCGCAGACGGCAATACAGGACGGGGATAGGGTAAGCAAACATTTTCCATGTAATACGTGGAAGAAGCGTAATGTGCGCCCAAATGTTGGAGGTGTCTCTATTAGGAGTAGGAACGGTGCTCCGTCTCGGAAGGGATGCGTGGTCAATGGTCCAATAACTAAGGCAAGCAACAAATGGGTACGCCCCCCCCCGCTTGAAAGCCCAGCTCGCCCCCTACTGGTTATACGACTTACAGGATATACGTGATAAGGTGATGCATTCCACAGCCGTCAGATGTTGTCCCCATCAAAGACGGGTTTTGTAGTTTCCGTGCAGATATTGAGTAACATCACCTCGTTGACCCTGGTACAAGCTCGTTCTAAGGGCAGTCGCTGACCTACATTAATCCGGTCGCCCCGGTGGCGTATCTGGTTATCCTCGAGCCTGGTATAGGTCAGTTTCGTGAGTTGGAGTCCCGCCGAGTGCATACTCGTATACATTCGTGGGGACTTTTTCTTGCGCACAAATTGACTTGCGGAAAGCGCGAGAGCGTGAGTTAGCAACCCTGGATAAAAAATCGACGAGCAGTGGGATTGCTGAACTCTATGCGCGATAAAAATTGAAGGCAAGAACCGGGGGGGGAAAGGGGCGACACCTGTGACCACGGCTTGTCCAGAATCTGGAAAATAGATGTGTGTGAAGAAAAAAAGCAAAATCCTCAATGAGCACGCACACCCAGTAATACGTTCGTTTTGTGTAACACACACAGCTTGCAAAGATGAGTTTCGACGAAATCTTCGATCTCACAGCTGCAGCGAGTGTGTTTCAATTTTTTATAATGCTCTACGTACAACTGATAATTACACATATAGATAAGTTTTTGTTATTCAAAGAAAAATGAAAAGGAACTGTAATTTTTTTTTCACCTATTTTCCGAAAGTATTGTATAGCAATGGACAGCTTCCTGTCTTGAGACAAAAGGAAGAATTTTGCCACAGAACACAGAAACCCTCGTAATCACCAATAACCGACAGCATCCATCCTTAGAGCGAAACCGATTCGAGGAACAACCAGATCTCTGCGGCCACCGCACCATTGCAACCCCTCAAGAGATCTACACGACCGCATATGACTCAAGCGTGTGTGTCACTGAGGTTTCGGGGCTCGTTTTTTAGTCTGTCGAGAAATCGCGCCCCGTGGTGCTTGCGATTTGAGGCTCCCTAGCCCGACAGCGGCCAGGTAGCCTGCTTGGAGCCGAGACAATGTTCCTCGTTTGTGTACTGGTCGACCCGTGAGCGTGAGTCGGATGTTTTTTTGTTTTTATATATATCCTCCGGCGGATGGGGCAAAATAAAGCTTACGCTCACCACACTTCCACGTATTTTCATGCACGTCGTGTGTCGATTTAACTCAAATGCGTTCGCAATCCAGCTGGTTTGCTGGCGTGTCCTTCGGTTCCCGCGAGAGCGATAGCGCGAGCTGTCCCTACCGGCGGTCCCCGTTACTACTCCGGCAGCGCAAGCTGCCGTTTGTACCGGTGATACACATTATTGTGTTTTTTCAACCAGTTCACCCCGGTGACCTCATCAGGGGGCAGTCGTCGGCATGGTATACTTCCTATGCGTTGGCGTTAGGGTTAGAGTTAGGGTTAGTTCCATCCATGGTGAAACACACAATGATGTAGGATACCCCGTCGTATACGGATGCGTGAGTTGTTGTTGTTGTTGTTGTTGTTGTTGTTGTTGTTGTTGTTGTTGTTGTTGTTGTTGCTGCTGCTGCTGCTGCTGCTGCTGCTGCTGCTGCTGCTGCTGCTGCTGCTGTTGTTGTTGTTGTTGTTGTTGTTGTTGTCGTCGTCGTTGTTGTTCTCACATTAACTTGCACAATCAAGTCCGTGGTCACAGGACAGGCTCCAGTCACTCTGGAGCTGAGGAATACCCCAGGGAAAAGAACACGAACAAACCAAAGGTGGCACACGCATATATCACAGCTGACGCAATTCATGCCTCCACCAGAAACATATAGAAGTGAAATCGGGGGTCAGCCCACGATGTGCCAGGTCCATACTGGTGCATACGTCTCACTACTCGCGCATTGGAAAACCGACTATACCCTACGTGAGTATGTCGACCCGACCTGAATGAATACGAATACATATAAATATAAATTAATATGCCTTCTTTTCGTTTAGTTGGTGAGCCACAGGGCATTTTGTATTGGCGGGAGTCGTGAGAAATGCGTTGTGGGTGGAGAAGCGAGTGCTCCCATGGGGTTCCTTTTCTTCCTTTCTGAAAGGAGCGGCGCAATGGTGCAGAAGGCGGATTGATCAGCGGTGCGAGTATTCTCTCGGCCGGTCGACGTGTCCGCCAGTGGCTGACGTTCGCGGCACGCCTCGATCATGTATACCTATTCCCAACAGTCTCCCCGGAGTGTGTCCAGCGCTCGATGTGCATATCTGCATGAATGAGAGGTACTGCCGTGCTAGGACCCTTTTTTACTATCTTAAGGGTGATTTCTCCCTGAGTTGTCTCTTTTTCCACGTGCAATAACTCCGTAATTTGGTCCCCCGCAAAAACGGGTTTTATAGTTTCCGCGCACAGATTGATTAACATCACCCTGTTGACCCTGATAGCTACACTGTACTTGTAAGGGGAGTCGCCGACCTGTATCCTCAATGAGGACACACCCCCAGTAATACGCGCGATCGGAGCATCTCACACAAAGCTTGCAAAGCTTAGTTTCGACCACATAATCTTCGATCTCACAACTGGAGTGTTTTTTGTTTTTCTATAATAACTCCGTACAAACATCATGGACTCGAATGTACCCGAGAGATCTGAGGTAAGAGATGCCTGATGTGCGAGGCTTTACGAAAAAGCTACCAGGGTATGCACCAACTCCGGTGAACTCGAAAGCCTCCCCCCGGGTATCGAAGTTTTGTGGAAGTTTTCGTTGCCGCGTGCGTGTCTTTGTTGAGCATTTTGGCATTTTTGCTGGTGTTGTGCGCACGCGCACGACATGTTATTTTTCATCGAATTCTAATCGATTTTAAATTCACAGTTTTACTTTTTGTACGATTTCCGCGAATCGTAACACAAAAAAGAGACTCAATAAAGAGAAATATTAAAAACATTTTATCAGGGATCTACGGGCATGTGTTGTATGTACGTTTTACACACATCCACCCATCGTTTTCGTACTTTTTTTTTTGCTGGTCCCGTGTGTTATCCTCGCACTTTTTCCCCGTCTCTTTCTCGCTCCCCAGACGTAACTCGGGTCCAGGGCCACTAAGCAGGATCTTTTCCCCCTCCCCACTACGTGCTGGACAGATGTGCGTGCCTTCATTTTTATCGCGAGGATACTTCAGCCCTTTGTTCCCTTGTCGACTCGCATCGATTGGCGTATGCCATGATACGTATGTGTGCACTATTAATAGATATGGGCACCGGATTAAAAATAACCGATTAACCGCGGTTTTTGGAAACCCCGCAGGCGTTTACAATTACTCTTTTTTTCCAGTTACACATAAACAACCCATTTATTGTTTCATCACGTTTTTTTTAATGTTTTTACACGCAGCAGAAACGTGGATTATGAGCATGATAGCCTAAAAGTTTGGTTATCAAGGTAACGAACAGAACCAAATATCGTACGCCCTGGGAGTACGCAAGGTTCAAATTGAGGAAGAATCGAAAAAAAAAACTGTGGTATCCAGTGTTTTGGAGGCTTTATTTAATGCGTGCCAAACAAAAACCGTCTGCCGTTTGAACCGGTTTTTCGATTTTGAGAATAACGCCTCCTATCTGGTTTTCGTTTTTCGAAAATGCTATCCGGTGCCCATCTGTCGTCTGCACGGGTTTTCTTTTTTGGGAATGTTGCACGTCGGGTCCGGTGTGCGCCAATGGCAGACACTTGAACCCACGCATACCTACCGCATCTATAACGATAGTAGTCCGTCTATATGGCCGGTTGAGTAGTGTCGTAGCCCGCTGTCATAGTGCCTGCGAAATTTCTTTACACGGATGGAAACAATCAGTGTTATCAGATGCGGAGTAGTGCCGGTTGCCGTGGTAGTGCCGGTTGCCGCTATTGTACCGGTTGCCGCTATTGTGCCGGTTGCCGCGATAGTGCATGTTTCCGCTATAGCGCCGGTTGCCGCTATTATGCCGGTTGCCGCTATAATGCCGGTTTCCGCTACATTGCCGGTTGCCGCTATTGTTTCTGTTGCCGCTAGTGTGCCGGTTGCCGCTATAGTGCCGATATATCCGGCTGGCACATGTTATGCCGGCGCCATATATAGCGGAACCACTACGTACTTTCACCCTTTTGGGAGCCGAGGCACAGCCACGTATCCATAAGCGACGAGATCGAGCGTATAACGATTCTTAACAAGAGCGTGCAGCAGCGCGAGCATCACTATGCTATGATGGACGCGTGTCGCACGTCTCCTTGCAGTGCAGTTCAGATGCATTCATTCCCCACCCCAGCAAACCGGGCTTTTTCGTGTTTTCGATGCTGTGGTCGTCATTTTTCCCCCCGTCAATTTTTGCGTCTAAAATCCCTCAGAGGGTTTTTATTGTAACACGGCGGTATCACGCACGGCAACACACACTGCGATTATTCTCCAAGCTTGTTTCGGCCAAGACAATGGGGGGGGGGGGGGGGGGCGGCGCCGGCGCCACAACGAAAGCGCTTGCTTTGGGAAGTTGCCGTCGAGATCCCTCTGGAATCGTTTTTGTATCTGTTTGTGTGGATATGTTGGATTCAACGCAGTAGCCGTGTTTTATTTTAAAGGCCGATAAATGGTAGGATACGGCGGTTGTACAAGATGAGATGCAGTGAAGCAATACCCCGTATGGTTCTCCCTCTCGTATAAACCATAGATGGATTGGTCGCTTGTTTAGTAGCTGTCGGTAGACCCCTCGCTCGGCGTTTTACATTCTCCCCATTGTCGATCGAATCACGTCGGGCATTTGCCCGCGGGGGGCATCTTTTCTTGCGTGTTAGAGGTACACTACCTGTATGAGTACTCACGCACGATCTCAGCACGCAAGCCGCCTACGTACGTACGTACGTAAGTGTATACCAGGTGCAAGGGCAAGAAAGGAGAACCACTACTGCTGTACTACTGTTGTAGTATAAAGTATGGAAATAAAAACTACAAAGTATGTGGGGAGTGTGGGGCACGCTTGGATTTGTGCTGGGTTGGGGCATCACTTGGTGCTGTTGCAATGCCAGCGTGCCATCGTGCCGGGCTTGATAGTTGGGTTGCTTCACAATCGTATGTGAGAGTCTACTTGCGGCCAGCCAGTCTGCCTGTGCGGCCATTTCGGTCACGCTGTACTTCTTGCAATCAGTCGCAGAGTTGAGGCATAAGTTTCATGCCAACATGCCAACGTGCTTGGCTCGAGAGTTGTGGAGTTCTATATTGCGATCGTATAAGTCGCTCTGTGACCTGATATCTGCTTACTACGAGCCTCCCTTGCATGTCCATGCGGTCATTCTAACTTAATGCAACCAGTTGCGGAGTCAATGGCTTCCTTGGTTGTGGGTATGGCACGTGGGGCACGTATATAGGACGGCCTCTCTTTTTTTTTTTGCTTTTTGAGGATATTCTCTTTTAAGTCGGAAAAAAAAAGTTTACGGGAAAAAAAACGACGATTAGTCAACTGCATTAGGCCACAGGTCGCAACCCGGTGCTGCTGATATAGTCGGGGTGCTTGGTGGGGCCCTTCATGGAACATCCCTACATATCAGGGTTCGACGACTGAATGGGAATTGTGAGATACGTGGTGAGCTCCATTGATGTAAGGAGCTGTGCGACACGCGTGCGGGCAGCGTCGGCATGCTTGTGCTACTGCTGCTGCTGCACGCTTTCCTTATCACACGACGCTTGTAAAGGTTTCAATTTTTTCGAGCGTTTTACGCAGCCGTATACAATTGTAGCTTGCGCTGCCCGGGTTGTAACGAGGACCACTGATAGGGACAGCTCACGCTATCGCTATAGTGGGATCCGAAGGATGCGCCAGCTAGCGTTGGGTTGCGAAAGCAACTGAGTTACATCGACACACGACGCTTATGAAAATACGTGGAAGTGTGGTGAGCTCAAGCTTTAGTTTTCCCCATTCGCCGGAGGATGAAAAAAAAAGAAGTTTTTGGTCACTATACATGGGTCCCTAAAGCGTGGAGTAACTCTTTTTTCACGGCCAGGCGTGGAGTATTGGTGTTTTTGTGTCCGATGAATGTTTTCGAAGCTTGGCCAAGTCGTTGTAAACTGCAAACACTTCGCTGCTGCTGTGGGCTTTGAATTGAAGACCGATTCGTCCAACACAATCGACATCGGAATCGCAGAATGGAGACGATTGTTTGGCCAGTTATTCGCAACGTCATTCACCGGCTATATTGCACCCCTCACCAGCCGGGGCGGGGGGTGATTGGGGTGGTTTGGGGATGCTTCGCTCCTTTGAAATCACGCGATATTCAAGCGAGCCGGTGTATTTTTCGAAATCTATTTATCGGAAAGTCGATCGAATTTTCGTTTTTTGAAAAGCAGCCACTCAGCGACTGCAACCACAAAAATGGGATTCAGCAGTGGCACAGCAGCAGCAAGCAGTACAACGGCAGCCGTGTTTCAAGGCCCTTCCTTTGTGCCAGAAGTCATGGTGTTTGTGTGTGGTTGGTGCACAGCAGCAGATCGAACCAAGACAACATTTTCACGTTCAATGCAACGGTCAAGCACACGCCGTCGGCCCTCATACCAACTATACGAAGCATGCAGCAGCAGCAAAATGAATAGCTCACACATATCAATGGAACGCCTGTGTTCCCCCTTTTTTCACTTGCGATGCACCCCATCCCGTAGGAAACCTTGTGTTTATAGTATAATATGCGATAATATTAATAGTATAGTAAGGTGATGCGGGTGGGCGCAACTGAAGAGAAACGCCTACGTAGCATATTCCTGTGTGTTAGGGTGAGGCCTGCTACCGTATTATACGTCGTGCTCCAGTATTCTTGTACGCTGCCGCCGATCATTCAATGAAGTATGGGATCTGAATATTTCCTGAGCATATTTCCCTGCTCTCGCAGGGAGGCTACTGTAGGCTTGAACGGAGTGGAGTGATCGGCGATTGGGTTCATTTTTAGTAGTGATTCGCACCAAATGGCTGGAACCAATTTTTGTTCTGACTAAACATCTGTAAAAACGAACGGCAGGTGTATCACCCAGCTTGCAAACACGAGTATCGATAAGAAATTCTGTCGAACTCACAGCTGACGTACTTACAATATTTTTGCTGTTAGACTAAGCTATACACTCGTGTTTTGTATGGTGGTCGGTACCTGCTACTACTCGCCCGCTTACGAAGGCGGTGGCTGTTTTTTTTTTCCAGTTTTTACAAGAGTTCTGTCCCCCTTTTCGGCTTAAGACACGCCAACCACATGTCCTATAAAAAGTCAAGATACTACGATGATATACGCAAAATCTGGGAATCTCATTCCAGTTTACGTTTTTTTGGCTTGGAAATACGATACGTTTTATGTAAGGGCAAGCCAATAGCATTGCGTGCTGCCCTTTTTTTTTTTTTTTTCTGTCAGTTGTGGCCGAAATCCATTCCCGAAATTTTCTGAAATGTGCCTAGTTCACGAAAAAAAAAAGAAAGGTGTAGAAGGCAATCCCTTCGGAAGACCGGTATGAAGCACGTGCCAAGTTTTCAGATCAAAACTCGAAAAAAAAGACAGAAAATGCAAGAAACTGAGGCTATCTTGTGTGCGTTTTTGTTTTCGCCCCAGTAAGGGTACCCGGCGAAGAAACTGAGTTTCACCCCTTTCAACCCCTTTAGAGTCCCCAAACCCCCTCCCTGTACTAAATTCAAGTAATATTTTCCCCCAAAAGGGTTTTCGATTGCAAAGGCGTTAAGAAACCGAGGCTATCTTGTGTGAGTTTTTTTTTCGCCCCAGTAAGAGTACCCTGTTAAGAAACTGAGGCTCACCCCTTTAAACCCCCTGTAGAGTCCCCAACCCCCTCCGTATACTAGCTTCAAGTAAATTTGTCCCCCCAAAGGGTTTCCGATTGCAAAGGCGTTAAGAAACAGGGGTTGTCTTGCGTGTGTTTCTTTTTGCGCGAGCATCGGTCAACCCGTTAAGAAATTGAGGTTCGCCCGTTGAAGAAACCGAGGCTGTCTTGTGTGTGTGTGTGTGTTTTTTCCCAGTGTGTTTAGGTGGGACAAAGGTGGCGCGAGCATCGAGGGCATCGATGAAGCGACGATAGGTCTTCTCGACGAGCACAGGCTGTCGGTCCATGACCTTGGAAAACGTTACTGCACCAGCCTCAAGCCGAACCGTCCGGAGCAAAGCGCCGGAATGAACGCCGATAGAGCGACGCAGGTGTGTATTGCTGTTTTCTTTCGGTTGGTGGTAGTGGTAGTGGTGTGTTGTTGTTGTTGTTGTTGTTGTTGTTGTTGTTGTTGTTGACAGTATCGCTTTTGATGGTCGTTTGTCGTGGCTGTTGCTGTTGTTGACAGTATCGCTTTTGGTGGTCGTTTGTCGTGGCTGTCGCTGTTGTCGTTGTTGCTCTCGCTGTCTCTGTTATCGCTGTTGCTGTTGAGGCCGCTATCGCTAGTTATTGCCGTTGATGTCAACCCTTCCACAACTGAAAAATTATCCCACACGTAGTCCGTCCCCCAAGACGTCGGTGAAGTTCTAAAGAGGTTATGTTACAACAGCGAACCCAACGAAAATAAACGAAAATAGACGAAACGCCGTTTTTTTTTTGCCTCTCACTCCGCCTACCACCCAGGTGCTGAGCATGATCGGGCCGAACGAGCTCACCCCGGCGCCGACCGAACCACCGTGGAAGCTGTTCATGAAGGAGCTCGTGGCGCCCCTGAACCTCATGCTTATCGCCGCCTCTGTCCTCTGCATCGTGGTGAGAAAATATCACCCTGACCCTACCCGACCTGACCCGACCCGACCCGACCCGACCCGACCCGACCCGACCCGACCCGACCCGACCCGACCCGACCCGACCCGACTCGACCCGACCCGACCCGACCCGACCCGTGACAAGTGACCCGTCCCGTGACAAAATGACCCGTCCCGTGAAAATCCCTGGAACATATAGCTAATGCCGGCCCCACGAAAACGAGCACTAAAACTGGTACCTGGTATCTTATAGTAGTTGCGGTATTGCGTAGGAAACGTCCGTCACCATGTATTTTTGTTCCTTCTAAAAAATTGCAGTGGTAGCTATGGTAGTAGTGCCTTGTGCTCGTGCGGTCTTGCTACCTCTGCTCCAACGCGCCCTCGTCTTGCTGCACACTGGCTCTTTCATACCTGGTGTTCAGTACGCATTTTAAGCACTTTCTCCCGTCGCCCGAAAACGCATTTACGGACCATCCCTCGAACCGCCCCCCCCCCGCCCCGCCCCGCTCTCCCGTTGTTGGCCCGTGCACTCTTTTTTTGCTGCCCGCGTTTTGAGCGAAGATTTACCTGCTCTCGTTTTGGGAAGACGACGACGTCGACGTTGAGTCTTTGCAGCTGGGTCTTGTGTTGGCCGTGGTAATCTTTCTCAACACCTTGATTGATTTTACACAGCGGCAGAACGCTGAAAAGGTGAGTTTTTTGATTGGTTGATGGGTCTAAAGGTAGATTAACGATTGGCTGTTTGGTTGACATACCAAGAATTTGATTGGTTGATGGGTTGGTCGGTGGTTGTGACGTTTGCTTCCTGAATGAAGGGTGGGCTATAAGGGAGGGGAAAGGGGCAGGGGTACAGGAGAAGGGGGACGCAGGTGCAGTGCGTGGTACAGGGGCGTACGGAGGCGTTTTTTTTTTTTTGTGATTGGGCAAGCTCAGTCTCGACAGATTCCTCGTTTTTTTGTTATTTTTCTCTCTCTTTCTCTCTGCAGCGTGACTGAGATGCGGGAGGTGTGTTTTTTTTTCTGACCCCCCTGCCCCCGCTGACCCCCTCCGACCCGCTTATACCTGGAACTCCGTCGCGTGTTTTGTTCTCGGTTTTTTTGTTTTTGTTCGTTTTTGGATTGGTGCAGGTGTTGAAGAGCTTCTCGAAGCTGTGTCCTTCCAGTTCTTTGGTAACAAGGAGCGGAGAGACGTTGGAGATCGATTCTACTGAGCTCGTCATGGGGGATGTTGTCACCTTGAAGTCAGTTTTGGGATGGGTTGGGTTGGGTTGGGTTGGGTTGGGTTGGGTTGGGTTGGGTTGGGTTGGGTTGGGCGTGGGTCAGGGTTGGGTTGGGTTGGGTTGGGTTGGGTTGGGTTGGGTTGGGTTGGGTAGGGTTGTGTTAGATTGGGTTGGGTTGGGTTTGACTTGGTTGGGTATTCCAGAGTGCGTTGGTTGCCTTATTATGGTGGTGTATGTTCGGAAAAAAAGTACTACGACCTCGATCATAGTGTCGATCATAGTGTCGAAGGCCTCCAACAGCATTTCTTAACATACGCAAACCTTCGTATGCCCCCCCCCCCCCCCAACCCGACCATGGCCGTATCGTCGTCGCAGGATGGGAGATAGGATCCCCGCGGACGTTCGCTTCATTTTCTGTAACTCCGCTAAGGTGGACAACTCGTCCCTCACGGGAGAGTGCGCCCCTTTGTCGAGAACGGCGAAAGCTAGAACTGACAGCTCTAGGGACGCTGAGAACATGGGCTTCTTCGGGACTACCCTCGTCGCGGGTACCGCGGTGGGGGTGGTTGTTAGAACGGGCGACAGGTAGGACTTTTTTTCGTTCTTGTTTTTGTTTTTGGAGGAAAAGTGCTTAAAGCACTTGTTTTGGCTGTTTTGTATTTGTTTTTCATTTGGTCGTTCGAACAGGCCAGCTCTTCGGAAACAGCTCAACTGTTCGTTCGGAATGGCGGGGGCGTCTTAATACCCGAAATCGCGTTCTTGGTTTAATGAAAGCAATACGGTGTTTTTAAGATTTTTTTGTTGTTTTATGTAGTTAATCGGGTGGCACTTTTCGATTTTTTCTCGAAATATTTTTTTCGGTGGGGTGGAGAGCTACGGTAGTTCCTCATGTGAGGAAGGAGCCTTAAAGAAGAAAAAAAGGAGTTCACCTCTACCGCCGTAGCATGTATCTTTTTTTTTTTCTTCACCCAGCGCCATCACAATGGAAACCCCTCCCAAGATCGCTGAAGCCGGGTTGTACGGCCGCCGCCTTTCCAACCAATGATTTCGCCGAAGAGAGTCATCCCACGCTACAGGGGTCAAGCGGATTCTACGATTTTTTTTAGCTCCTAGCATGAGGATAAGTCAATATCTCACCCGACCGAAGCATGCCTTCGAAGGCGTTCGTTCGCGCAACCCGGCCAGCATTTCTATGCTCTACTTGTGTACTGTAGCGCTAAAACTAGTATTGTTATGCTCGGGTAAAATTATCGTACTAACCGGGAAAAAAAAAAAAAAAACGTTTAGCCCTGCCGCGGGATAACTCCCAACCTACACAACAAGTGCTTCATGGGGATTTACTGGGATCCTGCTGCTTTTTTGAGCTCCGAGCGACGGCTAGAGTAAATTCTGACGTTTTTTTTTTGTTGTTGCCGTTCTCGTCGGTGGTCTTTGTTGGTAGTTAAGAAGGACGGCCTCCGCTGTGAGGTCGAGGGTTTCTTGGAGAGTCATCGTTGCAAGCCTGTGGGTGGATGTGAAGCAGTGTCTGGAACTTTATGGCTAGGGCTGGAAGAGGAGTCCAAGTTCTTTGGAGCCCCCAAATCTCTTCCCTGTACTAGCTTCAAGTAAATTTGTAAAAAAAAATGGGTTTTAAGGTGTAACGGCGTTAAGTGGTAGGCGGAGGGTGGCGGCGGTGGTGGTGGTGGCGGTACTAGCAGTGGAAGTAGTGGTGGTGGTAGTAGAGGTGCTGGTGCTGGTGCTGGTGCTGGTGCTGATGCTGGTGCTGGTGGTGGAGTGAAAGAAAAAAGAAGATATACATTTCGTATCTACGTACAAGGTCCCCCACTTGATATCCCAGGGGCGCTGCAAGTCGAAAAGGGGAAGCAAGCGTTCCATCGATACGTACATGCATGAGCTACACAAAACAAGAGCAAAAGATTGCTGCGGCTGTGTGCTTCGACTACGTGGTATGAGGTCCGACGATGTGTGTTCGACCGTTTGTTGCATTGGACGTGTTAATGATGTCGTGGTTCCATTCCCTCCTGCTGCTATACACCAGCCACAAGAATTTACACCGTCACTGCTGGCGCAAAGGCGTGGGCTTGGAGCGCGGCTGCCGTTTTGCCGCTGCTGTTGCGTCACTGCTGCTGTACTGCTGTATACTGATTTTGTGGCTGCGAGGCTGAGCGGCTTCTCGTGCAGAAAAGAAAACACCGCTCTTCGTGATCGTCTTGTGTGTACATGACGGCACACACTCCACGACACTACACTCCACGTACAGAAGCACATATACTACACATACAGAAGCACCGTCCGTGGCTGTCACAAAAGCGTACTGCTGCTGTTGTGTAAAAGACAGCAGATAGTAAGAACAATTGGACCGATGCTGTTGTATAGCATGCGGGACAGCGGAGCGAACACGAAAAATTGAGAGGGGAGCGGGCTATTTGAAGTTTTTTTTTTTTTATTTCTGTGGCCCTTTTTTCGGGGTGGCCAGTGCCCAAATAAGCAAACTTTGGCACCAAACTATTGCCACTTTTCCCAATTATGCCGCAGGTTTGGCAGCCAGGCGCCAGTTTTTGCTTATTTTTGTCCGTTATGCATGCGCACAATTGCGAAATATGCGGCACGTTACGCCAAATTCGCACCGCCAAAGTCGACCGGTTGTGGTATGTTTGCGTGTTTGGCGCGGCTCGCGACTCCCAACGCCGACAGGGTACCTTACCCGAGCTGTGAACCTACCCAACGCGTAAACTAGGGGTGGCATGGGCACCCTATGCTACAGTTCGCTTGTTTTGCCGCCTTATTGCCCCGAATTTCGCCTGTTTTGCCACCCCTTGGCCCAAATTTAACTTATGGCTTTGCCTATGGTCCCTACAGCCAAATATGTCCACAACTGTGCCCACATAATGGGTCAGACCCAAAAAAATTGAGAGGGGAGCGGGCTATTTAAAGCTTTTTTTTTAATGTGGGGTTTTACATTGTCCTACTCAGCTCAGAGAGGCGGAACGCAACCCCTTGACTAAAAGAGCCAGCTAAGTGGCGGTGAAAGCTCAGAGCACCGCTACGGAGCTCGGCCGGGATCAAGACATTCGTCGTAATGTACCGATGGGCGCCTTGCTGGCCCCCACAACCGAACGCGAGAGAATAGCCCCCTCGGCCGCCGGACAGCCGCAAGGCGGAAAAAAAAGGCATTTTGTAAAGAGAAAAAAGTGCTTCTATTGTTAGATGTAGACGTATGTACGTACCATTTTTTTTTTGTTCCTCATTATTACCCCACATTTCACTTGGTGTACTGTTGATACCATGTTTGTCTTTTTTTTGTCTTTTTTTGTATTTCTTGACCCGGCCGCCGTGCATGTTAGCACTACGATGGGACAGATCGCGGCGGCGGCGGGGGCGAAGCACACGAACGAGAGCCCCCTTACGATCGAGATCGAGCAGTTCGTGAAGATGACGGCTTTCATCGCCACCATCACCGGATTCATCTTCTTCGTCCTCGGCATGGTCTTTGTCGACGATAACTTCCTCACGCAGTTCGTTTTCCTTGTCGGTGAGATGGTGCTAGTGGTGGTGGTGTTGGTGGGTGCTGGTGATGATGGAGGTGGTTGTGGTGGTGGTGGTGGTGGAGGTGGTAGTGATGGTGGTGGGTGGTGGTGGTGGTGGTGGTGGTGGTGGTGTTGGTGGGTGGTGGTGGTGGTGGTGGTGGTTGTGGTGGTGGTGGTGGAGGTGGTAGTGATGGTGGTGGGTGGTGGTGGTGGTGGGTGATGGTGGTGTTGGTGGGTGGTGGTGGTGGAGGTGGTTGTTGTGGTGGTGGTGGAGGTGGTAATGATGGTGGTGGTGTTGGTGGGTGGTGGTGGTGGTGGTGGTGTTGGCGGTGGTGGTGGAGGTGGTAGTGATGGTGGTGGGTGGTGGGCGGTGGTGGTGGTTGGTGAGTGGCGGTGGGTGGTGGTGGTGGTGGTGGTGGTGGTAGTGGTGGTGGTAGTGGTGGTGGTAGTGGTGGTGGGTGGTGGATGGTGGTGGGTGGTGCGTGGTGGGTGGTGGATGGTGGATGGTGGGTGGTGGGTGGTGGGTGGTGGTGGTGGTGATGATGGTGGTGGTGGTGATGGTGGTGGCGGTGGTGGTGGTGGTCATTGTTGTTGTTGCTGTAGTAGTAGCAGTAGGATTAGTATTGGTTGCAGTGGCGGTTGTCTGTACTATTAATAGCAGTGCTACTGGTAGTACGACTACCAGGTACATAGTAGTATAGTGCGCTTGAGTATTTCTGCGCGGTTAATTATTTCATTCAACGTTCGACTATTTTGCAAGCGCTCTTTTGTTTTTTCAGCATTCGTTTTCCCTCTTTTGCGCCTTCTCTCCCTCCCCATTCTCCTTCCCCAAGGTATCTTTGTGGCGTTCGTGCCTCAGGGTCTGCCGGCGACGGTGACCATGCTCCTCACCTTCGCCGCCATGCGGCTGAAAGACCGCAAAGTTCTCGTGAAGGACCTTACCGCAGTGGACACCCTCGGCACCATAACCCTGTTAGCATCGGACAAGACCGGCACCCTTACAGTGAACCGAATGACGGTGGTGGACATGTGGATCAATCGGAAAAGGCTTTCCACGCTAGGTTCTAGAAACCTGGAAGGCGATATTCATGAGGTATGTGGGGGAGGGTGAGGTGGTGGTGCCGGTGGGAGTGGGGGGGGGGTTGGAGTTGGGGGTCGAGGGGAGGGAGGGGGGGGGAGGGGGGGGGAGGTGAGGGGCGAGCCCGGGCGTACTCCTTTGTTGCTTGCCTTATGAGGTATTAATAGTCATTTGAACATTGACCACGCATCCCTTCCGAGACGGAGCACCGTTCTTACTCCTAATAGAGACACCTCCAACATTTGGGCGCTCATTACGCTTCTCCCATGTATTATATAGAAACTGTTGCGGAAGGAGGGGGAGGGGTGCACTCATTTCTTGCATAGCCGTAGTCTTAATACCGTAGGCCCTCGCATCCGTACAATACCGGGAAGAAACACATCGCGGTTTCGCCGACCAGGCAGACATCGCGTGCACCGATCTAGGAGCGCGGTGAGGGCATGAAGGGTGAGCTGCATCCTACTTAGGACGGGGGGGGGGGGGACGGGGGGGGGGGGGGGGGGGGGGGGGGGGGGGTTAGCGGCTTGGAGTGTTCTTTCAGTTTTCTGAAAAAGAGGAGATTTTGGCGATAAGGGTGACGAGGAGTAGGCTAACGCGCCGTGCCGCAAGGTAGGGCAGCGAGCGCTGTTACAGGTGCCGCCCATCTTGTGCATTTCTGGAAAGCGGAGGGAGGTGTTTCGCCCTGGTTGCTCGGTACCGCTGGGGAAGGTGGGGCTAACGGGAAGAAGGCGTGCTATTAACATTGCGACTGGTTACTCTTGAGTGGTACGTTGGAGGTTTGCTTAACGCGTTCTTCGCTTTGAACTGATAATTCCACCCATGTACACCAAGCACAATCATCAGTAGCAGTGTTCGTGCCGATGCCTCCTCGAGAGACGACCTCTGTGGGTTACTCTAGACTCTAGACCATCAGTAGTCTAGTTTTGGTTATACGCTCCCCGGCAATAGGTTTTCCTCCTGTTTTTCCAGCTTGTTTTCCCCCCCCCCCCCCCCCCGTGCGCGCCCATGCACACACACATCTCTTCTCCCCTTCCTTCATTCCTAACTGACGGACGTTGTCGTCCGCCCCCCCCTCTCTCCTCTCCCACTTGAATTTTGTGTTCCCCCTGAGTAATCCGTTCTTGCCCAAAGAAACTGTTACACCGTTTTGTATGGTTTGCTCGGTTGCGCCACTGACTTAGTGTGTCGTGTCGTGTCGTGTCGTGTCGTGTCGTGCCACGCCGTGTTGTGCCGTGTCGCGCTGTGCCGTGCCGTGTCGTGTCGTGTCGTGTCCTTTTTCTTGTTGCATGTCTGATGGAACTGACGCAAAAGGAGTTCGACGTGCAAGATACTCCAAACGCCACAGCTATGCTGCAGGTGAGGATTTTGCGGAAGGAGAAAGGGAGGTTGGGGTTGGGGGATGAGAGGCTTGGTTTATCGTTTATTTTTAGTTGTCTTTTTTCTTGTATATAGTTTGTCGTTTGTCATATCTCGTTTCTCTTTCGTAGCACAGCTGTCATTTCTCTTCTCTTTTTGCTCGTGTAATTCGTTTCTCATTCCTCGTTCTCGTTTCTAAATTATTTTCGATGTTTTTCCGCGAACGCCCCCTTCCGCCTACCCCCCCCCCCCGCCATAGTGCTTCCTGCTAAACTCCTCTGCGAGATTCGCGGGTGGTCAGACGGAGGGCTTTGGTTCTGAGAGCAAGATCATCGGCGACGCCACGGAGAGCGGGCTGGTCCGTTTCGCGGCGTTCAGGCTGCTGGGCAACGAAGACGTTGACGGCTTCCGAGACCAGTACCCCAAGGTGAACCGAAAAAATCGGCGCGTTTGTTCTAACGACGCCGAGAGAAAATCGGTTTTCACCTCGGAATGTTTATATTTGTGTTGCTACATACGGACAAGAAAATCGTCAGCTGTTTGTCGTGGCTCCTCTAGGCACAGAGGTAGCGTAGGGGAGACGGAACTGGAGGAGGGGGACCGGGGGGGGGAGAGGCGGACGGGTTGAGGGAGGGGGGAGGAGATCTGCTTCTTCCCCCCCCCCCCCGTCCCCCCCTCCCCGCTCTCCACCACCCCCCCTCTGCCCCCTTCTCTATCCCCCAACCCGGCCCTCCACCACCCCCCTATGCCCCCTACCCCCCCCCCCCCCCCCCCCCCCCACCCCACTCCACCCCACCCCACCCCCCCCACACTCATCCCCCCTCGTCTCATCCTCCTCCGCCCCACCCCCGCCAGCCGGTGTAATGAACTTTTTGCTGAATTTGTGCCGCGTAACCGATTGTATTGTGCGCTGGCGTCTTGTGTCCACTGGTACTACTTGCTTTAAGACTCACTACGTTCGATTGACCTGGTAACTGATACAGTTTATCGGTACTGTTTACCGGTACTGTCTGCTTGTTTTTGTCGATAGATGACAGACCGCCGGTTCGACTCTAGCCGAGAGTGGTCGCTATCGATCCACAAAAGATGTGCAGTCTACTAGTCTCTTGAGCACTGCCTACCGGGGGCCGATCGCACACCTTGCGACTTTTGTACATGCCGATCGAATCTACAACGAACCCCGTATTGTATCGTTAAAATTCTATCATCTGTCGCTTTTACCGTTTTTTTTTTTCCCGTGATTGCTAGGTGATGGACCTTCCGTTCGACTCTGGGCGGAAATGGTCGCTATCGATTCACAAGATGCCTCACGAAAGGGGTGCCCTGACGCTCTTCGTCAAGGGGGCGCCGGAAAGGTAAGAGGGACAGGTGTTATTGTATGCGTTATTGTACGAGGCACAAGGCGTGAGGTGGCCCGCGGATCAGTATGCCCCCCCCTCCCCCCCCCCTGCCGACACACACCACCCGACTCAACACCTCCCCACCCCACCCCACCCCACTCCCCCTTACATCCCTTCACCCGAACCCATCCTCCACCCTCCCCCTACCCCCTTTCCTCGTACCTCTTCCCCTCCCCCACCCCCCCCCCCCCCCCCCCCCCCCCCTCTGTCGTCACAACCCCCACCCAACCCCACCTCATTAAGGCTACGGCTATGCTTGATAATGAGAACCCCCCCCCCCCCCCCTCTTGAGGAAGTGACCGCGCCAGAAAAAAAAACCCGTTCGAAGCTGTCATCCGATATGCAAGAATGCGTGCACAAGGTGCCGAGGCCCGCCCGCCTCACAAATGGTTCTTAGCGGGATGAAGGTCACCTTTCGTGCGGCTCGCCGAGCACCTCACGGCGCTTCGCGCTTGGCGCACGCGATGTCGGCCTGGTCGCGGTGAACACCCGACGTGCTCCGTCCCGGCGTGGTAGGGATGCGAGGGTCTATGATTTTTCGACTACGACCATGCATGAATTGAGTACCCCCTCCCCCAAGAAAAATATACCAGGTATATAATGGTTGGCCTCGGTTGGCACCGACGCTGTCAAACATTGTATATTGGGGTTGGCGTTGATTGGCAACGACGCTGTAAAACATGCCAATCACTGCGTGAGCTAGACAGCCACGGTACCGTTTTGTTTTTTTGGCAGTCACCAGGATGATTGTCGGGTAAGATCATGTTGTGTGCGGGGTGGCGAACCCTAACTCCGCCCAAGGGGAATGGTCGCATTGCCTAGTATGAATACGGTAAGGCACCCATGAGGTAAATACATAGTAATACCCATTGCTGTTTCTGGAGTGGCCACACCAGAAAACAAAGTATATCTAATTGGCGCTGCCATCCATAAGCAAGAAAGTATGCACAAGGTGCCGAAGTCCGTCTTACGAGCGGTTATTGGAAGGATGCAGTTCACCCTTCATGCGACTCGCCGAACACCACGTCCTGGCTAGCACTGACAGCTACCGGTCCCTGCATGCACTCCAGCGGCATGTACCCCACCGTGCCCGTCATCTGGGGTCGGAGGCGCTTCTAGATTGGTGCAAGCATTGTCTGCCTGGTCGATGAAAACCCGACGTGCTCCGTCCCGGCATAGTAGGGATGCGAGGGTCTGTGGCCATACAACTACAGCCATGCACAAACTGAGTACCCCCCCCCCCCCCAAGCCCCTCCCCTCCGCTTGATTATCTAGGGTGTTCGCATGGTGCACGTATGCCCGTTCTAAATACGACTACGGCCGTGCACTAAATAAGTATACTCCCCCCCCCCCCTGTTTCCCTCCACATCCCCAACCCCCAACCCCACGCAGCCCCCCTTTTGTTAACAGGGTGATCGCGAGGTACACATCTGTCCTTGGCAAGGGAGCCACCGAAAATTCCCTCTAGACCCCTCCCCCCTCCCATTGTGACAGACTACGGCCATGCACCACAATGGTTACCCCACCCCCCCCCGCCTACCCCCCAAGGGTGATAGGGAGGTGCGCTTCCGTCCTTGGCAAGGCAGCCGCCGAAGACTCCCCTGTTTATTGCCCAAGCCCCCCCCCCCCCCCGCCCCTCTCTCCCCTCCCGATGTGACAGACTACGGTCATGCACGACAAGGAAGACCCCCCCTCCCCCCGTCCCTACGTGCCCCTTCATGGAGAGTAGGATTCACATAGTAGGAGAATGTGAAATACCAAAATGAGGAACGGGATGTGGTAGAGGAGATGAGGAAATCGGATGAATGTGGCATGGAAGAGTTTGGTAGACTAGAGAGTAGCAAGAAAACGATCGCTATCCTTGGAGATAGATGGTGGCCGCAGGCTGCGAAACAGGACGGGGATAGGATAAGCAAACAGTTTCTATGTAGTATACGGAAGAAGCGTAATGAGCGCCGAAATGTTGGAGGTGTCTTTATCAGGAGTAGGAACGGTGCTCTGTCTCGAAAGAGATTCGTGGTCTATATTTCAATGACTAAGGCAAGCAACAAATGAGTACGCCCCCCCTCCTTCCCCCCCCGCCCCTCCCCCCCCCCCGATGTGACAGACTATGGCCATGCGTGACAATGACCCCCCCCCCACCCCGTCATGATCACCCCCCCCCCCCCACTCCTACTGCCTAGGGTGATAGCGAGGTGCTCTTCCGTCCTTGGCAAGGGAGCCGCCGAAGACTCCCCTGTTTCTCCGCTAGACCCCGCTTTCTATAGTGGCTACCAGGCAGCGTACGAGGAGCTCGCCGGGAACGGGGAGAGGGTGTTGGCTTGCGCAATGCTGCCGCTCGATGGAGCTGAGTACCCGGTCGACTTTGAGTTCGATGAGGACAACATGCCTTCAGAAGGTATGACAAGGGTTAGGGGTTGTTTGATTTGGCTATGTGGTTCTTTCAGTTTTTGTTAGATTTAAGTCTGTAAGGGGGTGTTGGCTTACGCCATACTACCCCTCGATGGAACTGGCTGTTCGCTCGACTTTGAGTTCGGTGAGGATAATGCGCCTCAGGAAGGTATGATACAAAGTATATTGTAAGGGTTAGCTAGTTACTCCAAAAGGTACAGTCTATGTGGAGTAGTTTTAACATGCCTCAAGAAGGCACAGTTTGTAGACTACTTGGTGACATGCCTCAAGAAGGTACATGAGGACAGCATGCCTTAGGAAGGTGTGGTACGAAGTATGTGTATAAGGGGTTCATTAAAGCCTAAAAAAAGTACGGTACATGGACTACTTCTAACGGCCTCAAGAAGGTACAGTTTGTAGTCTTCTTTGTGACATGCCTCAAAACGGTACACAACAGCCTCTAGAGGGAATGTAGACTACCTATTGATATAGATTTTTATTGTTTACATGAACAGATTGATCAAAAACTCAACGCACCGTGTTCGCATCACCGGGTTGGCCCTGGTACTACAGCAGTAGCTAGCACTAAGGGGAGTCGCCAACCTGTATCCTTCCATGAAGACATACACCCCCCGTATATAACACGCGCGATCGGAGTATCGCACACAGCTTGGAAAATATTCGTTTTGACGAAGTCCTCGATCTCACAGCTGTATCGGAGAGTATTTTTACTTGTTAATCAAAGCATGCCTCTAGAGGTTACGTAAAGGTAAACAATCTATTATCTTCCTCGAGGGCACGGCATGTTAGCTACCTGCACCGTGCCTCAGGCGGTTATCTAGACTACATACCCGGTGGGTTTTGAGTTCGGCGGGGATAGCACGCCCGTAGTTGGTGTGCCCTGGGTGGGCGCGGGGTGGAGAGGGGGAGTCAACAGCGACACATACCGGAATCTCCTCTGTCAACGCCCCCTCCTTTGTGTTGCCCCCCCCCAACAAAAAAAGAAGGAAGATACTGGAATGAAAACGTATCTGCACGGCTCAATGGACTACGCGAAAAAAGCTGAAACTGCGATTTCGTGTAGGGGACCTGGGCCTACCAGAAAGAAGAAAGAGATACTAAGTATGAGTATACCAGTAGTCGGGAGGAGGACATGGCCACAAATATGTACCCGTGTGGCACAACAATAGAGAGTAGGCAGCTTGCGCTGCCGGGGTTGTAACGAAGACCACTGATAGGGACAGCTCACGCTATACATACAATGGGATCCGAAGGGTGCGCCAGCTAGCGTTGGGCTGCGAAAGCAAATGAGTTAAATCGACACACGACGCGTATGAAGATACGTGGAAGTGTGGTGAGCTAAAGCTTTATTTTTCCCCATCCGCCGGAGGATGAAAAAAAATATAAAATAAATAGAGAGTAGGACTCACATAGTAGGAGAATGTGAAATACCCATGGAGGAACGGGATGTGCTAGAGGAGACGAAAAAATTAGACGTATGTGACATGGAAGAGTTTGGTAGACTAGAGAGTAGCGAGAAAACGATCGCTATCCTAGGAGATAGATGGTGGCCACAGACGGCGAAACAGGACGGGGATAGGATAAGCAAACAGTTTCTATGTAAAATATGGAAGAAGCGTAATGAGCGCCAAAATGTTGGAGGTGTCTTTATTAGGAGTAGGAACGGTGCTCCGTCTCGAACGGGATGCGTGGTCAATGGTCAAATGACTAAGGCAAGCAACAAATGGGTACGCCCCCTCCCAAAAAAAATACAACGGCTAAAAAAGTGTGAAACGAGTGGCCGGTGTTATCACGCGGGTTGCAAATATGACTATCGACAGGTGTGAGTTTCGATAAGTTTAGTATCGGCCCTAAATTTATCAAACGCTCAGCTGACGCATTTTATGTACATGTCTTTATAAAAGTGGTGAAGAACGTTGTGCTATCCCCGGGGAATGGGCTTTCTTTTTTTTTTTCTCAACGAATCCCCCCTACCCCTTTGTTCTCGCCGAAGACAACGTTTTATTGAAGGAACAAACGCCCGCTCCAGGAGGCGTTGACAGATTCGTAGCATTACGGCGTATCAGACTGACGCTTCCGGGGTGACAAGACTCACAGAACGTTGCAGTGGTTTTGAGGCGGTAGCATCTAGGGGATAGGGGACATTGATAGATGGTATTACGGCGTATCAGACTGACCCTTCCGGGGTGGCAGGACTCACAGAACGTTGCAGTGGTTTTGAGGCGGTAGTATCTAGGGGATAGGGGACATTGGTAGATGGTATTACGGCGTATCAGACCGACCCTTCCGGGTTGGCAGGACTCACAGAACTTTGTAGTTATTTTGAGGCGGTATCATCTAGGGGATAGGGGGCATTGGCAGATGGTATTACGGTGTATCAGACTGACCCTTGCGGAGTGGCAAGACTGACAGAAAGTTGCTGTGATCTTGAGGCGTTATCATTTAGTGGATAAGACGTGGTGTCCTTGCGCGAAGTGGCACATACGTAGCCCCTTGCGGACAGAACCCCCCCCCCCCCTAGACGATAAACGGTCACGTTGATGATAAAACACTCCGCAGACAGAAAACACCCTGAATGATAAAATAACCCAAGGACTGATATGCCCCGGAGGCGATTTTTTTTTTTCGCCTCTGGAGGGTATGAAATATGCCGCAGACGACTACTATGCCTCGACGAAAAAAAAGAGGTTCGGAAACAGTAGCTACCCTTCGTGTATTGATATAGACCTGGTATCATACCTCGCGGCCAAAACAACGCACACGCCCACACAGTCCGCAAACAAAAACGAATGCAAGAAAAACGGTATGGTAAGGCATTCAAAAGCGTGCAATCGTCCCCTTTCACAGCAGTGGCGCAGGTTTATTATTTTTGTTTTTTCTTCATGTGTCTGGCTTTGCTTCTTGTTTGTCTCTGGTGCGCTGCTGTTGGCGAACGGTGTTTTCGGTGTCGTAGAATAGTTACACCTAGAATAGTTACGGTCGTACCTCTGTAAAACAGTTGCCCCCCCCCCCCCCCTCCCGCCCCCACTCGACCCCCCCCCCCCTCCCGCCCCCACTCGACCCCCCCCCCCTCTATCCGTCTAGAAAGGGATGAGTGGTCAATTATCTAATGACTAAGGCAAGCAGCAAATGAGTACACCCCCCCTCCCCCCTCTCCCCCGCCTTCCTCCCCCCCCCCCCCCCCCCCCCCCCCTCAATGCCATTGCCGTCTTTTTCTTACCTTGTTTCGCGTGGCCGGATTACTATAATACCTTCCTTCATTTCTTTCACTGCACGTCACGTCTCACTTCTCATATATCCTGTTGTTCCCGCGTTTCCTGTGGTTGTTGTCGTGATCTGCTTTCTCGTTTTTTTTCTGGCCGTTTCCGGGGTTACCGTTTTGTTGTCGCAGGCTTTTCGTTTGTGGGGCTCGTTGGTCTCCGCGACCCCCCCAAGCCGGGGGTTAGGGAGGCGGTGGCGGAGTGCAATCAGGCGGGAGTGCAAGTGGTGATGGTCACGGGAGACCACCCCCTCACGGCGGAGGCCATTGCTCGCCAGGTGAGGATGGAAAGGGGCGGGGTGGGGAGGTACTACTTTGTTGCTTGCGTTAGTCTTTTGACCATTGACCACGCACTCCCATCCCTTTCGACGCGGAACACCATCCCTACTTGTAATGGAGGCACCTCCAACATTTGGGCCGCTCATTTACATGAGGACGACCGGGGGGGGATACTGTATTCGTTCATGACCGTAGTAGTATGGCCATTGGGGGGGTGGGGGAGGGAGGGAAGGAGGAAGGGAGGGCTTGTTTCCGAACTTTTTTTTCTTGTCAACGTTGTGCCTTTTGGTGTCTTATTTTTGATACTGTATTTTCGCCTACTGTAGTACCTGGTACTGTACTGTACTTTTTTTTTTTTCAATGCTGATGGTTACCATCACTTTTTTTTTTTTTTGTCCATGTGTTTTATTGTGATAGCCGGCCTGAAAAAAACGAAAATTGCAAATGAAGGCCAGCGCTAGAAAGGAAACCGGCGTGTCCCTGAACATCATGCCTGCTGTATTTATAAGCAGGGGTCTTGACGGGTAGGATAAATTCTCGCGTGTCGGGTCGGGTCGGATCGGGTCGGGTCGGGTCGGGTCACCTCGTGGTATTTGAAAAGTTCCTGACCAGACCCCACCCGACCCGAACCGACCCGACCCGAACCGACCCGACCCGAACCGACCCGACCCCACCCCACCCAACCCGACTCCCAATGCTCTTAAATCGGGGCACCCGCGGTAGGTGTTTTTTTTTCTTTTATTGTTTTTTTCTTTACTCGTGTTCTCCTCTGTTTGTTTGTTTTGCTATGCTTGTTTGTTTTGCTATGCGTGTGATCTATGACGAGTATGTAAATTATTCGTTTGTTTCCTCTTTTCTTTTGCTTTGCTTTGCCTGGTGACAAGTATCTAATGTATGTTTTTTTTTTTTCGCTTTTCTTTGTGCGTGATGCTCCGCGTGTTGCAGGTCGGCATTATCAAGGGAGACAGCAAGGCGGCGGTAGCTGAGAGGCAGATGGTGGCCGAAGCGGAGGTGGGTTTTGCGCTGAGGTTGCTGCTGTCCTTTCTGTCCTGTATTTGCTAATGGCTAATGTCGTTTGGCGCACTACCGTTGCGATGGCCACCATCTTGCGCCCAAACTGGTTTGACAGTTTCTTGTTTCTTTCCCCCAATTTTTCTGGTTGCTGTTCTGTGTTTGCTCTCGTTAGGTTGGGGCCGATGAATACGACTGCGCTATTGTCCACGGAGACGAGATCGATGATCTCACGCCGGATCAGTGGTGAGCCCGACAGAACCCGCGTTGGTTCCGGTTGAATAGTGCCACTTGTATGTATGGTGCCGTTTGAATGGTGCCACCTCTCTATATAGTGCCGGTTTAATAGTGCCACTGCTCTCTATAGTGCCTGTGAAATCGCCTGGTACTTTTGGAAAACTCTTTTTAATAGTAACCCTACGCCCAATAGTGCCGGTGCCCTGAATAGTGCCGGTGCCCTGAATAGTGCCGGTATGTTGGGCTGGCACCTACCGGCACTGTTGGGACCCCCCTGCTGTAGTGGAGACTAAATGAGTAGGGAAGCTCCCAATAATGCGGGCTTAATAGTGCCGCTGCTCCCTATAGTGCCTGTGAAATCGCCTGGCACTTGTGCAACCCTCTTAGCTAGCAGTAACCCTGTTTCCATTAGTGTCGGTGCCCTGAATAGCGCCGGTGTATTGGGCTGGCACATAGTAACGGTGTTCCGAATAGTGCCGATGCCCTGAATAGTGCCGGTGTATTGGACTGGCACATGGTAACCGTTTTCCGTGTAGTGCTGGTGCCCTGGATAGTGCTGGTATTTGGGTTGGCACGTAGTAACCGTATCCCCATGGTGTCTGCGCTGAATAGTGCTGGTATGTATATTGGGCTGGCACGTAGTAACCGTTTCCATATAGCGCCGGTGCCCTGGATAGTGCCGGTATTTTGGGCTGGCACATAGTAACCGTATTCCAAATAGCGCCGATGCCCTGAATAGTGCGGGTATTTTGGGCTGGCACATAGTAACCGTTTTTCCTATAGTGCCCTGAATAGTACCGGTATGCTGGGCTGGCACAGAGTAACCGTATTCCCTATAGTGCCGGTTTAATAGTGCCAAAGCTCGTTATAGTGCCGGTTAATTGGCCTGGCGATTCTGAAAATCTCTACTTTCATAATGGTAAGCCTTCTATCCCAATGGTGCTGGTGCCCTGAATAGTGCCGGTGTGTTGGGCTGGCACATAACGGCACTGTTGGGGGGGGCTTGCTGTAGTGGATAGTACGAGTAGCGGTGGTGGTTGCAGTAGTGGTAGTAGTAGTGGTGGTGTTGGTACTAGTGATAATACCTGGTAGTTGATAATGGTGAAGAGTCTAACCCCGCTCTCTCCCATCTTCGTCATCACCGAAACCCCCCTCCCCCCTCCCCTCCCGTGCCCCACTTCCCCCCCCCCCCGTCCCTCTCCCACGCGTTGCCACTCGTGTGGTCTGCAAGGGACGAGACGCTGTCTAAGAAGGAGATTGTCTTCGCGCGAACCACTCCCCAGCATAAGCTAGAGATTGTCACGCGCTTCCAGGTAACCCCCTTGGTAATAAGCAGCTGACCGTTCGTGCGAATCGCGGAACAACACCTCACGGTGCTTCGCGCTTGGTGCACGCGATGTCTGCCTGGTCGTTGGAAACTCGACGTTCTCCTTCCCGACATTGTAGGGATGCGAGGGTCTATGCTCATATTACTACGGCTATGCATGAAATAAGTACCCCCCCACCCCCCACCCCCCACCCCCCAGGCCTTCCTCCTGCACCGGCAACCCCTTTCTTCCTTTCATGTATTTATATCATGCCAGTACTTATTGTTTCCTTCGCTCTCGAGATTATGAAGCGCTTCCAGCCCTCCTCCCCCCCCCTCCCCTGCGCGCTTCCCCCTTGTTTTATTTCTTTTTCGTCGCGGAGAGATATAGATGCGTCTGGCATGGCTGTACGTACTGTAAAATTGAGAAAAAAAAATCTTGCCCGACGTGAAAAAGTGCGTTAACCCCGGGCCCCGCCCCGCCCCCTTCTTCTTCGGCCTCCTTGTACTGCAGAACTGCCTGCAATTACGGTACACACAACGGCTTGTGTGTTAGTGCTGAATAAATGGGTTAGCCGTTTTTTGGGCATCAGAGGGAATCATTGACGTTGACGAATACAACTGATGATGGCGGCATCCTTGGGTACGAAGGAACCCGACCTGCTAGGTTAGGTGTCGAGGGTATTTACGGCCGAACTCCCATGCAAGTGCCTGCGAGACGCGCGCACAGCTTGCGTTGCCGTGCGCTGCATGCTTGAACCATGACAAGGACGCGTTCGTCTTTAGTTTTGTCGCTGTACATGGGCCTCAAAAGGGTTGATGTCTTGTGTTGTTGCTAAACTACAAGGGCTAATCTGTGTTGTATGTGTGCAACAGGCTTTGGGACACATCGTCAGTGTGACCGGGGACGGGGTGAACGACTCCCCTGCCCTCAAACGCTCCGACATGGGCATCGCCATGGCGCTCACAGGATCCGACGTCTCCAAAGAGGTACGGTATTGTACAGGGTAAGTTTTTGTTGGGTTAGTGGTGAAGGGTATATTTTTGTTAAGTTGGTGGTAAAGGGTACCCTTTTGCAGTTTTAGTGCTAAAGGGTACCTTTTCGTGGGGTTAGTGGTAGTAAACACCTTTTTGTGGGGTTAGTGGTAATGGTGATGTGTACCTTTTTTGTTGGGTTGGATTGGATTGGACGAAGAGATCTATTGCAAGTATTTGCACTCACGACTACCCTTTTGTGTACCCTTTGTGTGCTCTTCATGTACCCTGTGTGCCCGTACCCTGGGTACATGTACTCTCTTTGTGTACTCTTACCTTTGTGTATCTACAACCCGTTTTTCATCCCAACCCTTGTGCACGGTTGCCCTTTGGGTATTTTCTGTATGCCCTCTGTATACCCTTTTGTTTCCTTTATGTTCTCTTGGTGTCGTCCCCTGCGTGCACCGTTCGGGTGTCCTTATCCTTGTGTACCTTTTATCGTTTGTGTATCTTTTTGTGCACGATGTGTTTGCCTTCTGTATATTATTCCTTTGTGTGCGTTCTGCATGCCCAGTTTGCGCCCACACCCTTTGGATGTCCTTACCCTGGTGTACGCTCACCCCTTTTTGTACCTTCTGCATACCCATTGTGTACCCTCACCCTTTGTGTGTCTTCTGCGGCCCTTGTGTACCCCTTGTGTACCTTATTTGTTATGGTACGTATTTATGTACCTTCTGTGTACCCTCTGTGTACGCCCACCAGGCGGCGTCCATCATCCTCTTGGACGACAATTTCGCCAGCGTGGTGCGCGGGATACGCGAGGGTCGACTGGTGTTCAACAACCTCAAGAAGAGCGTCATGTACACCCTCTGCCACATCGTGCCGGAGGTACAGTACCTTTTCGTTGTGCTTAAGTGTAGCTTGTTGGTTTTGTGTCGTCGGCGTCGTCGTCGACGTCATCATCGGTGGTGGTGGTGGTGGTGGTGGCGGTGATGATGTCTTCAGTAGGTCGCCAGCTATGCCTTATCTCGGCGCCTATAGTACGCCGGCTTCATCTTGTGTCGCCCACACCCACACGTACGCGAAGTACCAAATACAGCTTTGGTTGTGGTGAACTTCAATCTGTATGGTAGAAATTGATCAAGGTCGAATACTCAGCCCTAACACATTCCCCTTTTTTTCTCCATGATGAATTAGGTGCAGCCCTCCCCTCCCCCCCCCCCCCCCTCTCACAAACGCCTTCGCTTCCCCCCTCCCTCCCTTCCCCCCGCCACAGGTTGTCCCCTTCCTGCTGTACGTTTCGTTTAGCATACCGGCTGCGATCAACAGTTTCCTCATTCTTTGCCTCGATCTCGGGACGGAGATCGCCCCCGCTTTGTCGTTCGCCTGGGAGGCAGCCGAGGTGTGTGATTGGTTGGAGTAAGGGGTTGGACTGATTTGATTGGTTGGGTTGACTTTTGGTTTGTTTTGATTGTTTAATTGGTTTGGTTTGATTTGGTTTGGCCTGGTTTGGCTTGTTATTGGATCGAAATTGCCCCCGCGGCGTCGTTCGCCTGGGGGGCAGCCGAGGGGTGTAATTGGTTTGTGTAAGGGGTTGGACTGGTTTGATTGGTTGGGTTGACTTTTGGTTGGTTTTGATTGGTTTGGTTTGGTTTGGTTTAGTTTGGTTTGGTTTGGTTTGGTTTAGCCTGGTTTGGCTTGGTTTTGGATCGAGATTTTCCCCGCGGTGTCGTTCGCCTGGGAGGCAGCCGAGGGGGTGATTGGTTTGTGTAAGGGGTGGATTGGTTTGATTGGTTGGGTCGACTTTTGGTTTGGTTTTGATTGGTCTAATTGGTTCGATCTGGTGTGGCTTGGTTTGGTTTCGATGGAGAGGGCCCCCGCCGTGGGAAGCAGCCGAGGGGTGTGATTGATTGGTTTAGGTTGAATGGTTGGTTTTTTAACTTTTGGTTTGATTTTGATTCGTTGGCTTCAGCTTGGTTGGTTTTGGTTTGGTTTGGTGTGGTTTGCACCGAGGTCGCCCTCGCTTTTTGGTTCGCCTGGGAGACAGACGAGCTTTGTGATGGGTTCGTTTGACTTGATTTGGTTGGTTTTATTTTTATTTGGTTTGGTTTGGTTTGGTTTGGTTTAGAGGTTGATTTAGTTGGTTTGGTGTGGTTTGGACCGAGATCGCTCCCGCCTTGTCGTTCGCGTCGGCAGCAGCCATGGTGTGTAATTGGTTGGTTTGATTGGTTGATTTGGCGCTGTTGTTGCTGCTGCCGCCGCTGCTGCCGCCGCTGCTGCTGCTGCTGATGCACTCGTGCGGGAAACGGCTGAGATCCTGTTGACCAGCAGCAGTCGCATCCCGTGCTTGTATGTGGGCATTATACTTTGTTGGCTGTTTGGTCCCGGCTCTCCCCCCGGATTCCTACCATGCACCGACGCTTGGACCCTCTGCCCTCTCCTCCCCTCCTCCCACGTCCCCCCTCCCAACCCTCCCAATCCGAGGGGCTAACCCCCCCCCCCCCCTTCCCTTCTCTTCCCGCCTACATTGTCGTGGATAACGCTTTGATTGTGTTCGTGTCGTCGTTTCGTTTATTGTCCCATGCGTGGGTGATGGCAGGACGATATCATGGAAGTTGCCCCTCGCAGGTATGTGAAACCTCTGGCTCCTCCGGTGGTGGCGCAGCGGGATGAGCTCCAGTTGCTGTCGCAGATCAAGAACTTCGAGGTAAGTTAGAAGTGCTTGTTGTTTTGGTAGTGGTGGTGGTGATGGTGGTGTTGCTGGACGTGGGATAGGTGTTGGTGTTAGGTGTTAGGTGTTGGTGTTGGTGTTAGGTGTTGGTGTTGGTATTAGGTGTTGGTGTTGGTGTTGGTGTTGGTGTTGGCGTTGGTGTTGGTGTTGGTGTTGGTGTTGGTGTTGGTATTGGTGTTGGCGGTGCTGGCGTTGGCGTTGGCGGTGTTGGTGGTGCTATTATTTAATCAAAAACTACCTGGTACACGGTATGATGGCTTAACTTCTCCGTTTTTTTTCTCCTTGTCAACTGTCTTGAGTGCTTTCCCCTCCTGTCTTTCTATCCCACTCCCATGCTCCCCTCTACTCCTTCCCTCACTCCCTCCCCCCCTCCCTCCCTCCCTCCCTCCCTCCCTCCCTCCCTGTCCTCACCCCCCCCTCCCTCCCTGCCTCCCATCACCATTCCCCATCCCCTCCCTCCCTCCCATCACCACCCCCCATCCCCTATCTCCCTCCCTCCCTCCCATCACCATCCCCCATCCCCTCCCTCCTTACCTCCCTCTTTCTCTCCCTCCCTCCCTCCCTCCCTCCCTCCCTCCCTCCCTCCCCTCGATATCCCCTCCCCCCTCCCTATATTGTATCCTCATGTCTCAATATGGTTTGTGGTTCCCCTCTCATGCGCATTAAAGGTCCGAGAGGTAGACGTGTTGGCGTCAGAGTATCAGGGCGTGGCTCATCGCTTGGGGTACTACTGGTTCAGGCTGTCGCAGTGCACGGTGAAGGGCCGGAATGAGGAGGACGAAGTGCTGGTGGATGCTTTCGTCTACTGCTGGAGCTACGGACAGGTCCGTTTTTTTTTTTTTTTTTTTTTTTTCCGGAGATGGATGTTACAAGGGTGAAATTAACCACAAGATAGACCCGCCTCATACGAGGCATGTAAATACATATTCCTGGTATAGAGCACAGTATGCACCAATTTGGGCCTGTAACGTACGTGGGCTGACTTCCGATTTCTTTTTTGTGTATTTTTTTGGCGGATTTACTACTTGCTTCGGCTACATTATATATACACGTACCACTTTTGGTTTGTTTGTTTGTTTTCCCTGGGGTATTCTTTCACTCCAGAGTGACTGGAGCCTGTCCTGTGACCACGTACTTGATTATGCGAGTTAATGTGAGAACAACAGTGCGGACAAAAAAATGAAACATGATGGGTGCATGGGTGCGGCGTGTGGCTCTAGTATCATGAGAAAGGATTTTGGATACAGCGCCGTAAAACCTCCACGAGTCTACTCGTATATATTTATATACTTCGAAGTGTATATATACATATTTTATTTCTCACACTTCTACTTTCCAGCTTCTGGACAAGCCGTGGTCACAGGTGTCTTCCCTTCTCCCCCCCGGTTCTTGCCTTCAATTTTTATCGCGCATAGGGTTCAGCAATCCCACTGCTCGTCGATTTCTCATCGAGTGTTGCTAACTCACGCTCTCGCGCTTTCCGCAAGTCAATTTGTGCACAAAAAGTCCCCACGAATTGATACGAGTACGCACTCGGCGGGGCTCGAACTCACGAAACTGACCTCTACCAGGCTCGAGGATAACCTGATACGCCACCGGGGCGACCGGCAGTATATAATCCTAACCCAGGGCCGACATGAATGGACGTTGTCCGGAAAGAAAATCAAGCAAAAACAACGTTTTCGGGAAAATTGGCGACCGTACGACAATCCATACACACGTTTTTTTAGCCGTTTCCAAGCTAAGTACCGAGCACTCATTTGTGGGCCCCACATATTCCACTGGCAAGAGAGAGAAAAAGCGTTCACTTGTCGGTCAAGCTGTCCTATGTAACGACTGCTTTTGTTTCGTGTGATGGTGTGATGCTCTGGCTAGCGTGTAAGTAAAACAGGCAGCAAAACTTGGCGAGTGAAAAACTTGGAAACCCCAGCAGGGAACCCCCCCCCCCCCCCCCGCGTCCCCATTGTTTATGCTTATTTCGTGGTGCATTCGAACATCGATCAAATCTCCGGGGTGTTAGTAGTTCGTTGCATGATTTGGTTCGTTTAACCTCTTGAGAGCACCGAGAATTCCTCCCTATACTAACTTCAAGTGATTTTGTTTCCACAAAAAGGTTTGCAGTACTTGTAGTGAAGACGCTAATGTCTCATGTGTCGTTAAACCCTTTGAAGCTTCAGAGGGAAACACGGACGAGCAAAATTGACGAGTGCAGCATCGGCCACAAGAAACGACACAGTACAAGTATGCTTGCTTGGTTAACGCCTTCGCAAACTGGCAACCCTTTTTCGGGGACTGAGTTACTTGAAGTTGGTGTGGGGAGGGGTTTGGGGGCTCTAAAGGGGTTAAGGGACGAAGGGTCAATTACTCTGCGAACTGCACCGGGAGGAGTTTTTATGTTCGACACTCGCTCAGCACGGTGTCACCCGTGCTGCTGCACAGGTCACGCTAGGCTGTTGATTAAGGCGGTTCTGTTATTGATGCGTCTGCACCTCTTGCTACTGTTCTCTGATCGTTTTTGTGGGCCTCAAAGGGGTCAATTCTAAAAGTATGGGGTGTGTTTTTTTGTCTTGAAACACGTTCTTTTGATTTTGATACCTTTAAGCGCCACCCCCCGTTCATCCAAAACTGCGTGATACCCGGTAGCCTTTTTAGGTGTGTGTAGTACGCGGAGGCGTTGTTGCCGGAGCTACGGACAGATCTCACTTTGCTGGCTCGTTTTGTCCACTTCACTCTGTGGTTGTGGGCTTGTTTTAGGGGGGAGGTTGGGTTTTGGAAGCTCGCCCTAGCGGCATATTTCTGGGAGATGTACATCCTAGGAATCTTTGCTGGCTCATTTTGTTTCCTCATTTTGCTGTTTCATTTTGCTACCCCATGCTGTTGACTCGTTTTTTTACCCCACGTTGTTCACTCAGTTTGCTACCCCACTTTGTTCGCCCACATTGTGTTTTTTTTGCTTGTTTTAGGCGGGAGTTCTGATTTCGATCGCCGCCCTAACGGCCTTCTTCTGGGAGATGGACCTCTTGGGGATATGCGCGTCAGATCTCATAGGAGCCTCCGAAAACGGATACTTCGACACAGACGCCGATGACTTCACGGTGAGTTGTTGTTGCTGTTGCTGTTGCTGTTGCTGTTGCGGTTGCGGTTTCGGTTTCGGTTTCGGTTGCTGCTGCTGTTGCGGTTGCTGCTGCTGCTTGCTGTTGCTGTTGCTGCTGCTGCTGCTGCTGTCGCTGTTGCTGTTGCCGTTGCTGTTGCGGTTGCTGTTGCTGTTTCTGTTGCTGTTGTTGCTGGTGTTGCTGTTACTGGTGTTGCTGTTGCTGTTGCTATTGCTGTTGCTGTTGCTGTCGCTGTTGCTGCTGTTGCTGGTGGTGGTGGTGGTGGTGGTGGAAACTGACGCAAGTCTGACGTAACGCTGTATTTTCTCGAGTGTTCCGCTCTTCGTGTCGAAAGTGCAGTCTAATACTCGATAATTCCTCAGTAGTGCCCGATTCGGCATTATGTGGATGATCCCGCCAAAAGCTCGGCACAACCTGGGACAACCTAGGGGTGAGACCGTAAGTTTACAAGCACACGGCCATACCCGGCTCCATGCTCTCCTGTACTGCTCACCCGCTATGCTCTCGTTCACTTATTGCTAGGTAAGGTGGTGCGCTCTTAGCCTCAAGGCCTATTCGATACGTGTCCGTGTCGAAAATTCGGCGATCGACATTATGTTGTTGTATTGGTATCCCGACTTGTGAAAAATGCCGACCGGTCAGCATGATCCTACCCAGAGCTCAGCATTCGGCACAACGCCGGTCTGTCGGCCTGGCACACGCCGGAATTGTACACCCGGACACACACCGGCATCATACAGGGACCCCTGCTACTGCTGCTGTACCTTCAGCAGTGGTGCTTATACGTGCGCGTGGTTCTGGCCAGCGTAGTATATTCAGCAGTCGGTCTATACGAGCGCGCGGTTCTGGCCAACATATTATACAGCAGTCATTCGCAGGTGCAGCAGCTCTGTAGTGCGCTGTTATATACGAGAAGCGCTGTGTCCGTGCGAATGTATGTACATCAGACATGTGTACGAGTAGATTTCCTCTTCGTGTGAACGCTTTCTCCGTGCGCTCTCCTCTTCTCTTTCTCTCGGTGGGCATGTAACTGTTGCTGTCGTTTGTTGACGCTGCTGCTGCTGCTGCTGCTTTGCATTATGCTGCTGCTTTGCTGCTGCTGCTTTGCATTTTGGCCACGGCGGGGGACGCCCAAGTGCGGTGTGCGCCGCAAATATATATATATTTTTGTTATTATTATCCTCTGGCGGATGGGGAAAAGTAAAGGTGAAGCTCACCACACTTCCACGTATTTTCATGCACGTCGTGTGTCAGTTTAACTCAATTGCATCTTCGCAATCCAGCCGGTTTTCTGGCGTGTCCTTCGGTTCCCGCGATAGCGATAGCGCGAGCTGTCCCTACCGGCGGTCCCCGTTACTACTTCACACCATTTCTATTTGTTGCGTCGCCCTCATGTGTCACTGTCACAACCCCGAAGGAAAATCGTTTTGACACGTGCTTGTGATAGGAGCCAACATTTTTCTGATCACCGGGGTTCCTGAACGGATCAACCACCCGGCACCGCTGGAATCCCCTTTTAGTGGGTTTGGTATGCTAGCACATTTTATATAATCATTCTAACGACGTCAGCTGTGAGTTCGGCTAGGTTAGGGTCGATACTCATTTTTTTTCGACGTATATCTCGGCCATGGGGCATACTTTCGGTAAGTAAAACTAAGTTTTCGATGAGGTGTATAGACAGAGCTCCTTGCTTGAGCCTTTTTTTTAGCGCCGCACTCCCGAAATGGGGATAAAACACTTGGAGTTAGTATACTAGGATATATATTTTTCGGAGTTGGAAATGGGTTGAAAACCCATTTTGGGGCTCATGTACAGCGACAAAACAATGTATAAGCGCGTCGTTTTTGTCATGGTGCGAGCATGCAGCACGCGGCAGTGCAAGCGGTGCGCGTGTCTTACGGGCGCTTGCATTGGAGTTGGGCAGTAAAATTGTCGTCAGCAGCTAGTCTAGCAGGCCGCGTTGCTTCGTGTGAAGGATGCTGCAATCGTCGGTTTGAGCCGTCGATTTTTCCCTATACTATAATCAAGATAAAGTAAGACCCAAAAAGGGTCAAGCGAGGAGCGCCTGTACTGCAGCGTGCGTCCTTTTATAAAAATATGTCAAGGACGTCAGCCGTGAGTTCGACGAATTTCGGGTCGCAAAGATGAGTATTGACCTGAAATTCGTCGAACTCACGGCTGACGTCCTTGAAATATTCAATACTCATCTTTTGCAAGCTGTGTTTTTGGTACTTGCAATATACTATGCGGGTGAGTTCTTTCTCAATGGGAAGGGTCCTATTCTTTTGTTTAAAAGTATGCGCTGCATGATTTACATACCCTGTGTGTATGTGCGTATGACGCGCGTTTTTTTTTCTTCTTTTTTGCGGTAGACGTGCACGGGGATTGTCATGGACGCGGACGAGCAGCTGGAGGCACTGTATCGTGGTCAGAGTGCATACTTCGTGTCGGTGGTGATCTGCCAGTGCTTTAACGCGTACGTGTGCAAGGCCAGGAAGGGCATGCCTTGGGGGAGTCGTTACTGCAGGTGAGTCCGCCCCCTCCCCCCCCCCCCCCCCCCTCGGCCTCCTTCCCGTCTTTTTATCTCTTTCGTATGTGTGCGTTTTTTTGCGTTCTTTTGCTCTTCGTATGTTTATTTTTTTATGTGCGTAGACTGTTGCTTTTTATATTTTGTGTTTGATATTTGGTACGTTTTGTTTCTGTAGTTTGTATTGCTCTCTGCCACAGAAGAGCCCCACCCCCTCCCCGCTTGTATTTCTTTGTTGTTGTTGTTGATATTGTTGATATTGTTGTTGTGTTGTGTATATATATTTGATGTTTTTGATGTTTTGTGTTTTTTTTTTGTGTTTGGGGTGTCGTGCTTTTAGTGTGCCTTTGCTCGTTTTTTGTGTGTTTTTGTGTGTTTTTGTGTGTTTTTGTTTTGTGATTTGTGACGTTGTACCTTTTTTTGTGCTTTTCGTGTGTGTGTTTTTTGTTTAGTTGTGTGTATCAGTACATGCACGTTCTAGCTCGATACCCATAACTGTGCACCCTTCTGAGATTGTGCGCCTTCCCCTCTTTTCCCACAATAGCAAAAAAACATCACCCCCCCCCCCACCGCCCCCCCAACCCCTGCTCCGTCTCGAAAGGGAAGCGTGGTCAATGGTCAAATGACTAAGGCAAGCAAGCAACAAATGAGTACGCTCTTCCCCCCCACATCCCCTTTTGCCGGCCACCACTGCCACCGCCGCCGCCCCCGCCGCCGCCCCCGCCGCTGTCGCAGGAACAAGCGTACGTACTTCGCGTGTGCTTTTAGTCTATGCGTGGCGACGTTGATCTGTTTGTGTCCTGGGGTCAGGTACATCTTGTACGCCAGGCCGTTTTCGCCGCTTGTCATCACCTCGCCCCTGGCTGGAGGTGTCTGCATCATCCTCGCCGAGGCCCTTAGAAGGTTAGAGCCGTGCCAGGCTGGTGTAGAGCGTTGCTGATGTTGAGGTGTTGCTGTTGTAGAGCAGGGCTGTTTACTAGGCACCTTCTGCTGTTGTAGAGTCTTCATTGGCCACTTTTTCTCGTTGCGGAGCGCTGGTGCTGCACAAGTAGAGCTTCGATGTTGAGCACTGCTGCTGGGGATGAATTGCTGTTGTAACGCACTGCTACAGTGGTTTTGTTGTTGCACAGCACTGCTGCTGTAGAGCGCTGCTGCTGATGCTGTAGAACACCCGATGCTGTGGAGCATTGCTGCTGAGGAGTACTGCTGCTGTAGAGCATTGCTGCTGTAGAGCACTACTGTTGTGGAGCATTGCTGCTGTAGAGCTTTGCTGCTGTAGAGCTTTGCTGCTGTAGAGCTTTGCTGCTGTAGAGCTTTGCTTCTGTAGAGCTTTGCTGCTGTAGAGCTTTGCCTTTGTAGATAGCTGCTGTAGATGGCTGCTGTGGATGGCGGTTGATGTTGCTGCTGCTGCTGCTGCTGCTGCTGTTTTTTGTTGCTTTTGCTGCTGCTGTCTCCTCACGTATGTAATCTATATATATCACGACGCCCGCTGCACTCCACTCCCATGGCGACACGCTCGTAATCCAATTTTGTCTAATGTCTTGGGGCTTTGTTTGCAGGCGGCTATTCCCGGCAATGGGGCTGGTCCCTCGAAAGCGAGTGCTGGCCGAACGGGCGCGTCTGGAGTCGACAGATAGCTCGGGGATGACCAGGTCCATCGGTAGCCAGAAGGTGAACGGGGCGAACCTGTCGATTTCTTTTTTTGTGTTTTTTGTGTTTTTTTCTTTCAAATGTGACTTTGACTGGGTCAGTCAGCGGTAGACTGCCTTTCTTGCAGGCGGGTGCGCCGGGTTTCGAATCTCGGCTGGTGAATATGTATGGAGGATGCTGTTTTCTGAGGCTGGCACCGAGGCCGAAAGTACGCGAGCGCGAGCTGACAACATCGATGCAAAATCGACGAGCAGCAGGAATACTGAACACTATTCGCGATAAAAACGAAGGCACGTGCCGGGGGGAAGGGACGGGCACCTATGGCGACGCCATGTGCAGAAGACCGCTGAGGTTAATACGCATATATCCTACGAATTTTGCTGAAAAATCAAGTTCTTTATTATTGTGAGTATGATCGGTGTGGGTTTTCTGTTGTGTTATTAATAGTGGGGTGGGGTGGAGAAGGGCAGGGGCGAAAGAGAGGCAACACACAGGGGGAGAGAGAAAAAGGAAGACAGAGAAAACGAGAGGCCGAGAGAGACGGAGAGAGATGTGTGGCCGGTGCCTGTGCCTTGTTTACGTAGTGTTAGCACGTGCAAGCAATAATTTGCACAGGGTATTAAATATGACGTGTCGACGGTCTTACTTTTGGAGACGTGCTTCTGCTGCTGCCGCAGCCGCTGCTACCGCTGCTGCTGTTATTGCTACTGGTGCTGGCGCTGCTGCTGCTGCTGCTGCTGCTGCCGCGATCATGCTAATTCTTCCCTACCCCTGCCCCCTTGCCTCGCTGCACACTCCATGTACTCAGTGCGTCATGCTCTGTTTGATACGATGCTCGAAAGCACTGACTCTGCCCTCCACCTCCCGCTCCCCTCCCGCCCCACCGCCCCTCTCCCCGCCGCAGTCTTTCGGGGTCGCCGCGATTCACGACATGGGCAAGGGGGTTGTGGAGGCTTCCGTTTAAGGGAAGTCGCTGCAGACTTTGCTTGCTCTCGCTGCCATGGTGGATGGGCGCCGACATCAGTGTAGGGTGGGGTAAAGCGGTGGGGGTGGTGGTGGTGGTGAAATAATCGGGGAATAATCGCGTAAGAGTCAGGAGTCGCTGCAGTATTGTTTGAGCTCTCTCTGTGTGCTGGACGAACGCCGCCAGGGTGTGATAACTTAGACCGATGTCGAGGTGATGGTGGTGAGAGAGTCGACGGAGAGTAGCTGAATCGTCGCTGGATTGTTGCTTTTCTTTTCTTCTCCATGGTGGATGGATGCCGCCAGGATGTGATAGGATAGGCTAGGGTAGGGTAAGGTAGAGTCGCTGAAGAGTTGCTAGCAGTCTTTGCTTTCTCTCCCTCTCCGTGATTAATAGGCGCCGCCGTGGTGTGATCCGGTAGAGGGTCGGGGGGCGCTGGGCGTACTCGTCTTGCTGCTTGCCTTCGTAATGTAACCGTTGACGACGCATTCCGTTCGGCACGGTGTCGGGGGGGGGGGGGGCGTACTCATTTTTTGCTTGCAGCAGTCGTCTGGCCATTGACCACGTGCCCCTGGCGAAGCGGAGCACGTCAGGGGGAGTGGTAGTGGTAAAAAACATGGTGGACACTCACAGGCGAGTCGCTGTATTCTTGCTTGCTCTCCCTCCCTCTCCTTCGTCGATGGGCGCCGTCAGGCTTGGGTAGTATACAGCGGTGTCATGGAAGATGCATGTTCGTTCTGCAAGTTTTTTTTTCTTTGGCTGTGTTGTTTACGTTTCTTTTTTTCATCATTTTTATTTTGCCTCCCTCCCTCTGCACACGATCTGGCGAGGTAGGGGGCGGGGGGAGGGGATTTTGACTGTATGCCGCGCCGATCGTTTTTTGTTCATGTGTTGGCGTTATAACCCTTAAGACGTACACTCTAGTTTTTAGCGACGAACTAGGTGGAATTAGTGTGCGGCAACCCCCCCCGTGTTTGGTCGCAAACTGCTTGCAATATTTGTAGAATAAATTACTCGCGGTGCAGAAGGGGAAGGGTGGCAAACGCGGGGGTGTGTGCGTGCTGGAAGGGGGAGAGGGGTAAGAGTCAGCGTCATGCGCGATTATGCTTTCGAGCTCTTGGCACTTGGAGGCGGTGCTCGATGACGGTGGCTGTGCCTGAACTGATCGAGTTGGGATCGAGAGGGAAGCAGAGAGTCAAAAATAGGCGTTTTGTCCGTGTGCTAGCGTATGCTCGTGTCCACATGCTCCACGACAGTTATTTTATGTTTCCGGATTTGCTCTACCGTCGCTGACACTCACGCGTGTATGTGTGTGTGTTTCCCGCTATATGTCGGAAATGGGAGAGTGATGAACTCCACACGTACTCTTTCCCGGTGCCGTCGTCGCCGATGTGTGTGTTTTGTTCGCGGACGAAAACTGGGGAGAGAGTGGTCTAAGGAAACCTCTCCTTGCACCGATAATAACTGCACCTGCTGCGGGGTGGTGATTTCGAATTTTGGTACGTGTTCGTAGCCGGCCGGCCGCTCGCTCGCTGTCGTTTGCTGTGGTGCGTTTTTGATGGTTATGTTTTGATGAGAATTGGACGCGAACGAACACGAAAGCAAAAGCGCGAAACCGCTGCTGCTGCTGCCGCCACTGCTGGTGCTTGTTGCAATCAGTTTATTTCGCCCCATGCACGCACACACGCAAGCTTGCAAGCGCCCACGGGCGATCAACGAACGTATCTCTTTGGGCAAATACCCTAGGTGTTACGCAGGAAGTTGCGGTTAACCTCGAGCTGTTTCCCCGAACCGGCTTTCATTTGCTCTTGTGGCATAAAAAAAAAAAATCCCAGGGCGAGCTTTGATTTGTTTCGTCGTATGATGCGCGTTGCATTCCTGGTACGCTTGTGTACGTGAGGATTGGGGGGGGGGGGGGGGGTGCGCGCACCACGTACCCCAGGGTGTGCTTTGCGTTTTTTCGTCGTATTATGGTATCGTTATATTATGCGCTTTTGTACGAAAGGGTGGGGAGGGAAGAATAGTGCGCGCGCTGGAGAGGGAGTTTGCGGCTGTCGGTTGTGCACCATAGATGTCCTGGCCAAAACTAGGTAGCCAGGTGTCCGTGAATGTCGCGTCGTTTTTTTTGTAGCTGTGGAAGGGAGACGGGCTACCAGACGTCGATTGCGAACCCTAGCGCGCGTGTACGCAACGACTCGTTTCGTTTTTTGTTGTGTGTCGGTGGCGTTTTTTTATTTTCTTTATTTTTTTTTATTTTGTTGGAGCGCGCGCAGGCACGCAGGCAGCTAAGCTGCCGTTGTTTGCTTTTTTGCCCGAAAGGCCCCACCACCCCCCCCCCGCAGCTCGAGTTTGTGATGATGCCCTACATGGGTGCGCACTCTGTGCGAGTTGGTATCGAGCCCCCTGCGGTACAGTAGTAATATTACTTTAGCTATATGACGCTCCTCCTTCTTGTCGGCGTACTCTTCTCTCGAGAGGGGCTGGCCGTGTTTGGTCTAACACGCCGCGCCCTTGTTGGCGTTGCCCCTAGGGCATCCCTGAAGAAGGGTGGGGTGTGTTTGGCCAGGCGCCCGACCGACTTCCCAACGGCGTCGGCCTCTTGCGATGATGTCGGGTGTGCCTTTGGGCGGCTGAAAGAGTGCGTGCGTACTGCATCATCACCCGCGTGGTTTTGCGTTACGTGTTGGGTGCGCCTCGCCACATGAACGGTTTTTGTCACCTGCAGCACCAGCGCAACGCGCGGGGGGACGAGCCCTTGCTCTCTCCCGCCTTTCCCCAAGAGCTGCGTGCTACCTCAGCTGGCAGTCTGCTGTAGGAGGCAGTTTCTTCCCTTTGTCAGGTTATATCGTCATCTGAAAATCATGTGCGCTGAAGTACTTGATAGAAATTATTCTAACAAAGTCAGCTGTGAGTTCGACGAATTAGGGTCGATGCTCATCTTTGCAAGCTGCGTATTACACCGGTCACTCTTTTTTAGTAAGTTTTTCATGAGTCAAAACCTATTTCAATACTTATAATGCATAACTAAGTGTTATACAACAGCAAGTATTTCTCTTTCGTAGTGTACGCTCGTACTTTTTTTATAAATATTGAAAAACGTCAGCTGTGAGCACGAGCGATTGAATGGTTGAAACTCAACTTTGCCAGCTGCGTGGTACATCTATATTCCATTTATGATACGTATAGCGTTTGCGAATTAAACCTTTTGTTAAAGTCTCAAGCCCACGCCTGCATGCCAGTGCGTACAACAGGCGGTACAGAGTAGTGTGGCAAAGTGTGGCAAAACTCATCTTTCACCCGCCTTGAACTTAGAATTCGGTAACGGGATTGACGGGGATCATACTAATTCTTTACCCGTCCTCTGTGAAAGCAGACCGAGATCTTCAATCTCTTTGTCCGCCCCGACATATCTGAAGATCGATATATCTTTGTCTTTCACCGTCCCTGTTTTCTTTTCGACCGGGATCTTGATATGTCGCCAGTCCTGAAGCAAGGAAGAATATCGGGATGCTCGGTGAAACGGAACACAGATACCCCTCGCCCCCCTCTGAGTACACCCTCCCACACCCGAGCTCACCACATACAACAACAGTTAGCTCTCTTGTGCTGCGCGCGGGGGGCTAGTGGTCATGCATCGTGTCCGGTGCCCCGGCCAGCGCGTGCTGCTGCTGCTGTTGCTGCTGCGGCTGCGGTTGTTGCTGGTGGCAATGGGAGTCGCAGGCGCCATAATGAACTCCAAGCCCGTGGACGAGTCGGATCCCTTCGTGTTGCATCCGCGGTGTGGTAGAAAGTTTAGTGTTAATAGTGGGTGGTGTTGTGGTGCTATTATATTATTCACGAAAATGCGTGGTGGATCCTCTAGGTAGCCCCGTTTTGATCCCCGGCTTTGCTTTGTCGTCAGGCGGGGGGCAAAGGTCAAGGACGCGTCGTGGCACGATACGGGGGGCACGTTTTAGCTATAATATTTTCTGGATGACGGGGCCCCTTTAGAGCCCCCAAAACCCCTGCCTATTGCCTATAATACTAAATCCGAGTATTCTCCCCCCAAAACGGATTTCCCGTTGCAAAGGCGTTAAACTTTCGGGGACTTGATTATATCTTGGTTATTGTATACTATATTAATGATAGCATACAGACCAAGCGGCGACGATCGAAATCAAAATCAAGAGAGCGTCTAGGAAAGCGTGAGGCGATCCGAGTGTCGGGTCACGCCTCCTCCCCCGATTGCTTGCCTGCCTCACACACAGCTTCTTGCGCTGCAGTTCGAACACACATCTATCTTCTACACCCAGCAGCTTGGATTATTGCTTCATGCATGCAGCAAACCAACGCTGTAGCCGAGAGTTTTTTTTTTCGTCCGTTTTTTTCTCTGGAGTCAACTCAAAGGGTTGATCGTTGAATGCCATTCTTGTTTCTTCGCAGTATTAATAAAAGTCATTCGTTGTACCTTACGCGGGCTACGATAGAGGAGGTGCACCACATCTTTTTCTTGATAAACTACCCCTCAATTTGGGAGCTTAAGACACGTCTCGTCCCAAAATCTCATTGGGAGAAAGAGAAAAAAAAAAGGTGCTATAATAGGAACCGGATGAAAAAATCCCATGGCCTCTCGCAGGTACTTAGTTGTACACTCGACGAGAATCACAGGCAAAACGAAAAAAAAATGGCGTATTTCTGACGATTTTGGGTTAAGGAGGCCTGCCCCCCACCATTCAGAACCAAACCCTTTCAGACCAAAATGGGCTACCTCTATTGTATCACGCGTCTTTCCGTCTCGCCGTCGCTTGGGGTTGCGCATCTAGGGTTGGACATTCGTTTTTTTCTCGATTCAAGATTGTGTTTGGGTGTCACTGGGTGTCACAGCAGGTACTTCGTATTATAGAGCTCACCCTCAATCACAACTGACCACACCCTCAGAAAAGATCTGGGTGCATCTCTTCTACTGCTGCTTTGCTGTAGCATATATATGGCACATATATGCGACCCCTAAAGCGGTTGGAATTCCCCCCGACCCCGCCCCCCCCCCCCCCCCCCCCCCCCCCCCCCCCCCCCCCCAACCCCCACGCCTTTAAAAATCTCCGCCCTATCCTCACCGGTTGTACGACTTACAGGATACACATGGTATACTGATGCATTTCTTTCACAACCGTCAGATTTGTCCCCGTGTTCTCTCCCGCCGCCCCACATAAAATCACAATCTGCCAGAGTAGTAAACACTACCAGACAGGTGATATCACCTCATTACCTTTCCAGCCATCCATACCGTAGTAGCTCCAACCCCTCTCCCTCCGCCCCCGTCTTTCCCCGCTACCTGCACCATCGCCTTGACCTGGCACCACGCGTATAGTAGGTTCTTACCAGGTATACATTTATGCGACCTAAAGCGGTTGGAACCCCCCCCCCCCCCCCCCATTTGAACATTCCGCCCTCCCCTCACCGGTTGTACGACTTACAGGCTATTGTTAAGGTATTTGTGGGGTATTAGTCCGTTTGACCACTTGCAAAAGGTTAACCAACAGCTTACCCCAAACTAAGCCTTATAGCACTCCCCCCCCCCTGAAACGGCGGGATAGCAGGTCGGCCGGGTATACGGGCGGACCTGTCAATTATCCAAGCCGTTTCATTTCCTGGGTATACCGGGGAGAGTGTTTTTCAAGTTCGCCATGGGGAAAGTCTGAAAAAGTTTATTATGGTGGATGTGGGGCTCGAACCACGACCCAAAAAACCCATGCCTTGTCGACGACGCCATTATTTGTTGAGGAATTTGTGGGGTATTAGTCAATTTGACCACTTGCAAAAGGTTAACCAATAGCATACCCAAACTAAGCCTTACAACACTATTCATGGCAAAATGATTCAATCCTTCTACAACCTTCAGACTTGTCCCCATTAAAGGGTTTATAGTTTCCGCGCACAGATTGAGTTGCCCCCCCATCTCCCCCCCCCCCCCCCCCCCCTCCTCTTTTTCACCCCCGGCCCCCCGTTTTTTTTTTTTTTCAAACTCCCCCCTTCCCTCACCAGTTATGCGACTTACAGGATATACTTGATAAACTGATGCATTTCCTTCTACAGCTGTCAGATATTGCCCCCCTCAAAAACGGTTTTTATAATTTCTGCGCACAGACTAACTAACATCACCCTGTTGACCCTAATAGATAGCTACATTGTTGCAAGGGGAGTCGCCGACCTATGTCCTTAATGAGGACACACATTACATCCGGTCATACGCGCGATCGGTGTATCACACACACCTTGCAAATATGAGCTTCGACGAAATCTTCGACGAAACCTTCGATCTCACAGCTATGTATGGTGCATTTTAATTTGTATTATTATATAATATATGCGTCCGAACCAAACTGATGATTCAACGTCGTAACCTCGCCCACCGAACAGGAAACACCTCCTCCTCCCCCTCCCTCCTGTATGTAGTCTTCGAGTAGTACAGCAGTGTATTATTACTACAACACAATGTAATATAAATATTAATAGTCTATACTCTGTGGGCAAGGCTGAAACCTTATTTATTGTAGCGCCAACTTTGAGCATAGATTTACTGCTGTACAGGCTACCGTGTACACCCCCTCCCTGATGGTAACATCAAGATTTTTTTTACAAAAATTGAAAAACGTCAGCTGTGAGTACTACGGTTGAAACTCAACTTTGCAAGCTGCGTGGTACATCTAGGTTTCGCTAATATACAGGACCAGGAGCTGCACAAAATTTACGGAAGGTCGCGTTCGCGCGTGTTATATACTTGGTCCTCATGAAATATATAGGTCGGTGACTCAGTGTAGCGCCTGCCGCTGCGCATAGCTCCAATCAATGACGAAGTGTTCGTTTCTGAGTTGTTTCTACGTATATTATAAAAAATGAAAATACATTACGATTGACAGCTTATTGCTGTGAGATCGAATATTTTGTCGAAACTCATCTTTGCAAGCTGTGTGTGATACTCCGATGGCGCGTATTACGAGTTGTGTGTCCTCATCAAGGATATAGGTCGGCGACTCCCCTTACAACTACAGTGTAGCTATCAGGGTCAACAGGGTGATGTTAAGCAGTCTGTGCGCGGAACCTATAAAACCCGTTTCTGAGGGGGACAAAATCTGACAGCTGTGGAAGGAAATGCATCAGTTTATCAAGTGAATCCTGCAAGAATTAATTATTACAATTGTTTCTACATTATTATTAGACTATGCTACAATAGTACCTACATCCCAAAAAGTCAAAGTTGTGTTATTTGGAGAGATCATCAAGGGGAGTATGACAGTACGGTAGATCAGCAGTCGTGTAGGATATACCTGCGTGGGATCAGGGGCGGGGTGGGGAGCGTGGGCTCCATTGGGAACTACAAGTAGATATTGGAGAGATGAGGTACTACAGAAAACTAAAAAATTCAAATCCTTCATCCAAAATGAACGAAAAAAACGGACGGTGCTGATTGGTTAGAATGTTGGGCCATTTCCGCCGCATTTTAGCTTCCACCGCGTGTGCCGCGTGCGTGTCAGCAGTCCTCTCCCGACCTGACACCTCTGCTTGCCTGGGAGAGCGTAGCACCTGATTACGGCCAAAGCTCACAACAGCAGCCGTAGCGGTGGAGAGCTAGCCCCTAGAGACAAACTTTTGGCCCCCTTGCGACTCTACTATGAAGCGGACTCGGGATAGTGACTCGTGTCGGGTTGCTGTGAGCAGTACTCGTACGAGCATCTTGACGATGATGGCCTTGTTGTGTAGTATTAGGCAGGCAGATGCATTTGCCTCGCTTGCAGCAAGGCCAGCGAGCAGCAGCAGCAGCAGCAGCAGCGGCGGCGGCGGCGGCATCATCAGCAGCAGGAGCAGCAATTTCAATGCCGCTGGGCTGCACAGAACCACCCGTGTCGTCGCGCCGCGCTCAATGGCGTCAAGGCCTTGGCCTTCCATGTCCGCAGGCCTGCCTGGGGACAGCTCTGGCCTAAGCTCGGCCGCAACGCAGGCTTTCGCAGACCTCCGTGAAAGGCTAATAGGCCCGAGCCTGAGCGAGGCCGCTCAGAGCCAACTCCAACAGCTATCCCTTCCCAAGGTCAAGCTCCTAGAAGATCTCCTCTCCTCCTCCTCCCTAAAGCCGCCCGGGATGCCTACGCTTCCCGATCTATCGGACTGGCTCACGGCGGCATCATCCAGCGCCGGGCAGCAGCCCAGCACCAGCGAAGTCTTCTCTCGCCTTTTATCCCTCGCGGAACAGGCGGGCCTTGGCGACCTGACGCTGGTGACCCGTGCCTGGGTGGAAGCCGCCGCCTCCGGCCTGCCCCTGACCCCCGAAAAGTTTACGCAGCTGATGGACGTCGCAACCCAAGCCTCAGAACGGGCCTCCTCCCGCGTGGCCCTATCGCTGGATGCGCTCGTTGCGGAGAACCCGAGCCTAGCTCCGCCGGTGGGACATCTAGAATCCTCCTTCGGGCACGCGCTGGCCGCGGCAGAGCAGGCGTATGCCGCCGGGGCTTCCGCCATCCCCGAGGAGTTCCATCCTATGGTGGTCACACTCGCCATAGGGGCTGCGTCAACAGCGCTAGGGTTTTCCCTCGCTGCGGCCTGGGATAAGGAGGGGGAGGAGGAGATAAAGAAGAACGCGCCGCTGCCTAGGGATTACGACCTACCCGCGATCATGGACTACTACAACAGGCGGCCGCTGACGCTATTCGGTCGCCTGTTGGAGGTTTCCTATAGACTTGGCTCGCTCGGGGGAAAGCTCTGGTTGGACAAGAATGCTGGGGGGGGGGAGGGGTGGGAGCGGAATATGGGGGCGAGGGCCGAGGAGTTCGTGGAGTTCTTGCAGGGGGCTGGCCCAGCGTTTATTAAGATCGGGCAGGGGGTTTCCATCCGGCCGGACATTCTTCCGGAGGCGTACCTGAGGGAGCTGACCAAGCTCCAGGATAGGGTGCGTGCGTTTTGCCGTGTAATGCGCCTATTGATGGATACATGAGAGCCCGTAAGTGTTACCGTTACTGTTAAAGCGGTGTGCATCGGTTACGCGCGTACGCGAGTTATCGTACGGAGTACGAACAATAGCTTATTAAAAGTACTGCTGTACCAGGTGCGTATTAGTGTTTATTACTGCAAAAAGCGGCAACAGCATTGCAGAACACGTGTCACATGTCATGGCTCATTCTTTGCTCTTCCTGTGCCTGTGGCGCTTCTTATTGTTTTACTGTTGTTGTTGTTGTTGTTGTTGTTGTTGTTGTTGTTGTTGTTGTTGTTGTTGTTGTTGTTGTTGTTGTTGTTGTTGTTGTTGTTGTTGCTGCACCACGGGCATAGTGCTCTTTTCGCTCGCTTCCGTCGCTAATGTGCGAAAGGACCGGGGATGTTTTTCGTCCCCTTTACCCCATTGGCCGGTGCGTTGTTGGGACTCTTTTTCGGTGGCATTTCATTGCGTTTCGACCCCCCCCCAACTTGCACTGGCCTAATCGTACAAAAAAACTAAAACATAACGTTCAGCGGTGACGCCTCCTGATGTCCTCCATGCTCAACGCTGCAAGCTACGTACTGCGTCAGCCTCGCGATACTCTAGCTTCCTCGTGAAGAATGAAAACCGTATTTTTTTGTTGATTGCATGTTGCGCCCGCTGATTCCTCGTCACTGATTGATATGTTCCCACAGAAGTCATCACATCCAATTGCTATACTTTGAAGTCTGTAATCGCTTCGCTTGCCTGCCTGCCTGCCTGCCTGCCTGCCTGCCTGCCTGCCTGCTTACCTGCCTGTCTACGCTCTTTGTGCAACCAACCTTTGCCTTTTGTGCTGTCAGGTCAAGCCTTTCGACTCCGCCGAAGCGAGGAAAATTCTTGCCTCGCAGCTGGGCAAGCCTTTGCGAGAGGTTTTCCGAGATGCCGACACGGCGTTCGAGGTCCCCGTGGCGGCGGCGTCCCTTGGGCAGGTAATCTTTTTGGGGTGATACTGTCATGCAGCGCAGTGCACCGATCAATAAGTAAGAAACCTAAAAATACGGACCCAGGGTGGGTTTCTTAATCAGGAAAGGGTGCGCTCTACGCCGCTGTAACTTCAGTATAATGGCTTGAATATCAGCCTGCCTTTGTTATTGCCATGTTTCTTGTTTTGTGTCATATGCTGTATCTGGTATGCGTTTGGGCGGTGAACTGGCTGACCATTTATTGATAGTAAGTCGCCCACTAGCGGTTAGTTGACTGTTGGTAGGTTTTACAGTGTATTTGCGGCGTGTTGCAGGTGGATTCGCGGGGTAAGATTGTTGAGTTCCGCGTGTTTGCATCTGTCTGGCGCGTTTGTGGCGCTACGTGTGGCGTTTATTAGTGAATACTAATCCAGTTATTCCAGTTATTTAGTAGTTGGCTTTTAACTCCGCCACATGAACACGGCGTAGCCGTAAAATTCAGCAGACTCACCCAGTATCCTTATTTTAAACATTACAAATTCGCTCCACCTATGAGCTTGAGGTTTCCGCCAAACTCATATTTTCAAGCTGTGTGTGATTTTCCGATCGCGCGTGTTACGGGGTGTGTATGTCCTCATGGACGATTTAGGTCGGCGACTCCCCGTAGTGCTATAATAGCTACTACCAGGGCTGTGTTGTGTTGTGTTGTGCTGGATCTTTCCTGCTTCTCACTAACTTCACAGCTGACGACAACATTAAACACCCCCCAGCTCGAGCTCCTAGCGAGAGCTACGGTGTCTTAACTCGTTGGCGATATCGCTTGCCGACGGAAAACCCACGACGACAGGTGTACCGTGCGACGCTGCTGACGGGGGAGGCTGTGGCCGTGAAGGTGCAGCGGCCCGACGTCCTCGAGTCGGTCACGCTGGACCTGTACGTGATCAGGCTGCTGCTGCTTTTCCTGTCGCAGTGGGACGGCGTGCGGGACACCGCTCTCAGCATCCTGGCGGTGATCGACAACTGGGCCGACCGCTTCCTGCAGGAGCTGGACTACCTCAAGGAGGCAGCTAATGGCGACAGGTGATTTGTATATATATATCCGTTGTGGGACGTGGTCCTTTCGCAGGTTTCTCTTCGGTATAGAGAGGTGTGGAGACACGCCGAGGTGGGTTGTGTGCGTAACCGCACTGTCGAGGGTCAACAATGAGGGAACACCTCAGAGTGCCCTCGAGGAGCCAGCGTGGTCTTGAAGGATTATAGTGACAACGAGGCGGTATGATCTAGGGAATAGGGCCTGGTATCTACACCGTGGTCTATAAAAGCTTTCCGTTCGGGATGTGGTTGGCTTGAAATCCGGGGTGTGTCGCAAGTAGAAAGCGGGGGGGGGGAACCAAAACTCTTGTAAAAACTGACGAAAAAACAATTAGCCACCGTCCTTGTAACCTGACAAGCAACACCGACCACCTTACAAAAACGAGTTTATGGCTTAGTCTATATGGAACGATGGAAAAAACTAAAAATACAGGGTTTAGGTAATATTTTGCGGTGGAAACTCCATGATTGATCCGAACTTTCGATGTCCAGTGTTCAGGTGTTCTTTTCTTAGGTTTCAATTTGCCAGTTTGTCGATTTGCCAATTTTCAATCTATACTCGGGGTGATCCATAGCTGGGGCAGCCGCTTCCTGCAGGAGATCGATTGTCTCAAATAGTCGGTCAAATGGGATATGTATAGTTGGTACCATTATTATATTTTTTTCCGCTACTCTGTTGTTGATGTTCACACCGGCAACATTCGTAGGAGCCATATATATTCGAAGAATAATACCCTTGCAGAAACGAGCGGCCGGTGTATCACGGAGCTTGCAAATATGAGCAACGATGCTTGAACTCGATGATTGAACTTACAGCGGGTGTGTTTCGAATACTTTTATGAAAGGAGACAGGTGATTAGAAAATGAAGATTAACAAAACAAACGGGGTTTGTTGATATTGGAAACGTCGCGGTTGGTCCGATTTCGATCGTTGATGTCATATATATGTCTTTTCTCTAGTCGATCTCCAAACAACGTCCAATGTATTTTTGTCAATTTTCAATTTGAACTTTTTTCATCTTTCTATCGTTTTTTATTTTCCGGTTACCGAAGGTAAACGGCCGCAATGTGGTGAAACTACTGCTGTTGCTGTGGCTTGGAAGGTTGCCTACATTCAAGCGCAATCGTGACCCATCGCCGCCCCCTTCCCCATCCCTTCCCCCCTTCTCTTGCGCCGTCCATTTGTACTTCCAACACCGTTTCCCGCCCTTGAATAATTGCCATGACGACCTGGTGCCGCCTCGCACGGTGATGGAATTAATTTGGCAGGTTCCGGGCTGATATGGCTGCGAGTAAAACCCTGGGGGAAGCGATTGTGGTGCCTCAAGTCTTCGGCGCCTTGACATCCCGCTACGTGCTGGTGACCGAGTGGATCGAGGGCGTCAAGGTGGGGGCAATTATTGAAAGGAGGATGCAGGGATGTTCTTTTCCCGGCGGGGTGTGGTGTTGCTTCACGAGGGTCGTCCTTTTATTTTTTGGACCACAAGCAAGCGAGTGTTGCTGTACAGGGTTCCTCGAAGTACATAGGCTCGGGAGCTACGATGCTTGCGATAGAAGGCCTTAATATCGTCTGCTGATCTAGACTAACCGTAGTACATGTGCGCATGGTTTATGTTGTATGATATTTTTGTTTAGAATAATCCACCTAGCCCGCTCCGCCCCCGCCCCTCTACAACCGCTTCCGCTGACGCCGCGCCGCCGCCATCGCTCCCACGTTCTCTTCATTTTTCCTCTCCCCTCCCACCCAATGCCTGCCTGGTCAGTGAAACCTGACGTGCTCCGTCACGGAATTGCAGGGGCACAGGGGTTTATGGTCTCACAGCCTACGACCATGGGTAAACACGAGTACCCCCCCCCCGCCCTTTCGACCCTTACCCCCCCCCTCCTCAGCTCGTCTCCGCCCCCCCCCCCTCCTCTCTTGCCTTTCACCCCTTTCCCACGTCAAAGGTGGACGCTATTGACGCTAGTACAGAGGCGGGGCGGGAGCGACTAAAAAAGATTGTGGCGACTCTGCTGAACTCGTACCTGGCGCAGCTACTGGAGTCGGGCTTCCTCCACGCCGACCCTCACCCCGGGAACTTTTTGTGCACACCCGACGGGAAGCTTTGCGTTCTGGATATGGGACTGATGACAGAGGCAAGCGTGCTTAGTTTAGTTTGTTTAGTCTGTTATTACAAGGATACCACATTTTTTTGACGGGGGTATTGGTTGTGCATTGCAGCGGGGGATGCTGTTTTGATCCGGCTGTTTTGATCCGGCTTTTTTTTTTTTCAACGTTTTTGTTTTACCGTTTTGTTTTTGCGTTTTGTTTTTGCGTTTTGTTTTTGTTGTTTTGTTTTATCGTTTTTTTTTTTTTTTTAATCGTTCTTGATGTACTCCCGAAGTATATGTTTTTTATCTTACTGTTTTTTCGTTTTAGTTTATCGTTTCGCTTTATCGCTTCGTTTGATCCTTTTAGTTTATCGTTTTGCTTCATTTGCATACCGTTTTTTAGTTAACCCCCGGACGCAAAGCTCTGCGTTCTGGATATGGGGCTCATGGCGGAAGCAAACGTGCTGATGTATACCGGGTATTTCCGGGTTTTTTGTTTGGTGTGTGTGGCGTTGGTTGCTGCCGTTGTTTTGTTCCTATCGGTTTCATTTACCTTTTTATCATACCGGTTTTGTACGCTTTTGTATATTCCGCTTTAGTTATGCATTGCCTTTTTTTCGTGCCGTTTAAGTCATATCACACTGGGTCTCACATATTGCAAGCTGCGCGTGAAAAAATTCGACACTATTACGATACCGTGCGACACGATACGATGCGATGCGATGCGCCACTCAAGTACACCGGGTAGGACACGAGACTGCACAGTCTGAAACATGACGAATGCTGAGATAGAGGTATCGCTTTTCGTCTGAAATGGTTTCTGAATGACGGGGCTCCACCTTAACCCACCTTAACCAAAAATCGTCGGAAATAGTCGAATTTGTTTTTCACCATTCTCGCTGTTTACCTAGGCCATGGGATTATTTGTAATCATCCGCGATAAAGCAGGTTTAGTTTCGTCAAAATCATTTTTTGGGGTTGAGGAGGACGTGTCTTGACCTCCGAAAGTGAGGGGTAGTATTATAAAACAAAGTGGTGTGCTTCTATCGTAAGCACGCGTCACAATGTAATACGGCACGATACGATACCATTCGATACCGTTCTAAAGCGGGATGGTGCCGGTGATAAGTAGACTGTTTGTTGTACGGGTGGCTGCGGACCACCGTGTTGCTATCTGGGTGTACGTGTCGCACCATAGTATACCGTCAATACCGTCACTATTTGAAATACTTGACGATGCTGGTGCTGATGATGGTGATGCTGCTGCTGCTGCTGCTGATGGTGGTGATGATGATGATGATGATGTTGCTGCTGCTGCTGATGATGATGATGGCGATGACAATGGTGATGATGATGATGATGATAATGATGACGATGACGCTGCTGGTGCTGGTGCTGGTGCTGCTGCTGCTGGTTCTGATGATGATGCTGATGGTGATAATGATGGGCTATGCAGGTGGCTGAAGACCAGCGTTACGCTCTTCTGGAGTACGTGTCCCACCTGACAGCGAAGGACTACGAGGCGACTCTGAACGATCTGATCGTGCTCGGATTCATCCCAAAGGAGATAGGAGAGGATCCAGCAAAGGTGATTTCGTTTTGTTCATCGTACCGGCAAATGTTGTACTAGTCTGGGCCCGAATATAGTGCACGCATCTTTGTTTTCGATCGTAGTTGGGAACGGTGGCTTATAGTTGGATCCAGACTTGTTGTGATTGTTGCTTCATAATTGTTTGCTTGTGTGAGAGTGAGTGCGTTTGATTCGTGATTGTGTTGGCTTGTGTCTGCTGTTTTCGGTTTCCTGTTGTTTGCCGCTGTTGTTGTTGCGGTTGTGTGTGTTGTGCTCGAATTTTTCGTTTTCCCTTCCGTGCCTCGGGTGCGAGGTGCCTCAGCACGCCTCTTCTTGTCAGCATTGTGTATCAGACACCAGGTACCAGTTTTACAAAACGAAGCCCTACTACCCTTCCCGACCTTGTTCTTCCCTTCCCTTCCCTACCTTGCTCTGCCCTCTCCTGTCCCACCGTGTCCTGACCTGTGTCCGTCTTGCGTGCTGCCCCCCCCCCCCGCCCCCTGCATGGCCTTTTCCCTTACCGTCCCTACACATACTTTTGCTGCCCTTTTCGTCCTGCCGTGCTGTCGTGGTGGTGCGGTGGTGTCTGGTGTGGTTTATAGGCGGGCATCGTGGCCCCTCTGCTGGCCACGGTACTGGAGCAGCTCTCCAACGGGGGAGGGGCGAAGGCGGTTACCGTGGAGTCGGTTGGGGAGGAGGTGGAGGAGCTCGGAAGGCAGTACCCTATCGTCATCCCGGCCTACTTCGGCTTGATCATACGGTAAGCTTAAGCTTTCATCGTACGGTAAGGTTTTATCGTGCTGTAAGCGGGTTAAGTGCCAAGGAGGGCGCGTGTTTTCTTTTTTTCTTCTGGTTTTGTCTTGCCTCGTCGTGTCTCGTCGTGTCGTGTTTTGTCGTATTGCCTTTAATTTGTTTTGGTATTTTTGATCTGCCGTTTGTTTGTTTTGTCATGACAATCTCCGTTTTCTCCTTCGTTTTATCAACTTGTCGGTGATGGTGGGTTTGGTTTGGTTTGGAGTCTGGTTTGGTTTGGTTTGGTTTGGTTTGGTTTGGTTTGGTTTGGTTTGGTTTGGTTTGGTTTGGTTTGGTTTGGTTTGGTTTGGTTTGGTTTGGTTTGGTTTGGTTTGGTTTGGTTCGGTTTGGTTTGGTTTGGTTTGGTTTGGTTTGGTTTGGTTTGGTTTGGTTTGGTTTGGTTTGGTTTGGTTTGGTTTGGTTTGGTTTGGTTTGGTTTGGTTTGGTTTGGTTTGACTTGGTTTGGTTTGGTTTTGGTTTGGTTGGTTTGGTTTGGTTTGGTTGGTTTGGTTTGGTTTGGTTTGGTTTGGTTTGGTTTGGTTTGGTTTGGTTTGGCTTGGTTTGTTTTCGTTTGGTTTGGTTTGGTTTGGTTTGGCTTGGTTTGGTTTGGTTCGGAGTTTGGTTTGGTTTGGTTTGGTTTGGTTTGGTTTGGTTTGGTTTGGTTTGGTTTGGTTTGGTTTGGTTTGGTGTGGTTGGGTTTGGTTTTGGTTTGGTTTGGTTCGGTGTGGTTTGGTTTGGGTTGGTTTGGTTTGGTTTGGTTTGGTTCGGAGTTTGGTTTGGTTTTGGCTTGGTTTGGTTTGGTTTGGCTTTTTTGTTGTGTCTCCTATCGTTTCATACCGGTTCATTTTCTTGCCCCCCCGCCCCCTCCCCCCCTCGTCCCGTTTACCCCACCAGCGCTTTCTCGGCTCTGGAAGGCCTTGGTCTCCAGCTGGACTCGCAATACTCCATAGTCAACGAGTGTTTCCCCTACCTGGCGAGGCGTCTGCTGACTGAGGACTCCGAACGCATGCACAAGATGCTAAGGACGTTCTTGTACGGCAAGGAAGGGCGCTACTTGCAGGTCAGATGGCACAAAATTTCGACCAAGGGTGCAGAATGAGAGAAAGGGGGTCACGGGGGGGAGCGGACCCCTACTACGATAATCCAAGGCTACGCTGCGGTAGGGGAGGGGGGGTTATGTTGTTCTGGGGCCTACTCTTGCAGTGGCTCTGGGTCGTTCGCGCGAGTGACTTCCCTGTTTCTTTTGCGGCCTTAATAATTTCGTGCTGTTTTAATTTTGCGATGTGAATCCGCATTGGCATGGTTAGGTGCGCTGCTGAAGAAAAACGCCTGCCAGGTATTGTCGTTATTTCCGTGAGGTGCTGAGTCACTCGTGGGAGTGGTGAAATAGCGGTGAAAATAGCTCAAACTCGGTAGGGAAAATGTGTGTATTGACATATATTAGCATCCCCCCTACCTGCCGCAGCCGTGGTCGATGCGGGTATTACTGCACTTTTCGGGCCAAAAATTTTCTGGCTGACGCGGCTTAGCCCCTTTGTAGGGCCCAATAAACGCCTCCCTACGACTAGTTCCAAGTAAACTGTCCCCCCAAAACGGGTTTCCAGGTGTGGAGGGGTGACACTGCTCCTGCTCCCCTGCTGCTGCTGCTGCTTCTTCTCCTGCTGCTGCTCCTTCTGCTGCTGCTGTTGGTGTTGTATTTGCTGCTGCTACTCCTGCTACTGCTGCTGCTGTTGTTGCGGCTGCTGCTGCTGTTGTATGTGCTGCTGCTACCAGCCACAACAATTTTTTGCAAGTACCACTGCTGTTAACTCTAAACAGCCAAGTAATGCCGCTCCCGAGATGTTTTTTTTTTTTTTCCTTTTTTGTTGCTGTTTTTCTTGTGCCATGTGTCGTTCAATCCATTCGACTCGCTCCAAACAAATAAATAACGACCTAAACCTTGAACGCGCCAGGTGGACCGCGTGGACGAGCTCGTGGACGGCTACTCACAGTTCACCGCGCTCGCCGACGAAGCATCAAAAGGCGTTTCTGTCGACGGGGTCAGGGATCCGCTCGGGCGCTCCACTACCCCCCCGCCTTCCTCCTCCGTGGAAGTCCCTACCACCGCTGCTTCTGCAACTGGCGGCCGATTCGGATCGCCGGGGGCGGATACATCGCGTGTGCTTGATGGTTCATCCTCGCGGCGATTACCCTCCCCGGGGGCGGTGTTTGGTGGAGGGACTGATAGGGCCCCTGTTTTTGCGGCGGTGGGGTCGGGGTTGAGGGGGGTCGGGACGGGCGGGGGGGAAGGGCGGGGGAAGAATGCGGACCCGATTCAGGACCCCGTCGCTAGGGATGCTTTGAAGCTTCTGTTCTCGAAGGAGGGAAACTATGTGCAGGTGGGATGCATGTTGGTGTTGTTGCCGTTGTTGGTGTTGGTGACGTCGTCGTGCGTCGGCTTCGGTCGGACGTTGTTCGTGCAATGTGTTTTGCGTCGACCATGGCCTCCCCTCCCCTTCCCTGCCCTCTCCTCCCCCCCCTTTCCTAAAACGTACCCCACACCCCCTCGCTCTCTGAAGCTTATCCCTCCCCCCCCCCTCCGTATACCACAACGCCCTATTGGCCATGTCGGTGCAAATATGTTCGCCTCTCGCTGCTCAGGAGCTAGTGGTGGAAGAGCTGGTTCGGATGACAGACGCGTTGAGCCGTGAGGCTAACCTGCAGATCATTGAGGCCCTGCGGACGCTGACGGAGGCACCTCTGTCCCCCGCCCGCATCGCGAAAGCTCTTGCAGAGGCACCTTTGAACCCGCTGCTGGCGCCTCTGCAGGCCCCCGCAAAGTGAGCCTAGGACGGGATATATTCTGCAGCTGTCGGTGAAAGTCGCACGGTAGATGGGGTGTGCTAATATGTGTCACGTACGTAGATACAGTTGTGGTATATCTATAGATGAGGGTACAATGATGGAAGAACAGTATAATGTTCATACGAAGCAGTAAGAGACAGTCGTGATGTTGCTTTTTTGGAAGCTTGTCGACAACCCCGTTCGTTCCTGCCCCCCCCCGCCACCCCCACCCGCCTACCCCTCTTCCGCCTCTTCGTACGTTTTAGAGTGCAAGCGTTCGCTCTCTCTCGAGTATTCGGACGGCTCGAGGTCGCAATGGAACTCACCCAAGAAGACCAGGAAAGCCTTAAGGCACTGCGTCGACTGCAGCAGCTCTTACAGGGGGGCATCGACGGACCTCTCGACACGGGAGGTAGCTCATCCCCTATCCCCGGCAGTAGTGGTGGCAACGGCGGTGGAAACCCCTTAGGCTTACCCTTACCCTTGCCTTTGCCTTTCCCTATCCCGGCGTTAGCGGGAGGGGTTTCAAGGCTGCTGTTGCCTGAGGGGGGTGGGGGGGCGGTAGGACCTAGGGAAGCGGCCGACGCGGCGCGACAGGCGGCGGGACTGGCATCGATGATAGGACCTGGGCTGTTCTCCATCGCGCAAAAGTTTGCAGTACAGCTTGCTGCCAGGTGAGGCGGGGGACGGTTGGGTGGGGGAGGATGCACTCATTTCATGCATGGCCGTAGTCGTATGACCATAGCGACCGTCACGTCCGTGTTGTACCGGAACGGAGCACGTCGATTTTTCACCGACCATGTTCGGGGTTGGAGGGTGGGGGTTGGAGAGCGGGCTGGGGAAGGAGTTTTGGGGGGCGGGAGCGGAATTGTGGATCCTTTTGCTTGGGATAGATTCGTTGGTCCGGTACTAGTATGCCTGTCGTAGCAAGCGTTGTCCCTCGAGTCGAATCAGAGCCGCTAGATAACCCGACTGCATACCGAGCCTTCCCGTCTGTTTTGATTTCCCCCGCCCCCCCCCTTCGACCCCTCCCCCTCCCGCCTGAACACCCCCCCCCCCCCCCCCCCCCCCCGCGACTGTTTGTCGTTTGCTGCTTATTTATTCTCCTGTTTTGACTTTTAGGACGCTTGACCGCCTCGCGGACAGCTTCGACGAGCAGCAAAACGCCAGTGGGGCGCCTAGCCAGGACACCTCCGTTGTACCAGCGTCAGCAGCAGTCCAATCCCGGTTCTACGCGGACACTTGAGATAACTTTTGTATTGGGATGTGATGAACAGATTTTGTCACCGCGATGTCATTTCTCCTTCTCTTTCTCTACAGCGTTTTTCTTTCGGGGACGCTTATGGTAGATAAATGTTTTAAGATGATATCCGCTTGTCACCGCGCTGCCACTTTCTCCCTCTTTTCCCCGTATCCCCTTTTTATTTTTTTGCCTTAATTTTGTTGTGTGTTTTAGGAAGTATGCATATGTTTTTGTATCACCCATCCTGAGGCGCGCCGCGTGGCTTCGTAGGCTCCTGCCTTGGGTAGAATGTACAGGACTGCTTGGGGCGATGACCCGCACGCGATATTTTGTTTATTTCTTGCTCCTATTAAAATAGTCGGGGGTTGTTAAGACCAAGAGGCGTTGGATTCGTCGCGTCAGATGGTGCTTTTTTTGCAAGGTGGTTCTTCTGTCTTGCTCGTAATAGGGTTTTGTGCGATAATGATGCATTGCGTTCGTTGGGTTAGGCATGGCTCAGGCGTGGACTACTACTTTTTTTTTCTTTTTTTTTTTGCTTGTTGTGGTTTGCAAAGTTCGCCGTCGGGTGTTGATGACCATGCTGATGATGAGGATGGCCATGGAGAGGATAGGATGACGATAGGACAATGATGGTATTTAGTGGATAAGGATGATGAGGTGCGCGGTTGGTGAGCACTCGAGCGAGTGTGTAAACTGTGTGTTTTCCCACGATCACCGCTGCTGCTTCCGCTTCTGGTGCCGCTGCTGTTGGTGCCGCTGGTGTCGTTGGTACTGGCGTGGATGCTGCTGTTGGTGCTGCTGCTGCCGCTTATGGTGCTGCTGTTGCTACCGCTGGTGGTGCTGCTTCTGTGCTAGTGCCGCGCTAGTGCTGATACTTGTGTTGGTCCCCCCCCCCCTATATGATGTGAAAGCCCGTACATGATGTGAATACGGACACGATGTTGCTCAGTTACACACAAGTCTTGCCTCGACCATTGCTGCTGTGTTCACTGTGTATTACCGCATGTTTTTTTTTTCAGGTTGTTGTCAGGCGTGCCGTATGTAGACAATACCGGGTACGAGGTACACGCCGTATATCGTATATAGTGCCATACCGTGCGATACCAAAAGCATTGGCAAGAGACGATTTTCTTTTTTTTTCTATCATCAGCACTTTCAACGGGTCATGACCCGACCCGCGGGTCAGGTCAGGAGGTTTTCAAACCCTCGCGGGTCGAGTCTGGTCGGGTCGGGTCGGGTCGGGTCGGGTCGGGTCGGGTCGGGTCGGGTCTGGTCGGGTCGGGTCGGGTAGGTCGGGTCGGGTGACCCCACCCTTACCCCGACCCGACCCGCAAAAGGTGCCCCGATCCGTGACAAGCCCTGGCATGTAACGTATATATACCACTGTGGGCGGATATGTTGGGACCGTTGAGGTATTCAAGGACGATAATATATGGATGGTGTGGGGTAACCCTAACCCATTCGCTGGAATGCGTTACACTGTACATGCCGTGAACCCCTACCACGCCATGTATATTTATCGCCACGAGGACACCGATCCCGCTGACACGCTGGCACACAAGCGAATGTGATACGTCATATGCCGCTCCACAAGAAAACAACTCAGAACGAGTCTTGTCCTCGTTGTAGCGATAGGGCTAAGATGGATGGGGGCATAAGCGGACACCCTGACACACAAGCAAAATATTATATACGTGGCTGAAAAAAACCAACTCTCAAAGCGTCGTGGCACCTCTGTCCTCGTGACAGCGATGAGGCTAGATGGATGGGGGCCTAAGCAAATGCCCCCTCCCCCTGTATCTCATCTTTGTATTTCCTTTGCCTTTTATTTGTAAAGGGGCAGAATGTTCGTGCAACAAAGCAGATATGGGAAGAACCCCCTCCGAAGATAATTTTACATTCCAATCACAATCAGGAACATATTTCAGGCGACAAGGGGGAGTTCGCCGCGAGCGCAAAAATCCTCGGCACAGTCTTGAAAGTTTCCTACCGTATGTCCCCGCCTTTCCCGCGAGCACCGCTTCTTCCGTAACTTTCCGCAGCACGCAGTAGCGGCAGATGGCGCCTAGGTGCCCATCGCTCCAGGAGATAGATGCGGCGTAGTCCCAATCGGGCGGCGCGGGCAAAAACATCCCGGAAAACCTGGAAAATTCCTACCCCGCCCCGCACCGCCTCCCGCAGCGCGGTGCGAGCAAAACCCTCTGAACTCTATTGGAAAATTCCTAATTCCCCCCCCCCCCCCGCCTCTCCCGCTAGCACCGCCTCTTCCGCAACTTTTCCCGGAAAATTCCTTGGTAATCCCTGGAAAATCCCTGAAATATCCTAAACCACCTGTTCCTCCGACGAGCATCGCCTCTGCCGAATATTTCCGCTACACGCTCTAGCTCTAGCTGCCCCCCCCGCCGCCGACCGTCGCTCCAGGGGATGGACACGGCAAAGTTCCCTCTCACGCCCCGCCTCTGCTGTGGCGCGCTCAAAACTCTCTGGAAATTCCTGGAAGGTTCCTAACCCTCCCGGTCCTTCGAAGGGCTTCCCGCAATTTTCCTGGAAATTCCTAACTCTCCGCTTCTCCAGCGAACACCGACTCTTCCGCAACTTTTTCGCAGCAGGCGGTAGCTTTAGATGGTCTCCCGTTGCCCATCGCTCTCCGAGATGGACACGGCGCATTGCCTCTCAAGCCCAGGCTCTCCCGCGGCACGAGCAAGAAAGATCTGGGAAACTGTTGGAAATTAGCTGAAAAACTCTCTGAAAAATTCCATTCCATTCCTAACTCCCCGCCTCTCCCGCGAACACCGCCTCTTCCGCAACTTTCCGCAGCACGCGGTAGCTGTAGATGGCTCCCCGATGCCCGTCGCTCCAAGATATAGACACGGCGTAGTTGCCTCGTACGCCGACGCTCACTGGCTCCACGTCTTCTGGCACCACTGCGCTTTGCTCCCCGGCCAATGGTTCGCCAGTTGCCGGGTCGCGTAACCGCAACTTTGTTGTTCGGCGGGAGGGCGGGTGGGAGGGGAGGGCAAGGGGAGTTAGGTTGCGGTTTGCGAGAAATAGCCTAGCGCTCCGCGGCCACGCGTGCTACAACTGGGCACCCACGGTGCGCGCAGAAAGACGTGTTGGCATACATTCCCCTCCTTGGTTGTTTGTCGTTGTTGTTTGCTCCCATTGACGCATCGTCATAAATCTAGTCCTTGGTCGCAAGACAGGCACTACAACCCTGCCAAGTTGATGTTGTGAAGGTTGGTCTCACATTAACTCGTTGCCAGAATCTAGTCTGTTTGTAGCCGTAAGACAGGATCCAACAGGTACAGCAGCCAGCGGGCGGGGTGCAGTGTCAAGCCAGATATTGTGCTTATCGTACGTCACTACCACCACCACCACCACCAGCACCAGCACCACCACCACCTGTGCCTATCGCGCATCACCAACACCACCACCACTGCCACTACTACCACCACCACCACCCTGCCCCCCACCTACCCCACCCCCGGGTGCGTCACCAACCGCCAGTGGGACAGCCCTCATGCACACCTGGAAAGGTGGGATGGTGAATTCCGCGGCTTCGTCCTCGTTGATGTACCGCAGCACAAGCCCCCGCCCTGCTTTGAAAAACACCTTCATCGATAGTCATACAGGGTGCGCGCGGGAGGGAGAGGCGTGCACATGGTCGTGAGATGTGCATTGGTGCAAAAGCCTCGACTGAATCGAAGTCGATTTCTTCGAAGAAGCCGATTAATCGAACTAATCAAAACAAACCAGTTTGCTTGGAATAAAAACGATTTCGATGTCTGCCCGTCCGTCCGTTCGTCCGTCCGTCCGTCCGTCCGTCCGTCCGTCCGTCCGTCCGTCTGTCTGTCTGTCTGTCAGCCCATCTGTCCGTCTACTGGCCTGTCTACCTGCCAGTCTACCTGCTAGTCTTCCTGTCCGTCTACCCGTCTACCTGCGGCCAAACATTACCACAAAAAATTCACCTCCGGAACGTCCCCAGCCGTTTCCCCAGCGCGATACACCTCCCGCACCACGACATCTGCGAGGGAGAGGTAGATCTGACAAAAAACGAAAACAAACGAACGCCGAAAAAAAAAACGGGGGGCGACACTGCGCGTTGAATGCACGATGAAGCAAAGCATGCCGAAAGGCCGACCACGCAGCTGGGTGTGGGCAGACGGGGAAACAAGAACACCACCGCGCGCGCGCGCGGGGGATTCACACCATGACGCTACGGCGCACGACAATGCACATTAGTAATTGTTCATGGTCATTTTTTGTTTGCAAAACACAATCTTAAAATGGCGAACAAACTTCCTACCAAAAGTACAAATCCTGCCACCTCCCGTGGTATTATCAATAGTAGTAGAGTAGTGAAAATGTACGCACTACGTACTTATCAAGCCAGGTATTGTTTTGCGCTACTATAAGCAGAGTTGATAATAACGTACTACTAATATTAATATTGAACAAGAATACTGGAATCCTATACGCACAATCAATGACAGGTTCTTGACCTTTGCTTCCTTCCCCTCGCAGTGGGACAGCGCGATCGGGTCGCGGCAGTCATTTCCTCATTCAAACTACTAGAAACCAATTAAAACGAAAATCTTACTATTAATCCCGATAGGTGAGGTGAAAACAACAATCATGTGGTATCACTATTACTATATATACATATTTCTCACACTTCTGCTTTCTGGACCAGCCGTGGTCACAGGTGTCGTCCCTTCTCCCCCCCGGTTCTTGCCTTCAATTTTTATCGCGCATACGTTTCAGCAATCCCACTGCTCGTCGATTTTTCATCGAGTGTTGCTAACTCACGCTCTCGCGCTTTCCGCAAGTCAATTTGTGCACAAGAAAAAGTCCCAACGAATTTATACGAGTATGCACTCGGCGGGGCTCGAACTAACGAAACTGACCTATACCAGGCTCGAGGATAACCTGATACGCCACCGGGGCGACCGGATATACTCTACGCTGAATATTGCACGTAATACAACATACTCCGAGTATGACACAACACACGCAATAAAATGAATATATAAAATCACCTTCCCCGATACTTCCAGCAGTATCTAAATACACGCACCAGGGGGGCATCAGCCAGGTACACTACATAGCGGCAACACAAACCAGGTTTTGATTGTTACAATATTGTTCTTCGGAGTCGTGCTCTAACAATAACGGCGGTCAAGATACGAAAAGATGGCGAAAATCAACCTGGCCGAATACTCCTGTATCTGTAGCTTTTTTGTTTGGTTCGTGGAAGACCCGTGTGGCCTTAGAGCGCTAGGAACGTGTATTAATGGTAGCGGTTACACAGAACACACAAAAAAGGGAGTAGAAGAACTGGTGGACGCAACAACTAAACACCTACGTATGACAGCACAGGACACCCACTTAGTTACTGTTACAGCAAACCACTAGCAGCAAACCAGCAGCAGCAAACCAGCAGCGCCGAAAAAGTGAAAAACTATATCACTGACTCCTCCCCCCCGTCAACGGAGCGGGAACGCAACTGGAATCATGCCATGCAGCTACGATCCAGCAGCAATACAATCAGCTCGTGGGAAGAGCTAGAACAATAGACTAGTCAGTCTGTGTCATAAGAGCCAAACATAGGACGAAAAAAAGGCAAAACAAATAAAAATGTAAATCGTTCTGCCTGACCTGGATGTGAATGGGTGAAAAATATCAGTTTAATTCGATGAACACACCCATACACTCTCGTAAGGTCAAACGACACACAATTGACAAATAGTACGTTTGTACAGTAGTGCCGGTTTCCGATATAGTGCCGCTATAGTGCCGGAATGTGCACTATAGAGTGAAACGCGGGCACTACATCGGCAACCGGCCCTGCTCCGCACACTGCCACTACTGGTTGTTCCCATCTGTGCGAAGCGGTTTGACAGGCACTATAGAGGGCAACCGGCACTACTCAACCGGCACTATAGAGGGACGTCTACTGTACTGGCAACATACACGTAGATGGATACGAGTATTATACTTGTGAACACCAATACAAATCACATACAGAGAGACGTCTAACTGTACCGGCATCATACATGTAGATGGATACGAATATATTACCCGTACACAACAGCACAAATCACACTTGTGGCAAAGTCGAGCTAAGTTAAGCACTCGAAAGGAATCGAGCAAAGCAGCAGCAGTAACAGCAGCAACAGCAGCAGTAGCAGCAGGCGGGCAGAGCAAAGCAGGAGGACCTTTCCCCTTTTCCCCGTATTTTTGGTCTCCATGTGATGCTGTACTGCCTTGTCCACATCATGTCGAGTTTCGAAAATACCTACCAGTACGTACACACGCAGTGAGATTGAATGGGGACAAATCGCGCAATGCGTGCGTATAGTTGCTGTCAGTACTGACGAGGCGCGCCAGTCGTTGCGTGCGCCCGTCATATGAGATGCTAGTTCCACAAGCCTGCCTGTTGCGGGCTATTCGTGCTGTGCATCATCGCCTGCCGTCAGCTTTTGGCGCAAAAAGCCAGCCTGGTTGGGCTAGTCGTAGAGGCCACCTCGCTCAAACTGTTAGTTGTGTTTACTTCACCTTTGCTTCCTCCCCCTTCGAGTGGGACAGCGCGATCGGATCACTGCATTCACTGCCGGGACCAAAACAACAAAGAGCCAAATAGTAAAAACGGCAAACACCTTTCTACGAACTACACACGGCAGTACCTGGTGTTATCCTATCAGGGTATCTAGGGCACACAATGATGAGAAACACCACCTTGTGCAGTAGTAGTAGTAGTTATTCTTCGCAGTGTACCTGGTACGCGCCAAATACTTATCAACCATGTACTATGATAACAGCATTAACATAAAATACTGGCGTACGCTAGGTATTACGCCTTACCTTTGCTTCCTCCCCGTCCTGGTGGGACAGGGCCACCGGATCGCCGCAGTCGCTGCCGGCCGCAACCGCCGGGCTGAGCGGAAGGCTGAAGACGCTGCTGTCCAAGACTCCGCACTCCTCCACCAACTTCTTGGCGTGGCCGAGGCCAAAGGGGCGATGCCGTTCACCGTGGTTGCAGTCGAAGTAGGCCATGTTCTCCACCACCGAGAGGACGGGCACCTTCAAATTTGGTGGATAATATTATCATCTTCGAAGCATTAGTATTAACAGCATGAGGGTGACATGAGGGTGACGCGCACTACGATGGATTCATTAAGGTATACCTCTTTTTGGCTAAACGTTTTTTTTTTTTTTTTTTCTGAATGACGAGGGTCATCGGTTACGGTGTGTTTCTGATAAACGCACGACCCGGAGTCCATCTGGCGGTAAAGCCTGGACCTCGGATCTACTCAAGGGCTGTCGTCCCCTTAGTTAGCGCTGCCCCAAACAGGCGGGACCATGGCGCTTTTTCTGTTCTCTGGAAATTTGAAAAATGGGAGAAGGACATCGGGGGGGTTTCAACCTCGGATTGTGCTTTGACTAGAGTTGCACCATAACCACTAGGCTATGATTATGGCGCATCTCTAATGCTAGTATCATCATATATATACACCCCTCGAGCGGCGATCCTGCGGCTCCTCCGGCCAGTATGTCCCTCCGGGTGATGCCGCTGATTCGATCCAAGAATTCGGTCACCGGTGGGTTCGCTTATAGCCCTCCTGGGGTAATTTTCATGCTGCGCACGCGTCGGACATCTCCTTGCAGTGTAACTAGAGTACACCTCCAATCGATGCTCGAATCAAGTCACCGTCTATCGACAATTTTCCTCCGCGAAGTCCTAAAGGGGCGAGCATTCATAGATCGAACTATAAACATTTTTTGCGCGGTGGCTTCACAGACTACTACCTTTTTCTTTTTTTTTTGACACGAGTTTTGTTCGCCCTTTTCCAATTTGCCATACACTCGGGATGTCAAGCCAACCACATCCACCCCGAACGGGACCCTTGTATGAACACTAAACATGCACACTTCGCAGAACGTGAGACGACGTTACAAACTTCGAGGTGTGATGATACATGCCTGACATCTTATCAAAAGTATACCATTTCAAGTTTCCAGGTGATTTCGAAAAGCGTTGTTAAAAGCTGCAGCTGCCACTGGTCATGCCCGGCTAAGCTCAGACCTGAACATCATCCTCGCTGTAGCCCAACTGATCCAACGCACAAAAATAGAAACTCCCGTCGCGAAGCACTCTATCTTAATGTCTATTCCGTTGCCACGTGCTTCCTTGGGCCCTCTTGTCAGTGCTTTCCTCTGACCGCTTTGCTTCTGGCCGTCAAACTCTGACGACGGGATCCACGCTTTTCTTCTTTTTCCGTTTTTTATTTCTTCTATTATTCCGTTTTTTGTTTTGCCTTTCATGTATTTTTATTTCGCTTTTTCTTGCTTAATTTTTTTCGCTCTTTTTTCCATTAGTTGTTTTCGTTTTTGCTCCGCTTTATTTTCGTTTTAGTTTCGGTTTTGATGGTTGCTGTGTTTTTCCGTTTTTTTGTTTTCGTTTTATCTCGCTCTTCTATATTGTTTCTTTCGTTTTTCACACCTTGAGGTCCCCGAACATCTCGATGCCTTTCACCACGTCCACGTAGCTCAGCTTCTGCGGAGTGGTCACCACCACCGCCCCGCTCATCTGCAGGGCCTGCCCTAGCGTTATCTGGATGTCGCCGGTCCCTTGGGGGGGGGGTGGGTGTGGGTCGGTGAGGGGGTAAGGGTGGGGGTGAGGGTGAGGGTGAGGGTAAGGGTGGGGTGGGGCTGGAGGTGGCGGTAGGGGTGGGGGTGTGTGGTTCGGTGGGTGTGGATGTGGAGTGAGCGCGGGCGCGTGGGTTGGGATGGGGGTGAGGGTGGGGGTAGCGGTGGGGGAGGCGGTGGGGTGGAGGTGGGGGTGGGAGTGGGGTGGGTGGGTGGGGTCGGGGTGGGGATCGGGTGAGGCTGGGGACGGGGGTGGGTGGGTGTGGGAGTGGGCGTGGGGGTGGGGGTGAGGGTGGGGGTGGGGGTGGGAGTGGGTGTGGGAGTGGGTGTGGGATGGATGGGATGGGGTGGGGTGAGGTTGGATGTGAAGGGGGGGTAGAGTGTCCAGAGGGGCGAAAACACGGGCTGTGACCACGTTTGATTTTTTCCACATCCCATCTTGCCCGGTGGTTTCTCCCTGTCCCCGCGCTCCGTCCACAGTTCTCCCCCCCCTCCCTTGACAAAAAGAATAGTCTTACATTGCAGCGAATACGGAAGTACCACTCACACCCACCTGGGGGCATGTCTATGATGAGATATTCCAGCTCTCCCCAATCGGTTCCGAGCAAAAGCTGGTTTATCACCTGAGAAAAACAAACGAGCAGACAGGCAAAGTGAACACGCACACATCATGGACGTACAAGCACGAACGTACATGTACACACATAAAAATCATGAACATAAAATACAAGAACAAAAAACACGAGCAGAAAAACAATGAACACACCCAAATAACGGACACCTTCCCCCTCCTCAAATGGTGGATACACACGACACACCCTCAAATTATGAACGTACACAATCCCAAAGACGGACCCCCCACCCCCTAAATGATGCCCCCTCTCCCCTCCCAAAATCATGGACACACATACCCTGAACGATCGCGGCACACACACACCTTAGTGACCATAGCCCCCCTCATGACCGCAGCACCTCTCCCCCCAGCCCCGGGCACGCCGGCTTTCGCGTTGACCCACCCAAAGCTCATGCAGGCCACCCCCCGGTGGAAAACTGGCGACAGAAGCTTCAAGTCCGGAAACGCGGGGCTGACTCTTAGGGCCACGTCCGGAGGCTGGTTTCCATTTGAAAGCGGCGTATGGCAACGTAAAAAAAAGTATCGAAACGGGCGAAAAAAAAAAGCGCGAAAAACGGGACAAATAAGAGAGGAGGAGATCGACATCAACCAATCAGCCCGTGGAAATATCGACGATCAGACTGGCACAGAAAATGTTTGTATTTCCGGAAAGTAAGCTCCTGCTTGCTAGGAACTGGCGCTGGAGGATTCGTAATTTGTAACTGCCGTCAAACTGTACGCGTTGGTGGGAAGCAGAAAGGTCGAACACCATCTAGGAAGCACGTACGAACAGTCACAGAAGACACAACGATTCATGTCCATGATGTATTGTTCTTTTTGGGAGAACCCGGTCGTCGGACGAGACACGGAACAACGGAGGTTCGGGGCACGGTGCATGTTACGGTATCGGTACACACCGTTTAGCAAACCGATTTAAGAAAAAAAAAAACGATTTTTCTATGGTAGAAACTGAAAGCGTACCCAGAAGAGAAAACTCTTTGCCCTGGATAGGATGTCATCCAATAATTTTGCGGGTTAGCTGGGTTTGGTAAAAGTTCTGTTGGGATTCCGGTTTTCTTAATTTTGATATCTTCAAATTAAGCTAAATTTGAAATTTTGAACTGAATGTATGTGTCGGTCATACCAGGTATTTGGTAGCTGGTATGATAGGCCGTAGGTCGTAGGTGGTAGACTGTGCTTGTACTGCTGTAGCCCAGAAGGCGCGCGTCATACCAATGGAATACTGTTCGAGCTTTCCCACCGAACCTTCTCGAGATATTTCGTTTTCATCTTCGAGGCACACGATAGAACAGCTGCACAACAAAAATAAAAACAGATTGTCCGAAAATAGCAATGACGTTCCGATGATTTTGGGTTACTTATAGCCCTTTTAGCCTTTTAGCGCCGCACTCCCGACGTGGGGACGAAACACTCGGAGTTAGACTACGAAAGCATCTCAGGAGTTGGAAATGGGTCAAGAGGGCTCCTTCATTCAGAAAAAAAGGTAAAAAAGAACACTGCTACCTCTTTTGTACCATGCATCGCACGCGGGGGCTGGAAAGGAAAAGGAGCCCCTATTCTTCTTTGGCGCCGTCGTAAATTTGCAAATCCCTCTTCGCTCGTAATAGACATAACCATGCTGCCACGAGCCAGCGAGGGGAGGGAAAAACAATATTGAGGGGAGTGACGAGCAGATCAGGTTGGTCCTCACGTTAACAAGGGTGGGTAGGCTCGGGCCGTAGATGTCAGCGTCCAGAAGCCCAACCTTCGCACCCCGCGCCGCAAGCGAGTACGCCAGGTTAACCGCCACCGTGCTCTTCCCCACCCCGCCCTTGCAGCTGCTCACGCACACCACGTCCCGAACGGACTCCATCCCCGGAGACGACACCGCCGCGCCCCCCTCCCCCCCCCCTCCAACCCTTCCTCCTCTAACTCCTCCCGTTGGAGAAGACTGTCTTCTCTGCTGCTGCTGCTGTTGGTGCGGTTGGGGTCTTCGCGGCCTTTGTGCCTTGGTATGCGCCGTGGCGGAGGTAACCCAGGTGAGGCTTAGGAGAGCATTCTCGCACGACGAGGCGAGGTCGCTCCGCCCTGGCAGCGCTAGGGTAGGTAACCGAAGCGTAAAATTTACTGCCCCATCTGAGAATTTGAAAACCAGGAGTTTTTTTTCTTAGAGTTAGGCGAAGTTTTGTTCTTGAGTTTGGCGGGTCGACATGAGGGAGGGGGGCATAGGGGATGGGGGATAGGTGATGGGGGAGAGGAGATCAGTGGCGGGGGATGCGGGATAGGGGAGGGGAGGTAGGGGCTGGGGGGTAAATGATAGGGGATGGGGGGTACGGGAGAGGGGATGGGGAGGAGGGGGGGTTGGGGGATGGGGGATGAGGGGTGGGGGATATGGGATAGGAGCGGGGGTATAGGGACAAGGGATGGGGGACGGGAGATGGGATAAACGATATGGGATGGGGGGCAGAGGGGAGCACATAGGGAATAGAGGGGAAAGGATAGGGGATAGGGTCTAGGGGTTAGGAGGGAGGGGTTAGGGAATAGGGAGGAAGGGGGTGGGTGATGGGGGGGAGGAGACGTCGGTGACAGCAGTGCTACCGGCGCAGTTTTCTCTATGGAGTTGAAGATACTGTTGGACAGAAACGGGCGTATATTTCCTTCTACAAGCGCCAAAGTTCTCATGACGCAGGCGCTTTTATGCCATGGTCTCCCACGGCTGCTGACCCCGTCGGTTCGGGCTCAAGCGCTGCAAGGGTCCGGGGTTGCGTGCGTTCATACCACGACTTGGGATCACCTTTAGTCCAGCACCCATAAAATCGGTTTCACTGAATGATATCTCGCATGTTCCCTCTCAACCCCTTCTCCCCTTCCCTTAGCATGTATGCCGGCATATGTGCTTAGCCTTGCATACGAGCCACGAGTACTGTGCGTTCAATCCAAGCATTCAACGCCTCGTCAACACGGCCAGAATAATGTCAACGGTCAACGCCGCGACAACCAACATACCTGTTATGGCACACCGGGGCCTGGGACACCGTGTATACCAGACGCGTGTATACTCCATATTTGATAAAAAAATGAAAAAAGTCAGCTATGAGTACGACTGATTGAATGGTTGAAACTCAACTCTGCAAGCTGCGTGGTACATTAGATCTGTGTTTCAAAATTATGATATAAGAGTGTTTGCGTTAGAAAAATTCACTAAAAATTCTTCCATCAAGCTAAAAAAAGGCCAGATTCACTCCGGCATGCTTTTGGTTGTGTTTGCGGTGAACGAATCGCAGAAAAGGCGTACACGGCCTCCATATCATAGGCGGGGAGCGGGAAGGCAGCATCAAATTTTGAATTTATACATGGTGCGGTAGCACCCATTTACAGACTCACCGACGGGGGCAGGCCCAGCACAACACCATCAGATAAACAGCAGCACAGCAGCAGCGGCTGCTGCGCAGTAGCATTACAGCAGCCGCTGCCGCAGCAGCAGCAGCAGCGGCGGGGGCAGGGACGGAGGTGGCGGTGGCGATGGCCCGCCAGATGAGTTGCGGCACAGCAGCCCGGCTCGGCCTGGCTCGATCACCACGATCACCACAACAACAGAACAGCCAGTTATATATATATAGTCTAGATATTTAGAAACAAACGCGGGAGACACCAACCGCAGCCGCAGCACAAATGCCGCCGCCGCCGCACAGCAGCAGCAGCGGCGGCAGCAGCAGCAGTAGCGGCGGCGGTGGCCGTGCGGCGTGGGTGGCGGTGGCGGTAGAGGCTTCGGCGACAGCGTTGCGGTACACCGACGGTGGTTGACAGAATCAGCACCGGATACGACATGACGCAGCAGCAGAGAACCAGGCCACATCGTAGAGAGCGCGGGAGCGCTGGCTCACTAGCACCTACCCCTGAGGTTGCGCGTATGCGCCATGCTTCCCCAGGCACCCTTTGTGCCTCCGCATCAAGGTTGGGTTGTGTCTACCGCTGCCAAGCACAGCGTACAGCGTACAGCGAGCAGTGTCTGCTGTGTGCTACCGTGTGGGTTTTGCCCTCGTGCCCTCTGATTGTTGAGCTGTTGTGCCTGGAGGGCAACGGTGTTAAGCTCGGTATTTGTAGGCCAATCGTATGAGCTGGTCGTTATTGATGGAAGTTCACTCTAAATCGTTCACTCAAATCGGAATTTTCGTGCCGTTTTGGGGCAAATTCTTCCTTCAAAGTTCGCTCGGCATTTTTTTTAATGGAACTTTTAATTGAATTCTTTTGACGCAAACACTCGATAATTATAAAACTATATACCTAGACCTCGCCCCCCTCGGACGTCTCGCTCGGCATATCCTCCCCCCTCTCAGCCCTTCTCAGCCCGTAATTGCCGAGAAGAAAATTAGTTGCTGGGAAAAAGAACCGTCCCCAAGTTCCTTGCCTTCCTTGCTTTCCCTAGTCTCATTTTTACTTACTTTTTAGCTCTCATTCTCTGATCTTTACTGCTTGCTCTCTGATATTTTTTTTTTGCTTTTTCAGCAACTTCTTTTTTGTACTTTTATTTGAAGTTGGCCAATTGCTGGCTGTTGAGAGGGAATTGCCGTTGACGGCTGCAAACAATTTGAATTTGAAATTTGCCGGATCGGCAATAACAATTTGAAGTTGAAATTTGCGAAGCGGACCAAGGCTAGTGCGGGAGGAGGCTCCGCCAACAGTGGGGGTGGTGGAGGTTCAGGATCAGGCGTGTGGAAGCTGGTCGGGCAAGAACGGGACTCAGCTTCTTCTGGCAATCCTGATTGGCCGTGCCCGAGCAAGGGTTGTGACGGCTTCCTCATCGCACGAAATAGGAAAAACAGAAGTTCCCAGTACGCTGTCTGCGACACCTGCAGGAGTGACGAGCCTTCCACGTGCCAAGCTTTTCATAACCTTAACAAGAGGCACTGGGGAAGCGGCGACAACCCTCGTGTGTGTGACTGGTGTGACGCGACACCTGTGATTCACCTTCGATCGGCGTCCCTAACGAAGGAGCTGAGAGCTTGACGAAACGTGAGTTACATTTCTGTTGTTGTGCTGTGATTTCTTTTTCATGCGTACAAACACATTTTTGCATGTACGAGTACATGTACGGGGCAGTCCCGTCATCGCGGTGTAAGCGGGAATTAATTGTACAAGTACTCAGGTCTACGAGTAGACCTATGCAGCAGTGACGCTGTGTGATGCGATTTCTTTTTCATACGTACAGCCAAACACACTTCATGTATGTACGACTACGAGTACGGGGCAGTCCCGTCATCGGGGTAAGCGGGGGTTGAACGAGTGGTCCATGCAGTGACGCTTTGTGCTGTGATATAAACACACGTTTTGGATGTACGACTACGACTACGTGGTATCTATACATGTAAGACGCAATGAAAACGGGCAAGTCTCATCACGGGGGTCAGCCAGGGTTGTAAAGATGGCCCATGCAGTGACAAATAACACAGCACCATGATACCTCAGCACCAGTCGCAGTACACACTGGAGGTTGATATATAGCAGTAAACAGAAGCTGAAGTTAACCTGGGTGATGCTGGAGAGCAGTCCCGTGATTGGGGTTAGCGAGTTGTTCATGTAGTGACGCGGTGTACTACTACTGTTACTCATTTTTCATACAACCACATGAACTCTTTGTATTAACGAGTACAAGTAGGGTGCGCAACCTCTTCAGGAATCGCAGTACACGTCGGTCGTAATAGTGTTGATAGCAGCAGTAATAGAGTAGTGCCGAACAATATATACAGCAGGTACTGACTCTTACCCTTCGTTGTCGGTATTCCGCCGGTAGGCCTTATATAGCAGTATACCGGGGCTTACGCTTACCAGTTGCGACTGCTGTGAATCCCGTTCGTTTCTGTCCCAGTGGTGGTTTCATAGGTGTTAGCAACGTTGTGGTACCAGGCAGGGCTTTGCCCATAAACGACCGCTTTCATTACAACAGTGTTAAATTGTACGACTTCCTTTCCAACTTTGGAAATCGACGACAGCTACGTGGCCTCACTATTTTGAACATCCACTGAACGCTAGGTATTCCCATCCGTTGTTGTCGTTTGCAGAAGATGGTCGGGCAAGAACGGGACTCAGCTTCTTCTGGCAATCCTGATTGGCCGTGCCCGAGCAAGGGTTGTGACGGCTTCCTCATCGCACGAAATAGGGAAAACAGGAGTTCCGAGTACGCTGTCTGCGACACCTACCTGCAGGAGTGACGAGCCTTCCACGTGCCAAGCTTTTCATAACCTTAACAAGAAGCACTGGGGAAGCGGCGACAACCCTCGTGTGTGTGACTGGTGTGACGCGGACACCTGTGATTCACCTTCGATCGGCGTCCCTAACGAAGGAGCTGAGAGCTTGACGAAACGTGAGTTACATTTCTGTTGTTGTGCTGTGATTTCTTTTTCATGCGTACAAACACACTTTGGCATGTACGAGTACGTGTACGGGGCAGTCCCGTCATCGCGGTGTAAGCGGGAATTGTACAAGTACTCAGGTCTACGAGTAGACCTATGCAGTGACGCTGTGTGATGCGATTTCTTTTTCATACGTACAGCCAAACACACTTCATGTATGTACGACTACGAGTACGGGGCAGTCCCGTCATCGGGGTAAGCGGGGGTTGAACAAGTGGTCCATGCAGTGACGCCTTGTGCTGTGATATAAACACACGTTTTGGATGTACGACTACGACTACGTGGTATCTATACATGTAAGACGCAATGAAAATGGGCAAGTCTCATCACGGGGGTCAGCCAGGGTTGTAAAGATGGTCCATGCAGTGATAAATAACACAGCAGCATAATATCTCAGCACCAGTCGCAGTACACACTGGAGGTTGATATATAGCAGTAAACAGAAGCTGAAGTTAACCTGGGTGATGCTGGAGAGCAGTCCCGTGATTGGGGTTAGCGAGTTGTTCATGTAGTGACGCGGTGTACTACTACTGTTACTCATTTTTCATACAACCACATGAACTCTTTGTATTAACGAGTACAAGTAGGGTGCGCAACCTCTTCAGGAATCGCAGTACACGTCGGTCGTAATAGTGTTGATAGCAGCAGTAATAGAGTAGTGCCGAACAATATATACAGCAGGTACTGACTCTTACCCTTCGTTGTCGGTATTCCGCCGGTAGGCCTTATATAGCAGTATACCGGGGCTTACGCTTACCAGTTGCGACTGTGAATCCCGTTCGTTCCTGTCCCAGTGGTGGTTTCATAGGTGTTAGCAACGTTGTGGTACCAGGCAGGGCTTTGCCCATAAACGACCGCTTTCATTACAACAGTGTTAAATTGTACGACTTCCTTTCCAACTTTGGAAATCGACGACAGCTACGTGGCCTTACTATTTTGAACATTCACTGAACGCTAGGTATTCCCATCCGTTGTTGTCGTTTGCAGAAGCCCTGCGAAGAAGCCGCCGAGGGCCGCCAAGTCGGCGAGGACATAAACACGAAGTGCACCGGCGACATCAAGGTCGGTGACCTCCTGAAGAAGGCAGGCGACCACTTGCTCGATATACATCCCGCATTCCATTCCCACGGTGCCACGAGGGCGTTCGACATCGAGGTACGTTCTACTCTTATCTTGCGTCCTGTGTGTCACGAGTCGAGACATCCATGTCTCTTGCTCAAGACTAGGGGATGGCGTGCGGATATAGTCTATGAAGTGCGGCTCTTTTTCCAAGTACCAAGAGCAAGTACAACAATACCACAACAATTACTAACAGCGAAAGGAGCTCCAATAATTTGGATGGTTACGACGTCTGCTGGAGAGAAGTACGAATACTTTTTTACACATACTTATCGACGTCCTCCCGCCATGCTTCAACGTTTGTGGACAGATCCACAAGACCATCGACAAAAAACAAGAGTGCAAGGTGCTGGGTACCTCCGCTGAGGAGGAAGAGTCCAAGCAAGCCTGCATGCTCCTTCGGAAGCAATGTTGACAGCACGTTCTTTATAGAACGTTAAGTTGTGGTTTATTATACCAGCATCGTTTTTTGAGAACTATGCCTAAATGCGTGCTCTTCGTCTTTCAGGAATACAAATGTACTTCACATGTTTGCGGTGTGTGCGTTCAAGTTCCTGCTTCCAGCATGTTTTTTTGGGCACTGCGCTCCTTTACATCTTAAGTTGTAGTTTTCCTGTCTCTATCCTTGACAAGCGCGTGCCTGGTGTTTATGCACTGCGATAATTTATCATTGATGATCGACTTAGAGAGAGCTATTAATAAGTGTACAGGACCTAGGTGCTACCTGAGAGGTGGAAGGATATGCCAAGCAAGTCCTCCGACGTGCCCATCATGGACTGGGCGAAAGGATGATAATAACAAACTCATAATCATAATCGTCTCTATCCTGTACCGTTGTACTATATATGGGCCTCTTGGCATTTTCAAGTCGCCAGTTGCGCCATTTGTGCTTCTTTTCCGCCTTTCTACTGAATGTCTATTCCTCCTTCCGCAAGCGTAGCGGGCGGCGCCCAGCCGCCCGCGAGCGAAGCCCTTGTAAAAATTAAAATACACTCCAGCTGTGAGATCGAAGATTTCGTAGGTAGCAGCACGTTCATGCTATCATACCACCCAAAATCATAGCCAATCAGGAGGCAAGTTTCAAGCCTCGAGGGTGTCCATTCCACCGCGAATCTCGCGAAGATTAAACCAGTACGTACGAGGGTACCGATACGAGGTACCACGCACTCTGTACGTTGCTTGTGGTTGAAACGAAAACGACTACCGTGGCGCTTGCGTGCACCAAAGAAGGACAGCAGCGCAACAAACAACACACAGCGAGCAGCAGCAGCGGCGGCAGCAGCAGGAGTAGAAGCAGCAGCAGCAGCAGCAGCAGCAGCAGCACCAGCCTTCCAAAAGGCACAACAGCCAAGAGAAACACACACAACAGCTGTCCTCACCATTCACTAGCAGGTCCTGCACGAGTCCCAGCGCAACCACCCCCTTGCCCGTACACGGCTCGCACACGCCCGACAGCGCCTGCATCACCTCCTGCTCCAGACGTGTGTTTTCCTCAGGCCCACCTCTTAGAGCATTCCCATCCGCTGTTACTGCGCCTGTCTGCACCCTAGGCAAATCGCTTTTGCTTGGTCCACCCCAGAGCGAGATGCGTCTCCGCCAAGGACGCAGACTACCGTTGTACCGACTACTAGCAAGGGGGGGGGGCGGGGTAGCGTGGCCAGGGTGTGATCCAAAGCTGCGGGCTTGCAAGGACGTTGCTGGCGTGAATGAATGCGGTCGACGGCATAGGTGTGAGGTAGCCCCAACCTTAGAATGGACACTCCCAGTACTACTGCTGCTGCCGCTGCTGCTGGAACTACTCGTGATGGTGGTACTGTTGCTCCTTTCTCGACGGGCGTGGGCGGCCATTGCGGGTGGCATTGTCACCCCTGAACATAACGGTTGCCGCAGCCGACATGCCCGTGCTGCTGCTAGCATTGCTTGCTTGTGCGGTGTTTAGCAGAGTTGCTCAACTTGCAGCGCTACGCACGTGCACAACGCAGCAGCGCTGCCGGTGTGCGTGCGGCGGAATAACGGTAAGCTATTCCAAACCAAAACGCCTCCATAATTTCGTAACACCCTGCAGCGGACGGACAAGTGACTTAGATCTTGCACAAGTTGCACAATATGGTAGGGTTTACCGAGAAACCCTATTTGCAGGACGGGCCTGCAACGAATTCTTGCAGGACGTTCCTCTGATTGGCCACCTGCCGCTTTTTATTGCCCGCGTTTTTTTTTTTGCAAACGCCTGCCGAACGCGCGGTGAAGCCGCGCGAGGGCACTTTTAGCCCCACGTACCGGTCAAACGGTCAGGGGTCGGGTTGGGGTTGGGGTTAGGGTTAGGGTTAGGGTTGGGGTTGGGTGGGGTCTGTGCAGGTACCTGGGACAAAAGTGTGCCAAAACGTCCTGCAAGAATTCGTTGCAGGCCCGTCCTGCAAATAGGGGCTCCCGGGTTTACCGGCCCCCAAGCCCAACGGACACCATGAAGTTAGCCCACCCTGATCAGCCGTACGGCATACATGCAGAATTAGGGGAGATTCGGGGAAACACCGTTTCCACCCACCACAACATGAGTCGAAGATGAGATATGAAACTCTCCAAGATACACTCCCCCACTTCTGAGTCACGTAGCTTGCGCTGCCGGGGTTGTAACGAAGACCACTGATAGGGACAGCTTACGCTATACCTACAATGGGACCCGAAGGGTGCGCCAGCTAGCGTTGGGCTGCGAAAGCAACTGAGTTCAATCGACACACGACGCGTATGTATGAAAATACGTGGAAGTAAGTGTGGTGAGCTAAAGCTTTATTTTTCCCCATCCGCCGGAGGATAAAAAAAAAAAAAAAAGAGTTACTTAGTAGCTCAGTGGGTTGTGCTATAGGTCTATATGCAACAGGCGGGGCGATAATGTGTTGACGAAGGCAGAAGCGGCGGGCGCGATACGCGCGGCGAGGCGCAAGCCCATCGAAACGACGAACAAGGGGCCCAGCTGTCCAGAGCCGTAACAATTCCGAAACGCAGCTCGCGTTGTGCCTGTCGCCGTTTACGTCCTACTCGGATGCGTGTGCGAGTGGAAAAAAATGCGATCTGAAGACAAAATGGTAGCCAGTGGAGCTGATGAAGGGGCCATGTGCACCATACGGCGGGACGCGGGCCTACCAGTAATCTTGGGGGCGTCGGCAGCTTGCGGCATGCTCGTTGGTAAGTAAACAAGCTCGGGGGTATGACTAGTGCGGCACGGATATCCGTCTGCGGTGGCCATTGGGCCCGTCGAGGGCACCGCAAAGAAAATGAGGTGCAGGCGGTTTCGGCGGCGACCGAACGCTCGCTCGATGTATAAAGGAGTGTACGTCTCGTAGCGACGGAGGCATACACAGGTATCCTTTTTTTTTTTTTTTTTTTTTTTATCCTCCGGCGGATGGGGAAAAATAAAGCTTTAGCTCACCACACTTCCGCGTATTTTCATACGCGTCGTGTGTCGATTTAACTCAGTTGCTTTCGCAGCCCAACGCTAGCTGGCGCACCACACAGTAATCCGTTATACAGGCTGACTGAGTGGCTGAGTGGTATATGCTTTAAAATGTTCAAAATAAGTCGGGGGTTCAAAATCCAAAGTCGCATTTCCCCGTTTTCTGTTAGTAGAAAAAGGGAATTAGGTGGAGAGAACCTAGGTAAAAGAACACTCGACCAGAGGGTCGGGAGTGAACCACACTACCTAATGGAACAATCGACTAGAAGGACCTTGTAAAGGACACACCAGGCGTTGATTAGGGGGGCTTGGTCAACCGCGGAGGATGTTATATGGGTGGAAGGGCGAATCGACCCCAAAGGTGGTTATTTTTTTCTTTATGACGAACAATACGAACGATACACTTCCCCACAGGAGCATAACTATATTAGACTATAGTCCCTGCGCATAGATCTTGTGCATAGACCAATCAGCTTGTGTTACAAGGATTAGTTTGGGTAAGCTATTGGTTTTAACCTTTGGCAAGTGGTCAAACGCACTAACGACGCGTGCTACGATAAAGGTGCACCGCTTTTTTCTGATGGTTTTCAATTTGGGAGCTCAAGACCTCGCCCCCCAAAAACTTATTTAGAGAAAGATAGAAATGCTACGGGATGAAAAATCCAATGGCCTAGGTGCACAACGAGAAACGTATTTTCGACGATTTTGGGTTGACAAGCTCTGTCATTCAGAAAAACATTTTAGAATAAAGTGCTACATCTATAGTAGCATGTGCCTAACACTCCCACTAACGCCTTAACAAATGGCGTCTTCGCCAGACCATGGGTTTTTGGGTCGTGGATTCGAGTCCCACATCCACCATAATAATCTTTTTCAGACTTTCCCCACGTCGAACTTGAAAAACACTCTCCCTGGTATCCCCAGGATATGAAACGGCTTGGATATTGCCAGAGGTCCGCCCGTATATCCGGCCGAGACCTGATATCCCGCCGTTTCAGGGGGAGAGAGTGTTATAAAGCTTAGTTTGGGTAAGCTATTGGTTAACCTTTGGCAAGTGGTCAAACGGACTACCACCCCACTAACACCTTAACACGTGCGTCAACATCGTATTGCCAGAGGTCCGCCCGTATATCCGGCCGAGACCTGATATCCCGCCGTTTCAGGGGAAGAGAGTGTTATAAGGCTTATTTTGGGTAAGCTATTGGTTAACCTTTGGCAAGTGGTCAAACGGGCTACCACCCCACTAACACCTTAACCCGTGCGTCAACATCGTGGAGATCTCCAACGGGAAGAGGAAATCCACCAAGAACGGCGCCGTCGGGGTGTGGGGCACTGGGCAAACCCCCAACCCGACGACGGGACCGTCGAAGAGCGACGTCGTAGACAGCAAGTCACAAATCGACATCGTTCCCATCTCCAGACAGACAGACTGACGTTTCTCTTCGGTTCGCTCTCCCATTTTGTGAGGAGTGTGCTTAGCTTATGCTGGCAAGCTCTTCGGTAGTCTCAGGATTTGTGGCCATCTTGTTTGCTGCCACCGAGGACATCCGGGAACCCGGAACTTGGACACCATTTTCCCCCCTCCCCCGTCCATGATGCGTGCCATGATACACTATGATACTATGGTGTACTATGATACTATCATTGTATGACACTGTCACATATGCTACAACAAACGCGCACCATTTTTCCCTGACAATCTTTAGCCGAGGAGCTCTATTCCCCTCTTAGGCAGAACACATTTAGGATAACCTGAAAGTGCAACAACCCATTGACCAAACCCATGGTCTAGTCTAAGTATGAGAAATGCTCAAATTGCCAAAGCAAGAACGATATTCGAAGTTCCGAACGTTTTAGGCTATATAGTCTTGGAGCGCGATCATCCAGAAACTATTTTCGAAAAAACAAAGTGTTACCTATATCGTATATTGTAGCACGCGTCAAGGGTATCCTTTCTGTGCAAAATAAATCCTTTGACTTGGCGGGGCTACTCAGCCAATGAGCTGCCCAAGGCATTTCGATCCGACGTGTATCCTACGATTGTTAAGGAATTAGAGGGTATTATTAGTCCGTTTGACCAATTGCAAAAGGTTTACCAATAGCCTACCCAAACTAAGCCTTAAAACACTCTCCCCCAACTGAAACGGCGGGATAGCAGGTCGGCCGGATACACGGGTGGACGTGTCAATATCCAAGCGGTTTCAGGGGGGGAGAGTGTTACAAGGTTTAGTTTGGGTAGGCAATTGGTTAACATTTTGCAAGTGGTTAAACGGACTAATACCCTCTAATTCCTTAACACATGGCGTCGTCGAAAGAAAATGCTCTCCACGGTATACCCGGGAAAATGAAACCGCTTGGATATTGACGCGTCCGCCCGTATATTCGGCCGACCTGCTATCCCGTCGTTTCAGGGGGGGAAAGTGTTCTACTTGGTAAGGAATTACAGGATATTTGACCACCTGCAAAATATTAACCGATAGCTTACCCAAACAATGCCTTATAACCCCCCTCTCCCCCCTGAAACGGCGGGATAGCAGGTCGGCCGGATACGCGGGCGAACGTGTCAATATCCAAGCGGTTTCATTTCCTGGGGGTATACCGGGGGGAAGAATATTTTTCCAGTTAGTTCGACATGGGGAAAATCGTAAAAGTTTATTATTGGTGGATGATGGGATTCAAACCATGACCCATAAACCCATGGTCTGTCGGCGACGCCATTTGTTATAGAAATTAGAATGTATTAATCGGTTTGGCCACTTGCAAAAAGGTTAGCCAATTGCCTAACGAAACTAAGCGTTCTAACACGATACTGTTATTAGTCTAATAGTTTGATACCTACTTTGACCGCCGGGACGGCGCATCGGCCATGATCATATGGTGTTATTTTTTTTTCTCTCTCGAAGTCATTTTTTGTAAAATCATAACAACACACTTTCGAGTTGCTCCCACCAACGCACTGTGACCAAGCTCGCACCAACAAACACGACCCCCCGAATACTGATTTCTCACCAAAAAAAGCGAGCCACCGACGCACTGCGACCAATCGAACTCCCATGGCCAACACACCACTTCCGAGAAGAAGTGATCGTTTGATACCTGGGCCATGGGACGCGCTGTATCGGGTTTAGTTTCTGTTTCTTCTCTAAATCAGATTTTGGTCAGAGCTCCTCAAGGGAGAATACTCACCGAAAAAAAAAGGCGCACTTCTAAGGTGTAGCAAGAGTCTCATGTCCCGATAGGTCGAAAGCACCAACGTGCGTGTATGGTATGGTACGGTATGGTATGGTGTGGTACATAGAGCATGGTATTGTAATGTATGGTACGGTATAGTATGGTATGGTATAGATGTGGAGCGTTTTTTCACTGAGACTCCTCACATCAGGACCCGTATACTTGTCCCAAAAAATTGATCTTGAGCAAGCTTGAACGTGCAACCCAATGAACAAACCCGCGGCCCTAGGTGTACACAACAATTATCCTACAAAAGCCAAGTGGCATTCCCACGGTTTCGGGTTGAGGAGTCCCGTCATGCGCTAAATGATTTGGCCGAAAATTGACACCTGTATCGTAGCACGCGGCGTATATGTTTATCTTGACAACCTTAGACCTACTATTATTATGGGAAAAATTATTTTTGGCTCTCAGAGCTGAATTCTGGGCCAATTATAATACCAGTTTTACTCGGCTGGACTGTCGAAAACACCGATACACACTCTTCAAGATCCATCACGTAGTTTTCCGAGAGTTTTCTGGAGCAGTTCTCCGTTTCTCCAGGGTCTCGTTTTGATTTTTGGGCGCAACAACTCAGTTTTCAGAAATATGCAATGTTGCTCAAAACTGGGGCCAAAAATAATGGGTTTTTGAGGATATTTGGCTAAAAATCATGAGGTCGTCAGAACTAGGAATTTGGACGAACAGACAACTACGAGGTCTGGAGAGACGGATAAGTGCGTCAGAAAGTCCTCGGAAAACTACGGGGAGCATTCTGAAGAGTCTATAGGTGTTAGGTGTTTTTGGTCGTCCCGCCGAGTAAATCGCGTATGATCAGCCAAAACTCTCAGTTCTGAGGGGCCAATTTTTTTTTCCCATAACAATAGTAGGTCTTATGGAAGCTTCCGGGCATTTCATCAATTTGCATGATTCAAGTTGTGTTTCACACGGGGTGTATGGTAGTGCCACAGGGACACACACAGACAGAGCATTGTTTCCACATGATTTTGCTGCTTGCTTGCTGATTGCCAGTGCTCTACATGGGGGTCAAACAAGAAGACATACACACAATGGAAAAAAAAGTATCTTTAGGCTTTATCCACAACCATACATTTCATCATGTATTCGCATGCACCCTCGGGGAGTGCTCGCCGGGTTTTCGACAGCGAAGTCTGCCGCAGAAACATCCGAGTCAGCAACGTCAGACACGATCAGCGAATACGCTTCTGCAATGTGTTTGGACAGGAGACCTACAATTCGAAAGAAAACTCTTTGCGAACAGAAACAGCTCAGTCACAGGTCTTGGCCCGCCTTAACGGTGACCATGTATTAAAATGGGTGCAATGTGCTGATACAGTTGTGCCCATACTCGCGATCTCTGCCCGAGCAGTTTAGCTACCCCTCCCCTCCCCCCCTTTCGGATTGTCAATGTAATCCTCGCTGCTATCGACTGCCACAACCCCAACCTCTTCGCGACTACCCCAAGTGCTTGATTCCACTGAGAAATCGCCTCTTGTTCGTGTGTGCCCATCCTCTACAGTAGTGCTGACATTGCCACTCTGTGTCCCACCTCCAGCCTGCTCTACTATCAAAGTTATTCGCTCGGTCAGTGTTTTCCTTCCTCTCGATACCGTCCCAACGCGTTTGCACTGCAGCTATTATGGGAATGCACGCCATGATGATGGTAGAGGTTCACCTGAATATTCTGCAGCTGCTCGGTTGAGGAGCTCTATGGTGTAGACAGTAGACCTCACCCCCAACAAATGACTTCTTGAAGGAGAAACAAATCAAAGCTCAAACCGATGAACAACCCCGTCTGGCCTAGATACACACAACGAACAGCCTGACATCACGCATGATACGGTACATAGAGGGTGCGCCAAATATTTTCTGGTGCTCTTTAATAACCTGATGAGGAGTCCCATGCACGCTACCAACAGATCAGATGTTTTTTTTTGAAGTAAAACTGAAAAAAAGCAACTCGATGAACAACCCCATGGCCTGGGTATACAAAACATTAGTCTGATCATATTGCGAAACGATAATAACATTCCAACGACCTTGGGATCCATGAGCCCCGTCCTTCAGAAGACAGTTTGACCAAAAAGTGGTACCTGGTACCACGTATACCTTAATATGTCTATCGTATCACGTGGCGTGAAAAACAAAAACGTCCCAATGGTATTGAGTACAGCGTGTTAGTTCAACAACCTCGTGACTCAGAAATGTTTAAGCTTAAACGTGTCACCCTAGCTATAGTTGCATACATCTATCTGTGGTAGCCGCCCAGTAACACACATACCGGTAGTAATGTAGAAGGCTGTTTTCCTTCCGAGGCGGGGGCGAGGTCAGTATAGCGCCCTACAAAGCTGCAAAGCTAACCTCTCGCTGGAAAATCTTTCCGGCGTTGGCAAGGGTCGCTGACACCTATCGACCATCAAGGGTCGCTAACATCTATCGACCACAGATTTGCGTCCAGCATCCAAGAAACTCTCCGGCCCAAAGCTTCCTTCTTGTTTGAGTGGCAGTGCGCTACCACCGTGGTCTCTGCCGATATCGGCGTGCTGGTGCAAAACCGCGTGAACCTATCGTGTGGGAGTAAGATGACCTCGAACGGCTCGTCATCGCCCGATAGGTTAGCGATGGCCCCCCTCCCAACACCCGTGCTCTCTGTTAAGCGCATGTCGCTCTTTACATCCCAAGTAATTCCTAGCTGGTGCGCGGCTTGGTTGACCGAGATTTGATCATCGCCGGTCTGTAACGCGATACGCTCCATGGTGTCCTGAAATTCATCCATTGCCCTACCCGTTGCTCGAAACAAGATGAACCCCATGCAAATGGTCGCGCCCCACATCTTTTCAAGACCGTGAGGAAAATTCCCACGCGAGGCGACCACGCTGCTGTTTCTATGAGCAGGCAAGTTCATGTAATCCATGGGATCGCTAAGCCACAGCGCATCTGCATCGGACATGATGACATCGTATCCAGCGGTTACCAAACACGACACGACTCGAACCCTCGTTTTCCAAATATCGTGTTCGGAGGTATACTTCAGCGTACCTAGAGGTACGCAGCGGATCCCCAAAGCAGAAAAAATCTCAACGGAAGCTGCATCGAGGCACATGAGGTACATATTTTGGCGTGTGAAGTCCGAGTTAAGCTCCATCAGCCTGATAAAATTCCGCTCCACATCAACGTAGGCCTTACTTATGACTTGCATGACGACCGCGGGATCTGTCCGGGGCGGCACCCACGACGTCCAATCGGCACACGTAGCTTGCCTTGTTATCGAAGCCGGTTCTTTTACTCCTGCTGCCGGTGACGATATCGGTTGTGCTGTGGCTCGCTCTTTTCCTACTGCTGCTGTCGATGTCGCTTTCATCCCAGCACGCTCATGCACTGTTGCTGGCAACGTTATCACCTCCATCCTAGCTCGCGCGTTGCCTACCGCTGGTGACGATAACGCTTCCATCCTAGCTTGCTCTTTTGCTAGTGCTGCTGGTGACGATAACCCTTCTACTGACAGTGGTGCTGCCTCCGTCGATGGCGTCGTTTCCACCGATGTCGTTTCCAGATATAAGCGACATACTGCACGCTTGAAAAGGGCCAACACGCAGACGGCAACCCTCCACGGCGGGGCAAGCTTCATCCTTGGCTAAACGGCTCGCGGCGGTGGCTGGCAGGCGTTATCTGTACAAGTGCGTGGTATCAATATAATATCGTTTGACATGAACAGGGGAAAACGGTGAGTCGTTTTCGCTCTACGCGTACAACGCCTTTTATGGTGGGGCTTTGACGACTTGGCATTTCCTAAGGGAAGCGTTTTGTTGTTCCTTCACTGTGCAAGTATACGTGTTAGGCAGCTCAGAAGACTTTGGAGCCAGGCAAGCGAACCGTATACTGATCACGTGTTGGGGGACCACTCTTATGTAATCATCACCAGCGACAACCTGCATTGCTATATGCGACCCCTACGTCCACACTAATATCGCATGTTAACAGCAAAGCTCTTGCCGGACCGAGGGATCGGCCCCTAGGGGAAACGAGAACTTTGACTACACGAAGCGGGTACCAGTTTGGTGCCGTACTCCATTCGCCATGTCGAGCGCGGGCGACTGCCGCCGCCGGCCATTTGCATGCGCTCGCCCCCCCACAGAAACGTTTGACCCAAAATTTGCAACCCCTACGATGGGATGACTTCGTGCAGCCTAACTTTTGTGAGGCCCCTGCCTTGCGTACTCTACAATACCTCATCCAAAATCTGCGCTTTTTGTGAGAAAACACGAACGGTCCCATGACTTATTCTTGACACAAACAAAATACGCTGGAGGAGCTCAGCATTCATTGTCTTTCTGACTGAGGCCCAGAAAAACTGCTTCGTTGAGGGGAAAAAAAATGTGCTCTCCCCCCCGATGGACAGTCTCGTGGTCCACATCTATGACTAAAATTGGTTACATTTTATATTTTGAAAGAAAATAAATTCTCGAGACAAAGGCTACGGCAGTTTTGGGGGATGTTAATACATCTTAACACACACACAAACACACACACACTTTCGCTACCGGGCATTCGCGACTCGCACGGGTGGCTCTCTACACCTCACGAAAAGAAAACACAATTTAGGGCACTTTTGAGACGCAGCGTGGCTTACCGTCTCTGTTGCACGTTCATATCGCGAACCAAAAGAGCATTAAAGCTCAAGACCGCAGGACAAAAGGGGGATCACTCGCGCGAGTGACACCGAGAGCCACAGCGAAAAAATCAACCAAAATCAACATAACCCCCCTTTCGACCAAGGCGGCTGCGGTAAAGAGGGTACCCCGTACCCCCATTTTCAATGGCGTGTTTGAGCCACTCGCACGAGAGTGACTCTGTATCTCACGGGTGAAAATTGTTCAGGCAGTTGTTTTGGCGCAGTTTAGACTACCTTTGCATTGCGGATTTATTTCGTCAATGTAAAACATGAAGAAAACGTAAGATCGCAATTTGAACCGTAAGATCGCAATTTGAACCGTAAGATCGCAAAGGAACAAAGGGGTTACTCGCGCGAGTGACCCCTAGCTACTGAAATTAAAGGCCTGAAAACCATAACCACCTCACCGTAGCCTGGGTCTTCTGCAACCTGGGTCATAAGTGAGCCCGACTGATCAGAAAACATTTTTTTTTTTGCCGAAAAACTGCTACCTCGCTATCGTTGCACGCCTACATATACTATAGTCTATATAATATATAATAAAAAATGAAAATACAATCCAGCTGTGAGATCGAAGATTTTGTCGAAACTCATCTTTGCAAGCTGTGTGTGATACTCCGATCGCGCGTATTACGGGTTGTGTGTCCTCATTAAGGATATAGGTCGGCGACTCCCCTTCCAACTACGTACAGTGTAGCTATCAGGGTCAACAGGGTGATGTTAGTCAGTCTGTGCGTGGAAACTATAAAACGCGTTTCTGAGGGGGACAAAATCTGACAGCAGAGAAAGGAAATTCATCCGTTTATCAAGTGAATCCTGTAAGTCGAATATCCGGTGAGGGGAGGGAGGAGTTTTTAAGGACGTGGGGGCCTGGTTTTGATCAAAAGGGAACGGGGTTGGAGCGCGGGGGGGGAAAGGGAACGGGGGGGGGGGGGTGGGGGGGGACGGGCGGGGCAGCTCAATTTGTGCGTGGAAACTATCATCGGGGGGGGGGGGGGGGGGGTTGGGGCGGGGATGGGGCAGCTCAATCTGTGCGTGGAAACTATACATTCTTTTAAGGGGATAAATGTGACGGTTTTGGAAATAATGCACCAGTTTATCATGTATATCCTGTACGTCGTACAATCAGTGAGTAGAGGGCGGAGTGTTCGAAGAGGGGGCGGGGGTGGATGGGGTGGGGGAAGTGGGGAGTGGGGGAGGGGGGGGGGAAGGGCTTTAGGTGGGGGCATAGATGTAAGGGCTTGCTATACGTGTGATGCTAGGTCTAGGCGATGGTGCGAGTGGTGGGGAAGGAGGGGGCGTTCGGGGCGGGGGGAGGCGGGTGGGGGGAAAAGCAGCGGCATGGATGGCTCTAGGATGACGACGAGGTGACATCCAGTGCGTGAAGTGTTTATTACTCTGGCGGATTTCGATATTAGGTGGGGCGTTTGAGCAAGGGAGAGCGAGAAAAAAAAAAGGAGGGAGGGGATGGGGGGGGGGGGGGGAGGGTTTTCAGGAGGTTTAGGTCACTTTTAATATTGTAATACACTCCGGCTGTGATATCAAAGATATGTAGGGGCTTGTTATACGCGTGGTGTTAGGTCTAGGCGATCGTGTGGGTGGTGGGAAAGGAGGGGGCGTAGGAGGGGGGGGGTTGAGGGGGGGGGGGGGGGGGGAAGAATGAAAACTACGTCATGGATGGTTAGAAAGATAATGACGTGATATCAACTGCGTAGAGGTGTTTATTACTCTGGCCGGTTTCGATTGTAAGTGGGGCGTTTGAACAAACTGGGCGGAAAAGAAGAAAAAAAAAAGGGGGGGGGGGGGGGGGGGGGGCATTTCGATATGTGCGCGGAAACTATAAATCATTAAAGGGGACAAATGTGACGGTTGTAGCAAGAAGACATCCCTTTATATCATCTGCCTGGTAATGTTTACTATTCTAGAAGGTTTGATGTTAGATGCAGTATGCAACCCAGTGTTTAGGTGTAGTAAACGACGTGTTAAATCTTCATAATTTGTTACTGTACATGGATCGAAAGATAGAATATTTGTAGTTACAGTAGGGGGGGGCTATATAAGGCGGTATGAATAGGGCGGTCGTTCGAGATAGGGCGGTCAAAAACTGCTTGACACAGCAGAAGATGCGAATAAGGCGGCTACCGCCCTATATAGCAACGGACTCTCTATATAAGGCGGTAGCCGCCTATTCAGGGCGCCTGCCGCCCTATCCACGGCCCACTTTAGCCTCCACATCAGTAGAAAACCTCGCTCTCGTGCTGCTTTTGAGCGAGGTATAGGCAGCAGTATCACATCCCTACTGCTGTTGTTGCTGCTGCGAGAACACACACCTCTAGCACACAACGAACAGAGGGGACACGCACGATGCCCTGTGCAGCAGGCGAACTGTGTTTGGTTCCAGCCCGCACCTCCAAGCGCCCTGACGGCCACGAATGTCGCGGAAAATGCGGTGGTCGACTGCACGGACTTTGTGAAGCCGATCCGGACTGCGACAACCCAATGCAGCGCGTCTGCCATGATTGCCTTGCCGCCAAGCGATCTTTGAAGGGCAAGGCACCAAGCTGAACTACCGGAGGGAGCTGCTCGACATGAAGGTGTCAACCATGGGGGTGGCTGCGACCCTGAGTGCTCAGGCCAAACAGCGCAAGATGGCGGCCGGCATAGCGGGGTTGGGTGAGGGTAATCACCCCCATGTCCGAGACGCCGCGGAGCTCATGAAGGCAGCGTGGGGCGGTGTCTCGGCAGCGACCATCGCAAGATATGGTCGATGCTATTTTTTTTCCCACAGTGCTGCATATGAACTCGTATCGGTAGCGTGTTACAGCGCGATCGTGTAAAAAGTGTCGAATTGCTGTTGTATGAGTAGAGAAACCATCGAAATTGTTCATTGTAACCCCCCCAGTAGTGTACTCCGGTAAATTGGTCGTTTGTTGTGTTGCTGCTTTTGACGCGTACACTTTCTCCCGCTGCACTGCGGTCGCTGCGTTTCATGTTGACCCGTTCACTACCCACGTGCTGGGTCAAAGCCAAGACGCTTCCGCTGGATATGGAGGCTGATCTTACGGATACGCACGGGAAGGTTGGGCAAGGTCCGAGGACCAACGCCCGAATGGGTAGGGTGGACCGTAACTGGACCAAGTCCGGCGGAAGGCTATCTCCCATGGCCAGGGGTTTTGTTAGTGGGTGAGCTTGCGCAAGTCCCACACTACCCGGAAAGATGACATTCCGGGTGGCTATCTCCACCGAACCTGACCCTCAGGGGACAGGCCGGGTCGACATACACACGCACCCGTATACAACGGCAGCTTGCGCTGCCGGGGTTGTAACGAGGACCAATGATAGGGACAGCTTACGCTATACCTACAATGGGACTCGAAGGGTGCGCCAGCTAGCGTTGGGCTGCGAAAGCAACTGAGTTAAATCGACACACGACGCGTATGAAAATACGCGGAAGTGTGGTGAGCTAAAGCTTTATTTTTCCCCATCCGCCGGAGGATTAAAAAAAAAAAAAAAAAGTTGGGCAAGGTGGCAGCAGTGAGGTAGCGGCGCTCGCTGGGGCTCTAAACAAGTTGAGCATGCGTGTGCACCAAGCCGAGAAGGAGGGATCCCCCGTGACGGACGAGGAGATGATCGACGTGTTGGCGAACCTGGATATCACCCCGGGACTGCCTGCCGGCGAGGAGGCCATCGAGGCGGCTGAGGTTTGGGCGACAGTGGAGGACCAGGAGGATGTCATAGAGGCTATGCAACTCGATGCGGTAGACGAGATGACGGAAGCGCTGAAAGGCACCCACGTCAACAAAGTGAAAGCTGAAGAGATCGAAGACAGCAATGATGATACGACGGGGCACGGGGGCGGTGCCCCCCCGGCCTACGTGGAAATGTCGTTGCACGTCGTTTCTCTGGAGAGCGCAGCGGAGGCGTGCGGCAATGGCGATGCCTCCTTCTATCTGCAGAAGGCCAGGATGTCGTTCATCAAAGTGCATGCCTCTAAGCCAGTGCAGCAGGCAGACATGAGGCAATTTTGTGAGCCTCAACAAGGCCAAGGGGGGGTGCACAGCGGAGGACTGTAGTGCAGGACAGTACTGTAGTCAGCACAGTAGTGCAGTACCGTAAAATAGGTTGGAGCTCTGTTGTGAATGTGTAGAATAAAAGCAAAGAGTCCTCTCCGTACAACAGCAGTACGGCAGTATATATCTTCTTTGGGTGGAGTGTGTCTTCGGCGGGCTCTGTCGCCCGCAGCTCAATTAATATTATACTTCTCTAAACATGCAAAGTGTGTGTGCACCCGTCTGCTCTGCTGCTGTGCTTTGGTGTGTATTTTACACCACACATATTATTTACTGGGTTCAGCACTGGTACTGCTGCAATGCTGCACCTTCCTTCTCAGAGCACACGTATGATATCCCTCTTCGTGACGCCCTCTGGGTCATCTTCTGGGTCGGAGGCACTCTGTGCTGTACCTTAAAAGGCTGTATGCACTCAATAGGGCGGTTACCTCCTTTATTGGGATATCACCAAAAGCCCAATAGGATATCACCGAAAGCCCAATAGGGCGGTCAACCGCCCTATATCGAATAGGGCGGTCTTCCGAGATAGGGCGGTCAAAAACCTCGCTACACTATACCGCCTTATATAGCCCCCCCCACTGCTGCTGTACCATTATTTTATAAAAAATGAAAATACACTCCAGCTGTGAGATCGAATATTTTGTCGAAACTCATCTTTTCTGAAATATTTTTTGACATCGCTAATTATAAGCAAGCGATACGTATTGCCAAATACAGCAGGCGAGGTGATGTGGTTATTATGCACTGTCACCGCCATTGAGCACGAGAGGGAGAAATGCGAATCGTTAGTGTTTTGAAAGAAACGCTTGGTGTACACTCGCTCAATTACGTTACCTCGTTAGTCATACTTTGCTTGGCATAGGGTTGGGAGTCGATCATGCAGACGGTATGTACCAAATACCTTACGTAATGGGTTGGTAGTGTGGTTTACCGCAATTTTAACATATCTGCCTGCGCTTCCTTTTCAAATTATTATTGCCTCAAATGTACGATTTCACGCCCATGATCTGAGGTCGCCAATTGTAAGACAGAGATACATCTTACAAATACAGCAGGCGAGGTGGGCATGCGGTGTCATATATATGCGATGTCACCACTATTGAACGCGAGGGTGACTTTACTTCGTTAGGCATATGCTACTGCGTTTGGTATGATAGAGGTTGTCAGGCAATCATGTAAACGGATGGAGGCTCGAAATACCCTGCGTAATAGGTTGGTCGTGTGGTTTACCGCAGTACATAGTGTACGACTATACGTCCTATGTTATCCCCACTGTCGTCGAAGATGTTGTGGTCCTGTAGATGTCGCGTTCATGCCTGGTGCTCTTGTTAGTGGTGCTCATGAAAACATGCTCTAACGTGTAGTAGTAGATGATCGCTGAGTGGTGTTCCTTTCCTTTACATCAAGCCAGGTAGTATATGCCAACGCAACCGCTTGCTTGAAAACGACATGGAAATTCCTCACACACCTGATAAAGAGGAGACTCGGCCCGAAGATTGTTCAGTATACCGACGGTCAGAAACAGGTTATCGAGCAGCGCACTTGATTTTTATTACCGCTCCTCACTCCACCCAAGACACTACGGGCATGCGTTGGACCCAGTTCGCTGATGATGCCCAAAACCAATTGCAAAGGAGGTGATGTGGTGGGCGAATGCTATAATGATTTACGCTGCTTCGATTGCCCCGTCTCTCGTTCTGTTTGTTCTTGCGTTCTTGATGAACCTGCCATTTGGCAACGAGCAGTTGTGACGCATTTATTTTTAGGTTTGTGTAAATATTTTATGTAGACTGTGTGATGTTTCTGACTCGGTGGGACCTCAATTTGGAACCCAGGGTTTATGGGTTCCATATTTTGACTGGGTTTCGTATGTGGACGTATATATGGTTTTGGTGTGTTGTGCGTCCGCGTGGTTTTTGCTACACGTGTATGTTTCTTGGTTGATATTCTGGACTTCGTTCTCGTATTGTTTCAAAGTGGTGCTTCCCGCGTGATTGTTGCTACACGTATAGACTATGTTTTGGTTGATGTTCTAGACTTCGGTTATCGTGTTGTTTCGGTGTGGTGTTTTCGAATACAAATTATTTTGTTACCGCGTGGTTTTTGCTGCACGTGCTGCGTGTACGTTTTGGTTCACGTTCTAGACTTCGTGATCGTATTATTATAAAAAATGAAAATACACTCCAGCTAAGCTGTGAGATCGAAGATTTTGTCAAAACTCATCTTTGCAAGCTGTGCTCAACAACGGCAGGGTTCGAGCGGGTCACGAGTAGGCAGTATAACATGGCGCTACCATCGCAAAAAAAAAATCCAATGCCTTCTATCGAGCATCTCCCCTCCCAAATCGAAACCCACCGCCACACGTAGAGCAAGCACAAGTCGCCAAACACGTAACATTGGCTTCATAGGTTACTGCTGCTGTGATATGCATCGTTCAAGATGAAGATAACGCAGGGAATCTGGGAGTAGATATTTGACACACAGAATGAGCTTCCATTCCACGGATATAACAAGAAAGAACGGTAGACGAGCATGCCATGAGAAGAAAGGGTGGAGAAAGGGCAGCAGGTGGATTGTTCGATGCAAAGCCAGAAGAAGCAACCGTAACGGCAGCACGTGCGTTGGATCGATTCTAAGCCAGAAGAAGATGTACAGAAGGGAGTGAACAGACTTCGTCAATAGTTTTCCTATTTCTTAGTTTCCCTTGGTTTCCTTCTTTTGTGGTGATGTTCATGAGCGATGGACGTTAAAGCTCATCGTGCTGCACACCGTCCGACGATTGAAAAAAAATGAAACGAAACATGAACGATACAGATTTACTATTTTGCTATACTGTACCGTATATATAAGCTTAATACACGTTTGGAAAACGAGGTATCCTGACCGAGTTTATTATACTAAAACGTAAAGATTTTCCCAATTAAATTTCTCCAAATAAATAGGAAATCTGTACGTTCTAGGATGAAGTCAAATCGGCTGTCCCGCTTCCTTAAAGTCTTTGGCGGTCTCCTCACTCGGCGGTCCCGCTACCCGAAACCTCTTGGCGGTCCCCTATCTCGGTATCCTGACCGAGTTTATTATACTAAAACGTAAAGATTTTCCCAATTAAATTTCTCCAAATAAATAGGAAATCTGTACGTTCTAGGATGAAGTCAAATCGGCTGTCCCGCTTCCTTAAAGTCTTTGGCGGTCTCCTCACTCGGCGGTCCCGCTACCCGAAACCTCTTGGCGGTCCCCTCTCTCGGTGGTCCCGCTGCTCAAAACCCGTTGGCGGTCCCCTCGCTCAGCGGTCCCGCTGCCCAAAAACGCTCTGGCGGTTCCCTCACGCGGCAGTCCCCTAACGCACTACAACAACTGTCGCACCTTCTACGAATGAATATGTGTTCGTGTTGTCCAACGGTCAATCCTTTTTCATTACTATTGGGCATTTGGTTGGGTTCCCGCGGGAGTTGCCACGGGATACCGCGATATTGGCCACGGGATACCGCGATATATGCCGCGAGATTCCACGGGACCCCATTGCTTCCCATTTGGCATTTGGGAAACCGTGACTTCCCGTGATACCCCAGGTGTAATCTCGTCGGAGGCTGCGGGGTTTCTGCATCCCACAACGGATCCCAACTGAAATGTCGCGGAATATCGAGGAGAAACCATGAAACTTCACTCGCAAATTACCGCGGGAGCCGTCCGTGGGAATCCATGACATCCCGTGGGCTTCGGTTGAGGTTTGGCTGATCGCGGGAACGACACCAACTTTTGTGCGAGCTCGCGGGCACAACCACGAGAGGCAATTAATTGGAGACCAGGTCTATGCTGTACGGTACGAGGGTCATCGTTAATGTCTGTCTAAATTCGTTTCCAACCTTAACCTTCTTCTGTGCTTTTCGGCTTCTTCGCGACAAACGCCACCGGAATGACTCCTTGTTAAGCTGCCTGCGCCAAAATATGATTCGTTCAGGTATGCCTTTTTAGCGATGTATAGAGCCACTCGCGTGAGCGGCGTACGCTCGGTACGACGTGATTTTTTGAGTGCATAATTCTATGTTATAACGTACGTAGTAGTAGTAGCCTTGGTATTGGGTTCTCGTGGGAACCTAGTGGGTGGGGCGCATGCTACTGCAGCAGCAGGGAGGCACCCTTTTATTCTGAGGCCCGTTCCTCGCTTGAAGATCTCTGTAGGTCTCACCCAAAAGCTGACGTTGACGCGTGCTACACGATAAAGGTAGCACTTATGGGCTGAAAAAAATCTAATGAATGACGGGGCTTCTTAACCCGACATCGCCGGAAATCGTTTTTTTTTGCAGCATTTCTTTCGTTTTATTATGCCTAGACCACGAGATTTTGCTCATCGGGGAGCAGTTTTAGTTTTTTCCCCAATCAGTGTTTTGGGTGCGGTATTATTATAGAGCTCCTTGAGCGAGGAGCCTCCCGCGGAACAAAATGCCTGCACCTGCAGACTACCGCGCACGCAGCATGCGCGTCCGTTTTTTTTAAACGCGAAAGGACTTGGTGTCAACCCGATGGACCATCTAATGGTCTGGGTTGACGGCGAACGGCAAGACAACACACCAACGATACTGGGTACCAGGTACATGTTCGTTTGTTTAATGAGGAGCCCCGCCAATCGTAAATGTTTTGGCCCCGAAAACACTCTACAACTGTACCAACACGGTAGCGCGCATCGTAAATAGGAACTCTTGGAGCTCGCGGGAGCTCTCTCGTGAGAACTCGGGGCACAGCAACGTTAGGCCAATTGGGCTCTCGTGGAAATTCGCGAGAAATCTTGGGATAATGCGCGAGGTTGGATTTCCGCGGTGCTTTAAGGGAGGTACGATCTTCACAGGTTCAGTGGAATGGTCCAAATTACCCAAGAATACAAAGCTAGACTCGCGCCGTGGGGTTTCTCAAGGCATCCCAATATAGGTCGTGGGATCCCATGACAACTCCTGTGTGTTGGAGCTACAGCAGAGTCCCGTGGGATTTGTTACCGGAAATCCCACAAACACATGGCGATTCTTACCGCGGAAACACTCACGGGAGGGAGTGAAAAATCCCCGAATTCCGCGGAATCTTTCCACGGGATATCGCGGGATGCCGTGCTGCGATCTCGTGGCATCCCATGACACCCGCGGGATCCCATGAGCTCCGACGGGACCCCACCAAACACAACAATACCCACCAAACACAACAATACCCCGCATATTTAGAGCGTCGGTGTTGTCGCACCTTGTACCACTACGCGCGCAGTTACAGCAGTATAGACTCTAGTATATAATATAGTCTATAGTGTATAGTATTTAATACTCGGAGTATATACGTAGAGTCAAGGGGTGCATCATTATACAGCACTACTAATACTATAGACTAGTCTATACTATAGTTTAGTAATGCACCGACAGTTGTAGCACACCGTCATTTCCCTTTTCAGTTTTGGATGCATGCTCTCCACTATCTGTGTGGGGTTGTGTATTGTAACACAGCGGACCCCGTACGCACTACAGCAGCAGCGGGGGGCTCCAAAAACAGCCGGTATGTGCTATTAATATTAACAATAGCCTCGCTACTATTCAGGGGACCGGCACTACTAATACTATTGGGAACAATAGAGAGTTCTGACCGGCACTATTGGGAATAGAGAGTTCTGGTGGCGCCAGGCGATTCCGCCGGGCACTTTGGAGAGCAGTGGCACCATTCAACCCCGGCACTATTGCGAGCTCCCCGAGCTGTATAGACTTTAGACTATAGGCTATGTTTCTGGCCGAGGAGAATAATCAGCACCGACCCTGGGACCATAGTCTAGTCTACACTGTACTCATCGTTTAGACTAGACCTACAGGGTAGACTTTAGTCTATAGCATCATAACGTATGTACGAGTTACGTGCAAAAGGACTAGTCTCAAGGTCTTGGTCGATGAGGGCATACGATATACCAGTAGTACGTGATATGGTATTAATAGCTGTAGTACGAGTGTGAAAAATGACCATTGCAGACCGTGGGTGTGCTGGATGTCTTTCATGGTGAGTACTAGTCTGCAGCAGTAGCAGTACCAGTGGTAACTACTGGTAAGAATGACGACACGCACGTACGAAGTCCATCCTGGTATTGTAAAAAAAACATCGAGCATTCGTGCTCGTATGATCGGTATGTTATTTTAATGCGTTTAATTGTGAATCCTTTTTCCAGGCGTGCATATTACGTACAGTAGTCTAGTTCTATACGTACGGCCTCCTCCTGGTATTTTATTTTATTATAAAAATTTTGGGGCAGGTATAATATGTACCTGGTATAGTCTAGACTATGTTTGACGAGCATTGGGCTCTAGTCTGTTGAGATGGCTATGCTATGCTTACTACCAAGGCACCCCTGCTGCTGTTGACCTGGTCACAGCTGTCCAGTTCGCATGACAGGATGCCGTAGCTATGATTGGATATCGTAGGGTAGCTTGCAGTATGTGGTTCTCGCGTCTGTCGAACAGATCTGCGTGTACGAGTACGGGCAAGATCGGCATGATATACGCGTTTTTGCAGCTTCCAGGTCTATGTAAGTGACCGCGTCGTGCAATTGAACCATCCACAGGGCCTTTCCCTTTTACTGCTGCGTTCACTCACCACTAATTTTCACGCTGTCTGTATTGCTTGATCTCTGCCCTTAACCTCCTTCACTTCGGCACGCCGTCTCGTCTCATCGTGCTGCGTGCATGTGAAAGGTGTTCGTTAGGATTTTACCGATCAAAAAGATTCCAGCAAATAATGACGGTTACGAATGGTAGGTGAGAATCACATACACCTTGGCAGGCGTTCTGCAGGATTTTTAACCTGGGGATGGTGGGCTGCCGTCTGCGTGTTGTTGTTGCGAGCTGATGAGGTCAGGGTGTTGGGTGTGGGCTCTTCGAGGCCCACCCTCCCACGTGCTATCCTTTAATACAACAATAATACCATGTGCCCCTCCGACGTGAAGTCAGCAGCAACAACACATTTTTTTGTCAATGCTTTTCCCAGCAGCTCGATCTCATTGCACCGCAAAAATCCAATGTAGACGGAAATATAAGGGTCGTATGATATTAAGTTTAATATTACATAGGTTATTATATTAAAATTAAAAATGAAGAAGATCTGCGGTACGTCATGATACAAGTAGCTTCTGGGGTCTTGCCACTGTCCTGTGTGTTCCATCAGCGGCGGGGGATGACCACGCCGAGCCACCGTAATCGCATGGCCATACTGAGCGTACGGTGGATGTCCAGGCGTTATGCTCGCACATGATTGGCACAGCAGACTGCAAGAGAGTATCCAATTTGAATTGCCTTGAATAGCTGGGCATTTGTGTGGTCCTGGATCTACCACAGAACGGAGTTGCGAGTCACGACGGAACACCTTTGCTTGCTCGGGGTGATTGAGGGATAGCTGGCTTGCAGGGTGCTGTGTGCTATTGCAGAATGACCTGCCCTTTGCGCAAAACACCTGGCACCAGGTACCTGCGGTGCGGCTTTGGAGGGAAAGGTAAGGATCTTTGTAGATCCATATTACTGTAGTCTCGGCAATGCCAGGTAATAATACCCCAACGGTCTTTATTTCCCCACTTCAGGTTGGTACAGCAGTTTCAGTAATATATTATAAAAATTAAAATACACTCCAGCTGTGAGATCGAATATTTTGTCGAAACTCATCTTTGCAAGCTGTGTGATACTCCGATCCGCGCATTACGGGTTGTGTGTCCTCATTAAGTATATGGCATGTACATGTGGAGTACGTTCGAGCGTAAACTCTCCGCATGTCTACGCGTAGCGGGGGAAATAAACAACACAATACGTAGTACAAGTAGGTGCTGAAAACAAAAACAAAACAAAAAAGTGCTACCGAGTACAGAGTACGCAATAAAGGACAGCAGTGCCACTAGGATGCAGGCCACTGAATCGGACACAGTGGTAGGGCTTATACCCCTGGAAAGTAGGTTGCTACTACTGCTGTCGTAGATCTACCGCTGTGCAGCAGGCCATAGTCTATACTGATATTTCATGCGGCGAGGTTAACGTTTTAAGACGGTTCCACCGTTAAATGGATTATTTTCTCAAGAACTAGTAGAGTGCCCTACTAAGCACACCATAAACCACCCCTGGCGCCATCCTCTGGTCTGCTGGTCAATGAGTGGGTTTCATCATAAAACCTAGTATCAGACGATAGCTAAGATCGCCCTTTCGTCTTCCGAGAGGAAGAAAAAATAAAAGAGATATTTACACAGGAGTTAGAGGCTGTGCGGCATGTTACTCCTCGCCAGAAAAAACAGGTGAAAATGTGGGTGCTTGCCTAATAGGCACACTTTTACGTGTTTTCTGATTGCGCACGTTCTGGAGCGTTCCAGAAGCCCAAACTTGGTATGCATATCATGGGCATCAGTGGCAACGATGTAAAAAAAAAATGACACCTGGACACATGACCGGGGATGTTAATGACGTATCCCCGGTTTTTCGGGGCCGCAACTTTGGGGCCAATTTACCTGTTCTTGGCCAGTTTGCGTGCCCCCTACACATGGAGCGACGAAGAACAAAAAAAAGGCATGCATGTGACTTGCTCATGACATTTGAAGACTACTGCAAAAAAAAAATCATTTTGGAGCCAATCTGACAATTTGACAGTCGTTCAAACAGAGGCATTTTTTTTGCTGATTTACCTGCCGCTACGGTGAGAAGTAGCCCCGAAATGCCCCAAGCTGTTCCCTACTCGAAACAAGCCTATCCCAATCCCAAACCATGCCACTCAGTGAACACGTCCACCCTGTTGTCAAAGACAACATAAACAAATGACATTACACTCCGTAGTAGTGCTCTATAGTGTGTATCACCCAACAGGGGACAAAAGCACCCTATCCCCGGCTTTAGCGCCCAACCCTGGCGTACCACGCCGACATTCGAATGGGGCCGGTAGAACTCCCCCCCTTCATCCTCTACTCACCCGCAAACCTTCAATACTGCTGCTACCGCAAACACTCAAATGCAGTTTGCAGCTGTTTGGACTCTTCTCTAGCGCCTTGAAAGGGAGGATGAATTCCCCCCAGCTACTCGTATCACATCCCCACGACAGTAGTTCACTCCAGAAAACACCTATCCGGAGCTGTTACAATTCCGACGGAGATGCATTGTATCCCGTCTGCACCACTTGGAGACAACACAGAAAAAAAGAGAAGGAACACACGGATCAGGGGACAATAATTCGGCATCCCCTTTTTCGAACCAAACCTCCTAAACCCTGGCCTGCTTCGCATGGCTTTCATGTGCTTCGCGTACCAAACGCAATTTCGTCTCAAAACAAGCACACGTCTCCGTGGCTGGGGCTACCGGTGCCAAGACAAAAAATGTGCGGAAGAGCAAAACGTTTAGACTACGCGTCAACAATCTGCCGGGGCGTGCGTTGCCTTCCCGCCCTTGACATAGCGGTCATCTGACGTGCGGCAGGCCCCGCTCCTACCACCACCCCACGGCCACGACCATCTCCGCGCCCCCCGACAGCTTCCACACGCCCGGCACCCCCCCTCCCACTGCCACGACCATCTCCACGCCTCCCGACAGCTTCCACACGCCCGACACCCCCCCTTCCACTGCCACGACCATCTCCGCGCCCCCCGACAACTCCCACACGCCCGGCACCCCCCCTTCCACGGCTACGACCATCTCCGCGCCCCTCGACAACTTCCACACGCCCGGGACCCCCCCTCCCCTCCCGGAGACGATCATCTCCGCACCCCCCCCCGCGCCCCTCCCGGCCACTTACAGTTGCGCGCCCCCGACCACCTGCCTGATCGTCCCGTTAATCTCCCCTTCCAGCACCGCCACCACGCCCCTCTATCCCTCGCCCCCTCCCACGTACGTCCCCGGAACCTCTCCCCCCCCCCGCCCCCGCCCCGATACGTTTGCCTCGCTCTCAGCCCTCCTCATCATGCGGAGTCTGGCTCTCTCAGCTTTCTCCGCTTCGGCCTCCTTCTTTCGGCGATCGTCTTCCTCGTATGCTGCCAACACAGCGTTGCAAGTAAGAAGCCCGCCATCCAGGACTCCTCCGGAACTTCGAGATATCGCCCGTTTCTTGTTGTATCTCCTTGTCTTGACGACCCCGCCAAGCATCACCGTGCCGACACGAAGGCCGGTGACGGTGTATCCCTGCTGCTGCAGTTTTTGGACGGCGCGTTCGCCGAGACTGTCCTGCAGCTCCTTCTCTGTTATCGCGACCGGAATGTCCGAAAGGGCCTCGCGGTCGGTCGGGCGTTCCTTCCGCTTTCCACAGCCTTGCAGCCGGCCCATCGCTTTCTCCATGTTCGCAGGCCACAAACCAGCGGCCGCAACAGACGCGATGTCCTGCTCTTTGGAGAAGCTGGGTCGGAAAGCCTCGCCGATGATGCCGACCATATCACTCTTCAAGGGCGTTCTCCCCCCGTGCTCCATCGGGAAGCGTGTGAGCACTTTCGTCATCTGCTGCTTGAACGACCCGAAAGCTGCAACGTCCAAGGGCTGGGTGATGTACGACGTGTGGGACGGTAGCTGGAAGAGGACGATGTTTAGTGTTTTTGCCAACTTGATGACGTCGAAGTTGACGTGTGAGGCGTGGCCATCAAGCACGAGCACGTGCGGCTTGCCGTCGAGCAAACCGCGTTCTTCCAGCTGATTATGGAAATCCTTGAGGTACTCGACGAACACGGAGCCCTCCATAAAGGACGATTCTGTGGCGGCGTATCTCGCGTTCTCTGCCCCCTTGGTTTCGTCTATCCACGCCGCTTGCACGCGCTTCCCTTTAAAAATTATGAGCGGAAACAGGACGTCGCCCGCCGCATTGATCGTCGTCACCATCGTCATGTTTTCCCGTGAATTGGAGCGCACTGTCGAGACCACCTTTTGCCCACACTCCGCAATCAACTTGAGCGTCTTCGTGCCTTGTGGCGTGGCACCTGTAACCCAAAATATATTGGAGTGGGGAGTGAAACGACCATCCCCGGAGGGGCAGGTTGGGCAGAGTGGTGGTGTAAGCCGTTGTTTCTTGCGCACAACAAAACGAGCCGATCGTGGTGTGGTATGGCCCACCATACAGCAAACATTCTGCGTGCGACATGGCGAGTTGAAGGAAAGAAGCGGAAGGCGTATGCTGGCTCGATGGGGGCTATCGCGACAGAGATGAAAGTGGTCGCAACAGCAGTGCATTTCTCTTCCAACTACTCGTACCATTTTAGACTATTAATAGACTAAACTAGACCACGAGTACCCTAACCCTAGCCCTAATTCTAGACTAGACTAGATTTCTCCGGAGTAGTCTAGTCTAGTCTAGTCTAGTCTAGTCTAGACTATACTAATACAAGCGATGGCGATTCTCGCACAGAACAGGGTTCACAAGAGTCTAGTCTAGACTAGACTAGACTAGACTGCACAGGTAACAGCAGGAGCAGCAGCAGTCTGTGTCATGGCGCACATGAACTTCAACGTGAGAAAGAGAAACACGGAGATTTTGTTCACCCAGCAGGAGTGAACGGCGCTGTTCGTCCCGTCTGCTCGATACCAGTCTGAAGTCAAAAGGACAGCATCTAGACCTAGTCTAGACCAGCTACTCGTGCGAGTTCTCTCCTGCGGGGGGACAAGAAAAAAAAATCAGGATCGGCAAGAATTTAGTCTAGTCTAGACTAGACTAGACTAACGGCTGCGGCATGTACATCACCGCTGTACAGCGCAGCCGTGGGGGCGCAGGGTCTTCTCGAGCGACGGGTTTTTTTGGCGCAAAATTCAGCAAGCTGCCAGATCGTGGTTGGTGGCGTTTGTCAACGAGCAACTGCTGTCAACGCCAGCAAGTGCGGCTGCCGATACTCTGGGCTAGAGCTTCGAAGCACTGGTACATGTGTAGACTAGAGTAGACAAGACTATCCTCACCTGTCTCATCGGTGTTCCACAAGAGTGGTTGGCCTCCAAGTTGTTGTCTTTCGTGAAGCCCCCCCAAGCTCCGTAGAAAGACCGCAGGCGTTCGTCATCGTTGGATACGACTCTGTTCGCCTCGTAAATGCGGCTAGAGCGCTCCGGCAGCTGCGGGTGCCGCTTGAGGAAGCCCCTGACCCACTTCGGCCCAGGGCCCTGCTCTGGCTTCCAGGGGACCTGCCGCCCGTCGCTGAAGAGCTTTAGAACAGCTTCAACTAGGTCCGACCGACTCAACCCCAAGTGGTTGTGCGCAGCATACAGCAGAGTATCTACGATCCATCCCTCCTCTTCCCGCCGCAGGACTGTCGCAGGACCGACGCTGTCATCCATCGCACAAGCACCCTTGAGACGGCGAATGATCGACTTCCTGCTGATGCCGAAGGCCTTCTGAGCCTGCAGGACGGTCATCTTCTTGCTCTGGACAGCTTCACAGGCCTCTTTGTCCACGCTTGGGTCCACTTTCTGGCGCGCACTCGGCGCCCATCCTTAGCAACAAGATCTACGAAAACTCAATATGGCGCGAACCACCGCACGTCAGGATTTCTGGTGCTGTAGCTCGTGGTTGATGCAGCGGATAGCCACGCTGAGCGGCGCAAACGAAAGCAGCTGATCTCGCCTCAACTTTGAGAAAAAGAAAAATGGAGTTCCATGTATTTGGCGTTCAGTTTCGACGGTTTCAAAATTTGTGTGCTTAATAGGGCACTGTGCTCCAGCGGTACCAGCTACTCGTATTCGTGTAGACACACTAATCACCACTGCACCTTTTTGACCAGATGCTCATTCTTGGATAATTCCATGGCAATGGCACTGCCACGGGCCTTCATGGTAATTCCATGACATTGCCATGGCACTGCCATGGCTCTGCCGCATGGTGTGATACTGTCATGTTTCTTCCAATGAAGGTCCCTGTCACTGCCATGGCACGGTCATCCAGGTCCGTGGTAGTGTCATGCCAATGCCATGGTACGTTCCACGGCACGCGCCATGGCCCACCACGAGGACACACCATTGGCGTAGGGTAGGGTTAGAGGTAAGGTTAGGGTTGACGTTGGGGTAACAAGGCCGTAAAACGGCGATGGAGGTCCCATGCCAGTGCCATGAGACCTCCCATGACACTGTCTTGAGACAGTATCATGGTAATACCATGACAACTTTCATGGCAAGCCAAGGAAGTCGGTGCCGTTAATACCCATGGCAACATCATGAAACGTGTGGCATCGCCGTGGCATTGCCATGGATGCCCAAGAAAGCTCGTGAAGGCCCACACACGCCCAAGCAAATGTCATGGACTCCCATCTCATTGTTGTTGCTCCCATGGCATCGCTATGACACTGCCCTGACATGGCCACGGGAGTCCATCCATGGGAGTGTTATGGCAGTGCCGCATGGCACTACATGGTGCTCTATAACACACCACGCGCCAGGCCACGGCACGCCATTAAGATTGCCACGACGCGCCATGCTAAAGACAACCCCCCTGCGGTCCAGTCCGGCAGAGCGGCGCACTGGCTCACCGATTACTCGGGACGGCTCCCCGCGACGATATGTTGCCGAGGCCAGGGTGACAGTGAACGCCTACCTGCTGGACACTTTGTTAAGGCTCAGGAATAGCAACCTGACATCAAGGGCGCCCTGCTTGCGGCATCCTACGACTGTTCTCAGTCTGGGAGTCTGTTGAAGAGAGCCCCCAGGATCGCGCAGGATCAAATTGCCCATGACGGTTGGAGGACCCGAAGAATACAGTGCAGAGTTTAGCGTGTGGGTAGCCAATGTATCTCCTTGCTGACGTAGAACCGCCTCCGCAGTCCGTAACAGGTATTGAGCGATCGGGGCACAGAGCGACGTGATACGAGGCCATGAAAGGTGAACTTGACGGGCACCAAGTCACCGAAACCTACGAGTACGGATCAGCGATACCGCCATAGGGTCCAAAACCTGGCAGGTCTTCAGTGGGCGTTTACACTACGAGGCGTATAATGATAGACTAATATGTGATAGTGAAAGCACAGGCTATACATGTCTCAAATGTTTGAGGGGAGTTTCGTAGAACTAAAGCGGCATGTCAATATCTGCATATATATAATCGGGGCCCTAAACGATAACGCCATCTACAGTGAATGGACGGGCACCAGGAGTTCCACCTTGCCGTCTACAACCACCACGATAAAAAATCACAGGCATGGCATAGACTGATGCATGCCGTATTCAACAACCGTTTCTACCAGTAGTCCGGCCATTGCCGCCCGCTCTACTTTAAGCAACCCATTGATAGGTTGGAATGCGTTATTACGGAGATCCATTGTTAACAGGATGAAATTTCGCACAAAAAGGGAAGCATCGCCACTTCATAGAGGCGAGCTCTCCTGCGCTACAACTGTGTTCGATCGAGGCTCTGTATGCTTGGCAAGACCAGCCAACGAAATAAACTGTAGCCACGCGCTTTTGCACAAACCCGGGCGCTTTTTTGCCCCCTTTGTTGTTTTATAATTCATCCTGCTAACAATGGATCTCCGTAATAATCGTCTGAAATCTTCGATACTACCGGTGTGGAACTTCGTCCAGAGCAGGATTACGGACCCGGAGGAGAGAAACGGTACAGGGAGGGCGTGGGCGGCTTGTTCGATGGTGTCTGAGTTTCTGGGAAAATTGTTTAGTCTGGTATGAGGCCATTCTTTCTATGATTATTTTTTATAGTATTTGTGTTGTACAGCTATTTTTTGCCCGATGCCTAGGTTTCCCCCTGCGGGACTGTCATTGTTTTCTTCCTACTTGTGTCGTCACGTGTCTTGAATACCCCATAGGGGTCACATCGTTGCTCTCAAGAGCGAGGGAGGGTGTTCGCGTGGATGTATAGTATATAACAATGACTGTTACAATTTGTTGAGTATGACATACTACACCTTGACAGGCGTTACGAAGGATGTTATCGGCCTGCTTGGTTGAGCGTCGAGACTCCACTCCCCCATTTTCAGCCTTTTAGTAGAACAAAGTACCTGGTGCTTCAGTGATTGTGCTTGTGCTTGGGGGCATGCGCATACCTCGCTACCCCCCCCTCGGCATCTGAGAAATCGGGTGTCTCGTCTACTGAGCAAGCCACGCAACACTCCCTTCCCGTCCGCGAAATAGTTCCACACCTCTTCGGGCTCATCTTCGTCAAACTCCTCAGGAAGAACATGAACATGGGTCGAAAGAGGGGTGATCCTACCTGCGGTCACGCCAAATCGTTTGGCCGTCTTCTCCGTGACATATTTCTGCGATGTCGTGAATAACCTGCGACCTTGTCTTGGGAATAGCGTTAGTGGCAACCAGCTTTCTCCATCCGGACAGAGGCTACAAGTAGGGTAGAGGTGCATTTTGTGGAGGCTCATTTTGCAGTGCCTCGGGGTCATTCGCGCTAGTGACCCCCATCTCTTTTTGCGACGCTAAGCTTTCGTGCTGGTTTTTTGTTTGCGACATGAAATTGTCATGGAATGATTAGCTACGCCGCACCAAAAACAATCGCCTGAAGTACATTTTTCATTGAGACACACAGAGTCACTCTGGCGAGGGCTCATACCCAGTAGGGAAGAAGGTGGTATATCGCGTCGTCCTCTCCGTCGTAGCCAAGGCCATCGTAACTCGCCAGGGATATTGGTAGGAACTAGGTTGTTTAAGTCTTCACAAAACTGACCGCACCTTTCTTTGTGGCCCACACCTCAAAAATGTCATCAGAACATGTACCACTGCAGCGACAGAAACAGACCCTGACTCGATCAATCTGAAAACACAGGGATCCGCAAGGCTTTGCTCAAAACCGAGACTCTACGGGTGACTAGATGCTTGTACCAAGACTTCTTCGCCTGCTCCAAGCCGTACATATTGCAATCAAGGCGTACTACCTTGCCGGGTACAGCTCCACAGTCTTCAGGCATACGCACCAAAACCGCCTCTTCAGTTGGGCCTGGACAAACGCCTGATGCACGTCAAATGTCATAGGTCGTCACTGTAACGCCTAGCATCCATCAAACGAATGCAAGGCCCGGCGGGGATTGGGTCGCACTGTCTTCAACTCCCGGTCCTTGGCTAAATCCTCTGGTTACCAGACGCGATTTCGCCTTCACTACCCTGCTGGTTTCATCTGACTTCCACGTGAACACCTAATTAGGCGATACCACGCTCCCGCCTATTGTGTGGTACGTGACTCCAAAATTTCCCTCACATTGAAGCCCAGAGATCTCCTGATCGATCACATACAACCAGTTTGCATTGTGCATCGAGTCTATAGTCTCTTGGTAAATGGCCGGTTCTGAAGCTCACTCGCATGGAAGGTTGGCAGCGGAGAGGGGCTGTGATCCCGGCGCTGGTTGAACAGGGCATGGTCAATTGGCCTCACCGCAGTACCCACCTGGTGGCACGCTATCGTCCTCCCACGTATCCTACCCGATTGCAATAGGTCATTGTCCAGGGGACCCTCGTCAACCTGGAGAGTTTTGGTCCCCGACGGGGGTGGCGGCGACATCACCTCCCGGCGGCGGCACCATCGGTGGCGCCGGCGTCATTTCCGGCGCCATCAACGGTGTCATCACAAATGGCAGCTGTGGGTTGGGAGCATACCTGGATTGCACCACCGCCCTGCATTGGGCTCTCGCACCTCGCGCATCGGGTCTTGCCTGTACCGCGTGCGGCTATCTCGCTTCCACCCATAGCCAAACCAAACCTTTTCCAGCAAGCTTCAACAAGCAAGTGCTCCCAAATGCTTGGGAGGAAGAGTCGTCGATAAAATGAAAGAAAGTTGAGAGTTCCCAACAGGAGAGCTTCATTGTTTGGTACCGTAGCATACGCAATGTGGACGTGTATCAGGTAAATACGCCACACCTACCTTTTCACCTGGTAGCTCTCCCTGACCCCTCGCCCTGGCCCGCCCGATCTCGGGGTGAGCCGAAATCCTCCTAAAATCTTCAGCAAGCTACCGGCAGTCATACGAGCCTTTAACCTTGGTAGAACGGAACCCTGCGCCTCACAGGTGAATCACATATCGTGCGCGGTGGCGGTGATACATTCTGTTTTGATCCCGTTGCCAGGAAGTTCGTTCCAAAGGCGGAAGATAGACATCACCACAGCGAAGCGCACAATGGGAACATTTTGGAGAGTGGAGAGGCTGGACTGTGCGTGGGTATGCAAAGACGCCGACAGATAGAGAGGGTGTGTCGAGGGAAAGGATATCGGGGTGGTTGGGACGGCTGAACCCAGGCACCCGAAGGCAAGGCGTGCATTGGGTTAAGAAACAGAGAACCTATATCGCAACGGTAGGGAAAAACCGGGCAAAAAAAGACAAAACAGGGGAAGGGTCGAACAGCGAGCAGGCTTCTGAAACTTGAAGCACGCGCGATCCGATATCTAGACAGAAGAATGAACTGTGGTGGTAGATACCAGCAACAGCTGTAAACAGGAAGAGCGGCTAAGGTCATGACGAATGCGTGTTGGCGAAGTGTCAACAACTTGGCTGTGACTTTATCAGCGTACGAGGAAACAAGGAGACCTGGGAGGATTTTATTTTCAACCGCTGGATATCGGGTCTTATGCCGTGGGCAGGAGGAAAGCGAAGGCAAGAAAGGGCTACACGAGGTTGAATTGACGTGTGCTATGATAGGGGGAGAGCGCTTGTTGGCAAAATGTAGTTGTAAATGATGGGGCTTTTTGACCCAAAACTGTCGGAATGTCGCTCCTGTTTGAACATTGTGTTTCTTCGTATGCCTCTATGCCATGGGATTGTCTACTGCGTAGCATTTTTCCGTGTGGTTTCTAACGTTATATATTGCACCCGACATTTCCCTAAGCATCGTTACACAACCCGAACTTCATGTCTGTGTACCTCTGGGCCCTTCTCCTTGCCATTCGTGTCTAGAATTCGATCGGAGGCCATCCGCCTTCTCAAGTAGAGTCTGTTGGTTGTTTGATCACGGCATATATGTTTTCGACTGTCGTTTTGAGTTCGAAAGATGGTCACACGTACCGCACTCCTATACTCAACGCGGTAAGCAATGATGAAACACTAGAAAACTCTAAACAACAATGGCAGCGTTTTAATCAAAGTCAGTTTCTGGGTGAGGTACAAGTACAGAGCGCCCAAAGCGAGGGGACTTCAATCAATAAAACATTACTGCGCCTCTACCGCTGCACGTGTGGTTTGGCGATCATTGAGTCGGTATGGATATGTCCTAACTCTAAGCGTACCCATCAGTAAATCGACCAAAGGCTAATGTCCGTGCGCTAAGCCGGATGCGGCTAACTTCTTTGCGTATGCTCCAACATAAGCCGATCCGAACACAAAGCTGAAAGCGGCTTTTCGGGCGAAGCTGTGGTGCTTGGTCAAACAGATCCCACCTCAGGAAGGCCTGTTCGTGCTGACGCAAAGGCTAAAACGAAGATGGGACGAGGAGATGCAGACGATAAGGTGCTTGGGGCACATGGGCGCGAGGAGCTCAACGATAGTGGCGAGCGCCTGTTCGCATTTGCTTCGGACAACAAGCCTGCTACCATGGACACGTCATTTAGCTACCGCAATGGAGGAATATCCTATAGGTTTAACAGCATCAGCAGCTGTAGGGGCCAAAAGCGTCTCGATTACATTCCAACCCGTCGAGGGCTCCGACACCGCGTATAATATTGTTAAGGTCCACTCCCAGCCCCCGCTTCGAGCCAAGGGAGAGTTAGACCATAATGTGGCACTTCAAGTGCATGTTGTACCTGAAGGTTTGCCTGGGCGGCCGTATCTCACACAGTAGACGTGTGTCGACGGCTAAACTAACCCGACAGTTGCGATAGGCAGCAATTCAGATCCGACGAAGATTGCAGAGGGCGAGTAGTTATTGGATTGTCACCAGCCTCTCCAAACAGCCCACGAACCCAGATGCTATCCCATAAACGGCTGAGTTGTTCAACAAAACCCTTGTCGACACAGTAGACGCAGAGGTGCCGCCCCGCCACGTCGCGACCCAAAGCTCGGTTGGTGCAAGTCTACGGAAACGTTAATCGCTCAATAAAGCATGGGACGCGAGGGACAAAGGGTGACGGCGCCTGCGCATTAGCCCCAGGGAGAAAACGGCGTGGAAAACGTTGAAGACGACGTGCGCAAATTAGCGGATAGACGCAGGGGTACGCCGGTACTTTGAAGAGTGTGTTGCTGAAACGGAGAGAGTACTTTCCGATAACGACCAACGGGTTTTCAAGAAGCATTAGAAAGGAACGGTCGGTTTCGAAGGCCGGAACGCGAGAAGTGAACAGGGTCATCATGGCCAAGGATGACACGATGCTGCGGAAAAGGTGCACATACGTAAACATTGAGGGGAGTTTTTCCGCACCCTTCTGAACAAGAAATCGCCTAAACTTGACCCCACCCCATCTATTACCACGACGACCGCTTGCCCCATCGCTTGGAGATGAACCAGCCATGTGTTAGATGACGAGGGTAGTTTGGGGTATGCCTCATTGAAAAGCGGTGGGACCAGCCTTGCCTTCCAGTCAAGTTACGGAAAGTCGACCACCGCGATTTTGTCCGATGCGCTCACAACATGCTTGTCAACGTACGGAGAACGGGAGAAGTCCCCCACCAACGGAAATATGCGACCATCAAGGTCTTTCACAAACAGGGAGACTGTTCTGATTGCAACAGTTACAAGGGGATTTCGCTTGCTGCCCTGCAGGTAAGGTGCTGTTGAAAATGGTCGCATTTCGCCTCTGTAACTACTGCGAGGACGCAGGATTACTCCCCGTGGAACCGTGCGGCCTTCGCCCGGCACGAGCAGCATTCAACCTCCAGAAATAATATGACTCGGTCCACCGAGAACGGTTGTGGGTGGCGCTCGTACGCTTTGTCGTACCAGAGATGCGTTGTCTGTCAGTATCACGAAGGCATGCAAACTCGTTTGTGCACTGATGGCGGTGGCTACTCGAACTGGTTTGACGCTACCCAAGGGTTGCGCGGCTAGACATGTGTGCTGTCACCGCTTCATTTCAATGTCTCCTCTGCCCCTGCGATACGCGCCGAGCTATTAAGTGGTACGCTTCAGTAAGGAACCATAGTCTATATTCTAAGGAATTTGGTTCATCTGGATGACGACGGGGTGGGGATAAACGTTGAACTATTAGTCTACTGTTTATGGTACCCCTATGTAGGCCATCTATCTTGATCTATACAAGATTCGCCTACAGTAAGAACTGTGTACACTGCATGTGGAGGCGAATGTTGGTTCTGACAATTTCCAAGATCGGAGAATCCACCGAAAAGGACTGTTTCGTCCCAATCTCAGGCTGAGATCGGGACAAGGTACTTCTTCTCCAGGTGTTGTCTCGAGGTTAGGCTGCAAATTTACCCCCGCGCGCACACACGCATAGAACAGCAGTAATTCGCGAAGATGCGGCAGCCCCCTGGGTCATTTGCCAAGCAGCTGCCGCTTGATCCTCGCGCACCTCGATCGCCATGGTCTGTAACGTGTTGTGGCGCTGCGGCGCGTTCGCGTGGGTTTCGGCCTGTCGAAATCGCACGACCACCTCTCTGAAAATGCCAACGAATACATTGAACATTGTTTTTAGCTTCTGCATCTAGACTCGTTATTACCATACACAGTGTTTGGAAATCTTACGTCGGCATTTTGATATTTAGGCGGCGAAACGAATGTCAGGAATATCTGTGACCTGGATCGGGGTACCATAAACAATGGCCGGCCTTAGATCGTCTAAAAAGAGCAGTCTGGGATAGTATGCTCTGCGCCGACGATGGAGGCGTTGTCCCCGGGTCAGTAGAAAACCTTGCGGAAATGAAGACGGCAATTGCGAGCGTTTTCGAAGAAGAAGGTTTCAAGGTGCCGGAGACGAAGACGGATGCCCCGCTACTCCAGACACCGAACCAGACACTCCTTACCAATGCGATTCATTCGTAGAACAGACCGTGCAGTTTTTGTACCTGGGCGGCTTTATCAACGAGAACGCCGACATTATGCCAGATATCATACGATGGGTCCGATTTGCGTGGGCATGCCTCGATCGGTTCAAGCTGGAGTTGTACGATATGGAGACCGCTCCGTTTACTCTGAAGGTGCCCACGCTAAACGCCGAGGTGATGGAGACATTGCTGTGCGTGTGTGTGACGTGGACTTCTCTCGGCGTGGAGAACTTCGCTGTGCTCCACAGCGCGCACCGCAAGCTCCTCCTTGGGATCCTCGGCTTCGTCGCCGACAACGCACCGACCACTGCTGTCGTATGCTAAGGCCCTCAAGACGGCACAACGCAAAAGCGTTGAGACGACCAACCGTTAACGGCGCCTCCTTGTTGCGGGGGCCGTACAGCGGGCAAAACCTGGGCGACTAGCCAGCCGGGTGACGTTCGGGACGATGGTCGGGGGGAAGAACCCGGGGCCGGGTCGACCGGGAAAGACATGCACCCGATGCCTGGTAGAGGACATCACGGTGTCTAAATCCAATGAGGGGTCGACGGAAATATCTCCTATATTGTTTGGGGTAGGGACGGTGCTATTGCCCACGGCGGCTACAAAAGCTGGCAAGTGGTACCGAGGGATCGCCAAAGCAGCCGTTGGTTTCATGGCGAGGTGGCACAGGGACGAGGTGGAACATCACTGGTTACGACATGCAATTAAGAACGCCAAGAAAATGGGCGAAAAGGAGAAGGGCGGGGGTCGGGGGGGGAGGGGGGCGGGAGCAGCCGTACTGATACCACTGTCGATGAAAACAGAAAATAACTGGCAGATCGTGTATCAAGGCACCAAAGTGACTACCACACATTGAACATGTCCTATCCGTTTTCCGCCCCTGAATTCGTATTCGTTTTCGAGGGAGTTTGTCAGCTTTTGTTCGGCTTGGGTATTTGCTGTTTGCCCAATTTCCTCTTTGGGCGGGCAACAGCGGCAGCAGCATTGGAATCGGAGGCTGCTGTCAGCCGGAATATGAAAGAGGTGGCAGATCCTGTGGCTAGCTTCCCGGCTTGTCTAGGTAGCTGAAATCCGGAAAACAATGGCGCTCGTGCATCTCCTCAGAGATTCGAAATCGATGTGGTAGTGCTATTTTTTTGCCTCCTCTATTAGATCTATGCATGCAAGTAGGGTTGGTAATCAACAACAATAACAATAAATCATGATTAATGACGCTTTTAAATCATGATGTTTCAAGTCGTATCAAATCAACCTGTCCGTGGAATACTAAAACACCATAAAAGTACGACCTATAGTGTGTACGGTTTTAAGAACAGTACTGTTATAGTGTTCCACTAGGTATCCGCTAGCTGCATGAGCTATAGATCGACCGTTATCTCTGCGAAAATTTATATCTCTGTTGATATCTTGAAGTCTGATTTCCGTTATTTCATTTGTTGTGCGATTCGGAATCATTAGAGTGCGCAGAAAGGCTGACGCGGGATCAAGAATTCGGCACGTACGTATATATCGCACACTAGTACAATGAACCACGTGATCTACGGGGCATGCAGGAAACATAACAAGGGTAGCATCCTGTCTTACTCTACCCGTCCCGCGCTGATTGGTTTAGAATAGGTAGCTGCACCTTCGCATAAAGAAGAACGGTTCTGAGAACACGAGAACTCGATGTGACAGTGGACCGTTAGCCCCTATCAGAGGCATCTTAGCCTCAATAATCAATCATCAATAATCAATTACGAGATGTGGGTTGGTATATAGCCTCATTTGATATATTTGTTTTGATCAGCAGTACTGTATCTTTGATCCACTTCCCGATTTCCTGATGTCTTAGTCAGCCATTGCCATATCGTCGTGTGATCTTCATCTACGACTATTCAGGGTGGGCTAATGTTATAGTGTTCCACTAGGTATCCGATAGCTGCATGACCAACCGTCTATCTCTGCGAAAGAGTCGTATCTTTGCTGACATAAATATCAAAGTCCGATTTCCGTTACTTCATTTGTTGTGCGATTCGGAATCATTAAGGCGCGCAGGAAGGCTGACGCTGGATCCAGGATTCGGCACGTGCGTATGTTATAAAAAATGAAAATACACTCCAGCTGTGAGATCGAAGATTTCGTCGAAACTCATCTTTGCAAGCCGTGTGTGATACTCCGATCGCGCGTATTACGAGTTGTGTGTCCTCATTAAGGATATAGGTCGGCGACTCCCCTTACAACTACAGTGTAGCTATCAGGGTGAACAGGGTGATGTTAGTCAGTCTGTGCGCGGAAACTAAAAAACCCATGAGCAAGGACGCCCAAAGTTAGGAAGTAGATCGGAGGCACGTGCCTCCGATCTCAGAAACTATCCCGGGCTCTGGTAGAAACGAATAAAGCTACATCTTTACGAAGGAACAAAAGTGAGTACTCTCCGAGGACCTGCTCAATTGGCAGACCTGCAGGGGGCACTGTGTGTCCCCCACCTTTAATTTAACATATATATTGGGGTAAGTCGCACAATCAGTGAGTAGAGAGAGGGCGGAGTGTTCGAGGGGGTGGGGGTGGGATGGGGTGGGGGGGTTGGGGAGGTGGGAGGTGGGGGCGGGGCGGGGGGGGGGGGGGGGGGGGGAGGAAGGGTTTTAGGTGAGGGGTTTGTTATACGTGTGGTGCTAGGTCTAGGCGATGGTGCGGGTGGTGGGGAAGAAGGGGGCGTTCGGGGCGGGGGGTACGTATGTATCGCACAGTAGTATGAACCACGTGATCTACGGGGCATTCAGGAAACATAACAAGGGTGTAGCATCGTGTCTTACTCTACGCGTCCCATGCTGATTGGTTTATAATAGGTAGCTGCGCTTTCAGCGACGAGTAGAATGGTTCTGACGAGAACACGAGGGACTCTATGTGATTGGTTGTTTTGTGAGTTGATTTTTGCTCCCACTTCAAGTATGCAAGGAGTCACACACGTGGCCTTGTAGAAGCGGCCGACGTAGGCAGTTGGCGGCTTGCACTTACGGTTGACGTTTGGGATGAAGCTGGGATTCCTTGCCAGTACGAGAGCCGGTATTTGGAGCTTGGCCAGAGCCAAGCTTCCACCCCCCCCCCCCCCTCCTTCTCCCCCCCCCCTCTCGATCACTCTTGTATCCTGATCAAATATCAGCAAGTCTTGCTCGATAACAATAATAAGATAATCTACTACCTGGGTTTTGTACTGCTGTCAGCTGTGGTCGCGCGATAGAAACACCTGTCCCTTCTGACGATCATGTCGACAAGGATCCTTGCAAGACACACCACCTTAATAGTACACTAAAACACAATATAAATATAGTTGATGGGCTTTTGTGGGTGCCCATTGTAAAATCTAAATCTACACAAACGAAAGGTGTACCTATGTCCTATCTAGACTATATGTTATGATATAAAACATGAAAATGCGCTTTATGCCGTTTAGGCCATTTCTTATGCAGTCGGATTCCGCCAGTCGAGTCGATTTTATAGTTTTTGTGCTCTTCCTAGAGGCGGTTGGTGTGAGGGAGTACTTCTGTACAGCAGTCGAAATCGGTTGGCAGCTCTGTGCTTCGCGCTTTCTCCGCGAGCAACGGGTCGGCGAACCCTCGTCCCAGCGAGTTGGTGGCTTTGGGCTTAGCTGAACGCCGCCAAAGCTACGTTCGTGGAGTTGCATTCAGCCGAGAGCCGCCAAAGCTACAGCAGCCGCAGCCGTTGTTTGCAGTGCATGGGGTCGAGACCGCGCGCTGCTGCCGTCGTGTGATACACGCTGCTGGCGAGCAAAACTAGGAATAAGCCACGCTGACTTGCTGCGAGAAGCAACAGCTGGGATAGCCAAGCCAGCGTCAGCGCCTTGTATGATACTGCAGTGTGGTACTTGGTATGGGTGTGTAGCCGTGTGACCGTGTGACCGTGTGGGTGTGTGTGTTTGGTGTTGGGATGAGCGATGCGACCGGTTAAAAAAACACGCGAAAAACTTTTTCGACTGAGCTTTTCGACTGGAGGATCCAGTCGAAAAAGTCGAGTTTTTCGACTGGATCCGCCAGTCGGAATTCTCAGTCGAAAAAAGTTGAGTCGAAAAAGCCTTTTTTCGACTGCGTAAGAAAGCCCGATTATTGGGGATTCAGTCGAAAAAGGCCGTTTTCGACTGACAAATCCGACTGCATAAGAAATGGTCTTACTCTACCAATAAATCGTATTGGTTTCAGCATCACCACATACATACTACACTGAAGTATACCGTGAAAAATATACATTCGGGTTTTAGTATCAGTACTATGCAATACTCAATATTAAGCTAAACTGAGCGCCATACAAGACAAAACATGGAAAAATAATGAGCATGATTCATCAAGCAAAAAACACCAATAAATATACAAATATTATAAAATGAAATCAGGCCCGTTATTGGGTTGATATACAACAAGGAATACACCAGGCTATTCTGTTTTGCAAGGAAAACACAAGAGACGAAAAAGAAATGTGATGTTTTACCTACTGGCTCGAAATTCCCCACCTAAAGTATAAATACCAACACTTACCATTATAGTGGACAAAAAATAAGACACCTCCCAATAAAAACTCACTCATATACCAGTATATTACGAGTACCAACAACGCAGCTTGCAAAGATGAGTATTGACCTGAAATTCGTCAAACTCACGGCTGACGTCCTTGAAAATTAGTTGTAAAATAATAATACTTGCAATACTAGTAAGAAAAAGAGGAAAGGAAAAGAGGAGTACCACAGAAAGAGGGAAACAGGAACTAACTCATCATGGCCGTGGGCGATCTTGGGGGAGGGAACATCTGGCAACCCAGTGGAAATTCTTATACGTACAATTTTTATATCGTATCATATGTCTCGATGATATGACATAAATGAGATGTATCACATGACATGCATGACATACCGTGACATGCATGATGAGGTGTTATAGAAATATTATCAATGAGTAATATATTATAAAAAAATTATATATATATGACATGTATGACACTTTATATTATTATTATTTTTGTCCTCCGATAGTGTAGCGTAGATGCCTTTCTGATATAAATCGAATATCCTTCCTAAAGTAGCAGTAGCACCCAATATGAGGTCGAATGATCGCACCATAATGCAGTGGTATTTTCCGCCACCCATGTGGTCATTTCCATGACACTTTATATCTCATGATGTATACGGTATGAACTTCGTATTGAAGTTTTCAATTTGAATTTGGTTGTAAGTGGGAGCAGCAGTCGTGTGTTCTCTGTGGCCGGCTGTGTCTCTGTGTACGACTGCGGTAGTATGGTGGTGCGACAGACTGCCCTCCAAAATATATGAAGTGAGGCATGAAGCAAGGCTCTCCCCCGGTGTACCACTCCCAAGGTAAACCTGTGCAGCACCGATAGGCGAAGCGCAGCTGAGCGCTGGAAACATGTGAGTGCAGCTATTAATAAGTAGCTAGGTAGATTGTGGGTCAAAAGTGATCCGGTTGATTTGCCCCAGGCGCTTATGTGCTTTGTTTGGCTTGAATCTTGCATCGGTTGTATAGTCTCGGTATAGTCTAGTCTTGAATAGCAGATTTGTGGCTTGACGCACGAACGAGTGGGCTTCGGCTGATCCATCCACAACCAGCCAGTAAACCAGTCAGTTGTAGTGTGTTTTTCGGTATGCCTCGCCGAACACACCGGGTGGTATTTGCAACATACCCGACTGGAGACGCCTCGTTGTTGCCAAAACGTGGTACGGGAAGATTTTGCGGAGAGTTCGCGAGGAGTGGATTCTCGCCCAGCTAGTTAGCCGAAGGAAGTGGTGACTTCTTGCCTTGTTACATGTAGTGAAACGAGCCCCCCCAGTCCTAGCGGATTGCTGCTGTAATGCCTCTCTTCTACGGAGTACGAGAAAGTGGTGAACCCCTCTGCCACACTAAATAAACAAGTACGTGAAGAAAAAGGAGCGTGGAAACTACCCCTCGCACCCGCAAAAATCGAATGAAGACTACAGACGCACACACCGGGCATTTCCTTTTTTCTGTTGGCCCGGCTTACCACTGAATGCAAGTTGCTTTTTCGATCCTGCTCCTCGTGAGATATTGCCGCGGCAGTCGCCTGGTGTGGCACGATGGGCTAGATTATTGCTGTGTACGGCAGTCGTGATCTCTCATCAGTGCGGTGCCTTGTTCTGTGGTAAGACGACAACACGCACACTGAAGAAGGACCCCTCGCTAGGGTAGTGCGTACCCGTCCTGTGTTTCACGAGATCGTGACGAGCGAGTTTCACCGCACTAAACTTGAGTCTTCTCACTAAAGGTTACCGCACTAACGCGGAACACGACTTCATGTCAGATGTGATTAGCCTACTAGAATGTCAGATGTGATTAGCCTACAAGTGGCTTGACAAGCGTGCGTATAGCTTTTGATAGCTTGTGGGATCTGGTTCCTTTTGCAATCCAGAATTGTTCTTGGGCTATACCAGGTGTAGTCTGGCGTAGCTGTCGGTCCAAACCGCTACGGCCATCTCCCTCTTTCGATCCACTGATTTCTACTGGAACGGCAGCAGCCTAACGATATACCGGTACGTGTTAGAGTTTTGGTGCGGCGAGCGCACTCCCAAAGCCGCGAAGCAACCAGAAAGCTCGGAAGCGTAACAGGCTTTGATTTTGGACGATTTTTTCGGCTCTTGCGTGCGCGGGTGTGGAGAGCTCTATCAATCAATCAAGTGCCCGTACGGACGAGGAAACACGAAACGTACGCAATTACCAGGTACAAACAAAACCTATAAAAAGCAAAACAAAACGACTGCCACGTAGATAATATGGTATATAGGCTTCGGCATTGGTACTGCTGTAGAGGGAAATAAAGGAGGGTGTCCAAACGCAGCAAACGCAGCGGGAACACCGAAAAAGCTGAAAAAAAAAACAAAGACGAGTTAACCCTCGAGATGAAACACCGCGGCAATGGTACGCCCTCCAGCGGCCTCAGCGGTGGCGCCCGGCCCTGACACAAGAGGGAGTGTGCCCACGCATCCGATCGTACTATACACAGCAGTACCGCTGCTAGGGCACCGGCATCCTGAAGCGCGAAATAGGGGCTGAACAAGGTTCATGTGCTGAGCAAACAGCATAGATAGGCTAATCGGTTGCCGCAGCACACGATTTTAGGCTCAACAATTCGATCAGGAACGGCGCCCCGGACGACATTTTTGACAAAGTGTACGGTGATGGAATTTGAGTTGACTGGCAGCCCAGCAACATGTTGTCCATGTATGCTCTGCTCTGTCTTCTGCGTGTCTCTCGTCCACGCGACATTGGTAGCTGCGGTTCTCGGCATGGTGTTGGCCCTCGCTGGGGTGCCGGAAATTATTCGCCTATAATATAAAAAATGAAACTACACTCCAGCTGTGAGATCGAAGATTTCGTCGAAACTCATCTCTGCAAGCTTTCTGTGTGTGATACTCCGATCGCGCGCATTACGATTTGTGTGTCCTCATTAGGATACAGGTCGGCGACTCCCCTTACAACTACAAAAGTGTAGCTATCAGGGTGAACAGGGTGATGTTAGTCAGTCTGTGCGCGGAAACTATAAAACCCGTTTCTGAGGGGGATCAAATCTGACAGCTGTGGAGGGAAATGTATCTGTTGTTTATATTACTCGTATAGCGTTTGCTTTCTCGATCATTTTATTTTCCCTAAAACAAATGAAATTTTGATTTTTTGAATTCCCCAAATATATGTTTAGGTGATTTAAACAAGTAAAAGTCTTGAGTCTTTGGTGACTCGGTGTTGGTGTGTGTGTGTGTTCTTCACATTAAACCGTTCTTCTACTCGTCGACATCCAGCACACCCAGTGTCCGTACTGATTCTTCACCCTAGAAAGATCAGCTCTGTGGTCACAAGCCACGACACAGAGATAATGCATCGTAATGCATTCGACAACGCAATGTCATGCCCTAGTACTGGGTACGACAGGCACAACATACATACGTCAGCAACAGAAATACATTGGAAGAGAGAAATACGAAATAAACAAAAAGAAAAAGAAAAACAAAAAACAAAAACAAAATAAGAAAACAAATAAAAACAAAGATAAAAATAAAACAAAAAATGAAACAAACAAAACGAAGGGGAAATCGAAGAAACAACCCTTTGTACATTCGGCCAATTGGTTCCATTTTCATCTTCATTTGTCCTACATCTTACAGCAGGCAGTAGCTTCGATTCTACTACAGCAGTACTACTGCTGTGGTTAGCTGTGTTGCTCTTATTTTATAAAAATCGAAAAACGTCAGCTGTGAGTATCATACGACAATGTATTTCTGTTGCTGACGTATGTATGTTGTGCCTGTCGTACCCAGTACTAGGGCATGACATTGCGTTGTCGAATGCATCACGATGCATTATCTCTGTGTCGTAGCTTGTGACCACAGAGTTGATCTTTCTAGGGTGAAGAATCAGTACGGACACTGGGTGTGCTGGATGTCGACGAGTAGAAGAACGGTTTAATGGGTGTGCTGGATGTCGACGAGTAGAAGAACGGTTTAATGTGAAGAACACACACACACACGACCGATTATGGTTGAAACTCAACTTTTTGAAAGCTGCTTGGTACATTCATGTTTCGCTAATATACAATAGTAGTTTTTATTGATAGTTTCTGAACGCCCCGTTTGTACATTGATTGTACATACTGCAGATAATAGGCGTCCTACTACAAAACTATAAAAAAAAGGAAATGAGCCACGTACATGTGTATTATATTGTAGTTGTTCTCGCATTAACTCGCATAATCAAGTCCGTGGTCACAGGACAGGACCCAGTTTCTCTGGAGCTGAGGAATACCTCGGGAAAAAAAACACAAACCAAAAAAAGGTGGTACACGCGTATATCACAGTTGACGCAATTCATATCTCTACGAGAAATATATAAAAGTGAAAACGGGAGTCAGCCTACGATGTGCCAGGTCCATATTGGTGCATACGTCTCACTACTCGCGCCTGGAAAAACCGATTATATCGCTTGCCACCCAAGAAAGACTACCACGTATATATTGCGCGTAGCACCTATCACTACACATACGCCCGACAGACGCAAGTCAATTGGAAAAAAAGAAACAAACAAAAGAAATGAAGATAAAGGAAAGGAAAGGGAAGGCAAGGAAGCGAAAAAACGAAAAAAGAAAGGATAAAAAAGTGAAGACGAGAAAAGCAAGAAAAAACAAGACACGAAGAGAAAGCAAGGAAAGGAAAAGAGGAAAAAATGTCATACTATTAATAGCAGACCCTAGGAACTTACTAAAGACGGCATTGTGCTCATAGAGGGTATCAAGTGCATCAACAATGGCACTGGGGAGAGAACGCAACATGGCGAAGAAGTCAGGGCGGTCTTATACTATCTTGTGACGGCCAGTGGAAGGCTCACAAATTTCAAGACGATGATTGCCAGACAGACTTGGGTCTCTTGGGCATGCCCCCCCCTCTCCCCCCCGCCCCCCTTCCCCCGTCCCTCCCGCCCCCTCTCCCCCTTCCCCCTCCCTTCTTTCCCCCTGCCCCCTTTCCCCGGCCGCTTAGAGATGCCGACGGTGGATGGCGCTGCGGCAGCCTTTGCGCGTCGCTCTTCAGCTTTGCATCTTTCCATTTCAAGCCAATTCCGTATGAACAACTCGGCTCCCTCCTCCACTCGTCGAAACTATCTGCCGGCCTTCCGGGCAGGCTTTCGGCACCCTTGGAATTTTATTCCATATACCTATATGTCCTCCTTCAGATGAGCCAGCCAGTCCTTCTGTTGCCCCCTTGAGTAGCCCTTACCTCATCAAGCCCCCCAAACATGACCCTCTGTGGCAGACGCTCCTCCCCCACACGTGCTAAGGAATCCCGCGAACAATATCCTCCGTTTGCGCACTATCGCCTCTATGCTCTCGGAAGCTACCTTGGCAAGCGCGTCGGCGTACGATAGGGTCTGGTCGTTGCGCTTCCGTTCCCGCCATCCGTGGCATCGGAGGAGCAGGAGCATGTAGTGGTGGACCCGTCGTTGTCTGTCATAGTCAGGCTTGTTCGGGCTCCACGTCATGCAACCGTAAAGCAGTATCTCGACCACCTCAGCTTTCAGCAACCACACCTTCAACCGTAAGCGCACACCCGGGCGATCTTAGATTTCCATCTTGTACCACTGGAAGCACGCCCAGGCCCTCTGAAGACGCCGCGTTACTTAAATGGAAAGGTCTCTGTCCGCGGTGATAGCCCCGCCTAAGTTCACAAACTCGATTGTTTGATTGTATACCTGGCCGGCTGCGTTGGTTCTGAACGACACCTTCCCCCCGCCTTTGGTTCGCAGGCACATAGTATCCGTTTTTGCCTCGGAGACCGTAAGCCCGAACGCCGAGCACGCAGTCACGATCACCGTCATTGTCCTCTCCAGTCCTTCTGATGATCGCGATACGATGGCCGCATTGTATATTATACCTTGTACGTGGGAGTATCACGACTCGACCCAAGAATCCGTGCACAAAAAAAACACTGGTATTTGATTGAGCCCAACAACCTAACCCAACAGAACGCAACAACCAACCAATGTACGGTGAAACGCCCTTTGTCTCGTATACAGTGTGCGTTGACCATGTTGTCGAAGAAGTTGTCAGATCTGCAGATTCGATGCGCCGCTCAGGAGGTATCATACGCTGGCTGAGAAGAGCCAGTTCTATACAATATTTTCATACAAAGTGAAAAACGTCAGCTGTGAGTACAACCGATTGAATGGTTGAAGCTCAACTTTGCAAGCCGCGATGTACATGCATGTTTCACTAATGCTAGGATACAGAGTAGTTGCACAAAATGTACGGAAGGTCGTTCGCGCGTGTTACATGTTTGATCTCATGAAAGATATAGGTCGGTGTGACTCCACCCTGGATGTTGTCGGGGTCAACAGGACGATTTTCCACTTGAAAAAAAAAAAACACTCCCGCTGTGAGATCGAAGATTTCGTCGAAACTCATCTGTGCAAGGTGTGTGTGATACTCCGATCGCGCGTGTTACGAGGTATGTGTCCATGCTTTTGTTTTTTCTTCTTGAATTAACTCGCATAATCAAGTCCGGGGTCACAGGACAGGCTCCAATCACCCTGGAGCTGAGGAATACCCCAGGGAAAAAACACAAACCAAAGGTGGTACATAACTACGCGTGTATCAGCTGACGCAATTCATGCCTCCACCAGAAACATGTAAACTTCAAAGAAGAAAATTGGGAGTCAGCCTACGTCGTGCGCCATGTCCATACTGACTGGTGCATACGTCTCGCTACCAGCGCCTGAAAAGACCGACTACACCGCTTGCCACTATTCTCAGGAAAGACTACCACGTACCAGGTATATTACACGTGGTACATATCACTACGCACACGAACGTCAGACTCGACGTCAATCGGAAAAAAGAAACAAAGAAAAAAAACAAAGAGAAGGGGAAGAAAAGGGAAAAAAAAACGAAGAAAGGAAGGAGAAGAAACAAAAAGACAAGAAAAGACAAGACAGTAAGACAAAAAAGGAAAGGAAAATAAACGAAAAGACAATGAAAGACAAGACAAAAAGAGGAAGCGAGGAAAGAACAAGGGATGACTTTCGTAGCAGACTCTGTTGTAGGAAATAACTCCAGACGGCATTAGGCTCGTACGATCGTTGAGGGATATCAAGTGCATCAAAGGATATAGGTCCCGAGGCGACTCCCCTTGGAGCTGCAGCAGTGCACCTTGGACCAGGGTCATCAGGGTGATTTTAATCAATCGGTGTCGGAACTATAAAACCCGTTAAATCTATACAGGTATGTATTCTTTGGTCTTAAGATATCCGAGTCATGCCACCGTATGAGTAAAAGGTTGCACTTTTTGGGCCCAATGTTTCTGGCCGCTTGAGCTCCTGGAGTGACCGGTACCAGAGATACCGGTACCGTTAGGTTCACACCGGGTACCTGGTACCGGTATCTCTGGTGCTTGTTTTACGAGTATGCTTGGATTTGTTATTTGTTTTAGGGCACTAGTGCATACTTGATTTAATGTAAAGACAACACAATAGCGCACACCAGGTACTTGGTAGAAGTGTTGTGTTGGTCGGGTTGCGTGATTGTGAATGCCTCCAAAGCCATGCTTCCGGTGAGATGTGACATGTTGAGTTCCACATGTTAGTTGAGCTCAAAACCCCCCGCTACTCCCCCACGGTGTGATGACTCATTCCTGGGTAGCCAATCCCGATACGTACGTGGCGAAGTGAACGTGCTTCGAGACTTGAGCGGTGCGATTTGTTGAGCTGTGGTTTGTTGTGCTTTTTCAGTTACCAGAGAGCCTAGCAGCTAGATATCAGCTCTGGGGTGCTCACGCACCACGACTGGGAAAACGCACCGATCGTAAACATAATGGGTATAAAAGCAGCATGTACCACGTACACTAACCAGACACATATTATGCCGGATACATCATTTCCGTGGCGTGTCAATACTGATTAGTAGCAGCGTGCAACAATCATGAGCCGACGAATTCCGTTCGAATATTGTCCGAAACCTCGACACTGCTAGGTACGTGGGGTAATATCAGTGTTCGCAAATTGCAATTGCACTGCCACCAAGCAAGAGGGGGCGACAAGGTGTAGTAGGACTACGATTGTGTTGTCGGACTTATGATGTCGTAGCTTGACGTGAATGACTTACACACCTGGCATGCTAGAATGCGCGAGACGCCAGACGCACTCTTTCTCATAGCGTGTAGCTACTCTCTTTGGCGCTTACTTGGTGTTTATCTAAGGCTGAGCGACCTTGCCGTGACAGAGAGACCAGCGCTCGCTGTGGTATACACTCTTACCCGACCGTATGTATATGCATATATTCACGGGATAGGGGTTGGGATCGGGTACGGTTCCGTACCACGGCAAGCGCTGAGTCTCTAGTCTAACGCGGTTGAATATAAGCATACCTACTGTGGTATCTTGGACTCGCAAAATAGCACACCCCCCTTGCACGGAGCGCTGAGTCTCTAGTCAAACGCGGTTGGATATAAATATACCTACCATGGCATCTTAGACTCGCGAAATAGCACACCTCCCTAGGACGATTTTCGGAGCTGATTCGTTCTCGAGAACTGGAAGAGAATTCAAGGTTGGCAAACGCCTAGCGACGCGTCCTCGACGAGATGATCTTCCGTACCTCGACGAGATGATCTTCCCAAAGCCTCGCCATTTTTCGCCACGTGTGCCCCCCCCGCACCCCTTGTCGTGGAGATAATCGTCTCTGATATTCATTTTTCGTTCTCTGAGAGTGTGTTAATTTGCTTTCTCTGTGTTGTACCATAGTATTTGATGGAGATGGGTTTTTGTCGGACTATCTACGAGAGGTAAATGCGATGCGACGTGATGCGACGCGATGCGACTATGCGATGCGATGCGATGCGACTGCGATGTGTTGCTGCTAATAATAACAGCAATACACCAAAGCTGTGGTGTTGTGCGACCGCACTGTATTACTGTTATTTTACCAATACACCAAGGCTACGGTGTTGCAGTATCATGCTCTGGTATCAAACCCCCCTTTTTCACTGCCGGGTTTTCAGCACTCACGCGGGTGGCGCCTTGCATCACCGAAAAAAGACTGTAGGCGATTGTTTTGGCGCAGCGTAGCTTACCATTCCTTCGCGGATTCAATTCAATCCGTCAATTTGAATCATGACGGAATTGAAGACACGCAAAATAGGAGGGGGCTCACTCGCGCGCGAGTACCCACTGAAAAAAAATCCGCTAAAATGACAGCTATCCGGAGCCTTGGCCGATAACGCAACATAACACGTGGAAAATGAGGGGATACACAACAAGCTTTTCGTCAAGGGGGTGGGGGCGTGGGTCCTGAAAGGAGCTGCAAGACGGTCGAGAATATATACTTGTACTGCACGGGGAAGAAGCCTGGCAAGGGGAGGACGCGAGGCCCCGTGCACGCCGCGCGAAGTAGGTGAAGGAAGCCAGGAGTAGCATCAAGATCAAAAGGGGGAAGGGGGACGGGGATGGATGGCAACGAAGTGAACAATAATTTATTGCTTTTTTTTTTCTTTTCAACGGCGCAGGCTGAGATTTTGGCGATTTACAGCAAAAAACAAAAAAAAGTTGGGAGCCGGTAGTAAAAAAACAACCAACAAAGTAGTCGCCGCGTGTATTCTTCACATTTAACTAAGTCACACCTTTCCACCCATCAGCGACCAGCACAGCCACTCAGTGTCCGTGCCGATACCCCCCGACAGAAAAGAGCTCTGTCGTCACAAACTACGACACCATGGAACAACATACAACAAAACGATTTGACCATGCAATCAAGGTCGCGCCGGTTGTGAAGTGGTTATCCTCGAACGCAGAGTTGGTTCTTTAAATCCCACGTGGGTCGGACTTTTTTCCAGGTATATTTGCAAATAGAGAAAATAATATAGGTTTTACCGCCTGAGAGCGCATACCAAATGTTATACAAGTATAGGTACGTACGGGCGACTTGATGCGAGTCGAAGGGGGAAGAAAAGGCCGGAGTCATATCGTGATAAGAATGAAGGCACGTACGTTCCGGAGTGGAGAGGGGGGTGGGGGAAAATAGCCTGCTTAACCCCTTGAGAGCCCCCGAATCCTTCCCTATACTAAATCCAAGTAATTTTGTCCACAAAAACGGGTTTCCAGTTGTAAAGGGGGTAAGTGACCATGGATCTGAGTTTGGTCTTGGCACGGGGAGAGAGAAAAAGAAAATGCGAAGATAAGAGATGCGACGAGCAAAACTGAAAAAGAAAGCTAAGCGCAATGCACACGAGGGGAAAGCTTGTGCGAGCCATACCAGACTTTTCGTGAGAAAAAATAATGGAAATAAGCAGAAAACGCACTGAAAATAGAAAACAGAAAACGGGTAGCCGGACGCAACGGCAAAGATGAAAACGAAGCAAAACACACCCAGCACGTATTTTATAGCAACACATCAGGTGACACCACCCAACCTACGTCGGAGGCAGCAACCGAACCATACTGAGATTCTGCGTGTACGTTGGTGTACGTACGGTAGGAGAAGGGAGATGGGAATAGGACCACTGCCGTCGTTTACTCGTGCACTGCTGTTTCTGACAAGTGGTGTCCATACCATCATCATATCCCCAATCCAAAAACATCTTGAAAAAAATGAAAACATGAAAAACACAGCATTCATGCACATGTGGCACAACCCAGCCGGCGTCTGGGCACCACCCCCACCGGGTTCCGAATAAAGAAACTAGAGCGTGACGAGTGAGGAACATCATCCCTTAGTCTGTCCTCTATGCTGCATCTATGACGGCGGTGTCTATAGCCTCGATGATGACCCCTCACGGCACCCAGAATTAGCTGTTGGGTGAAATGGACAAAGAAGGCAAAAGAGACAGGAAAGGGGCGAAAAAGATGAAACGAAAAACCTGTTCAGCAACAGCCACCTTACCGTATGTGTGGTAGAGGTGTTACCCTTTTGCCAATTACCCGGGTACTCGCGAGTATTACCCGGCTTACTAATACCCGTGACGGGTACAAGTAACACTTCATACTCGCCGAGTATTTGGGCCCCGGGTACCCGGGTACCGGTTGGTTTACGTTGAAAAATTTGGGGATGACACCTTATCATCCCCTAAATCACGTTCCCTTGGTAGTATTTCGTATATATTCTTCTCCACGAAACCCTTTCCAAAATGAAAATGTTGTCTCACAATTCCTCACGCCTCACACCAGCTTGGAGGTACGCAGTGCAGGGCCGGCAGCGCAATGAGCATGCACCGACAGGAGGCTGATTTAAGTCGCGAAAGGGTTCATGCTTCCACCAGTCGCTCTCGTTTTCTTTTGGTTCACCCGCTTTGTTTTCCCCCCGTTCGTTGTGCTTTTTAATTTTAATTTAGGTAGTTGTGGGTTACAAAAGCAGCCGGATTCGTATACTTTTGTGGTGCCAGTAGAGTAGCAGTCGATTTTTTTTTTTTTCAGGTTTTCCGACTGGGTTCTCCTCTGGTTTGCATACTTTGTGTTTTAGCCGAGTCGCTTTTGTTTTTGGCAGGGTAGTCCTCGGGACCGTTTCTTTTTACGGTACCAGATCGGACGGTATTGCGAAATGACGGTACTTTTCAAACGGTTGACGGTATTTCGATTTCTCACGGTACCACTTTTGGCGGTACACGGTATCGCCGAATTTGACGGTACTTTTTCGGCGGTATCGAAAAGTGACGGTATTTTCTAGACGGTAGACGGTTTTTCGATATTTGACGGTACTTTTTTGGCGGTACTGCAAAACGACGGTACCGGTCCCGGTACTGCAAAATTTGACGGTACTTTTTTGAGGGTACTAAAATATGACGGTTCCGCCACTGAGAAATACAGAATTACGAATGACGAAATACTTGACAGTACCTGCCGGGCGGCGATCAAGCATGCCGGCACCACCCCGCTGATGTTCCTGCATACCTATATAGAACGGACGAATAGAGGCTAGACTAATCGTCGAACCGTCAAGCTGACAAACTCACCAGCCTCACGCGAAACAACATTAAGACATTTCGCACCAAAATAAGACAATAAAACAATACTATTACTGTAAACAATAAAACAATGAAACCGAAAACATGAAAACATTCAATAAAAACCATCACCCTACAATCTTTGACGGTTCTGAATATGACGGTTTTTCTAAACGGGAAACGGTACTTCGCTTATTTGACGGTACTTTTATGGCGGTGCTGCAAAATGACGGTACTTTTCAAACGGTTGACGGTTTTTCGATTTTGACGGTACCGCCTTCGGCGGTACACGGTTTGCCCAAATATGACGGTATTCCGCCGAGTACCGGGACCGACGTACAGCACGGGAAAATTACCTCGGGAATTTTCCCGAGGACTACCCTGGTTTTTGGTTCATTAAAGCTTTTCCCGCTGGGTGTTCCCTCTGTTATTTTGTTATGCTTTGCAGCAATCGTAGGTTACAGCAGTAGTATGTAGCAGTCGCATTTTGTTTTCAAGATTTTGCCACTCACTGGGTTTTCCCTCGGATGGTTTGCATTTTTTGGGTTTAGTAGATTATAGCAGCAGTCGCATTAATTTTTGTGGTTTACCCGCTGGGTTTTCCCTCTAGGTTTTCATGATTTAACCAATCGTAGGTTACAGCAGCTGTCCCATTCGCTCATTCGTTTGTTTCTGAGGTTTTCAAACTGGGTTTTCCCGTCGTTGGTTTGCTTTATTTTAGTTTTAGAATATTTTAGCAGCAGTCGCATTTCCTCTTGTTTTGTTTTTTTCTGCCGAATGTTCTCTCTGTTCTTTGCGTGATTTAGGTGACAGCAAGTTACAGCAACAGTCGCACTCGTTTTGTGGGTGTCACTGAGCTTGTGTCTGTTTCAATGTTTTTAATGTCTGTCAGGTTATGGCAGGTCGTCAGTACAAATACACCAGGTACGAGTATGAGGTTACCGAATACTAATGTTATATATACCCCGCCTTTTTTCTCTTTTTTTTTTCCCCCCGCTCTCTTTTGCCCCACCTACGTACTACTATCGAAATCCGCCAAAGAAATAAACACTTCCACGCCCTGGATATCGCCTCGTTATCGTTTCAGAGCCGTCCATGCCGCTGCTGCAATTCCCACCCACCCCCGTCCCCAACGCCCCTTCCTTCCCCACCACCCACACCATCGCCTAGACCTAGCACCACGCGTATAGCAAACCCCTACATCTATGCGACCTAAGGCCTTCCCCCCCCGCCCCCGGCCCCCCCCGCCACATTCCCCCCTGTCCCCGACAAGAAATATTCATAGTTTCCACGCACAAATTGACTTGCCCCATCCGTCCCCTCCCGCCCCCCTTTTGATCAAAATCAGGCCCCCACGTCCTCAAAAACTCCGCCCTCCCCTCACCGGAAATTCGACTTACAGGATTCACTTGATAAACGGATGCATTTCCTTTCTCTGCTGTCAGATTTTGTCCCCCTCAGAAACGGGTTTTATAGTTTCCGCGCACAGACTGACTAACATCACCCTGTTGACCCTGATAGCTACACTGTAGTTGTAAGGGGAGTCGCCGACCTATATCCTTGATGAGGACACACAACCCGTAATACGCGCGATCGGAGTATCACACACAGCTTGCAAAGATGAGTTTCGACAAAATATTCGATCTCACAGCTGGAGTGTGTATTTTAATTTTTATAATATACCTGGTACCTGGTACAAATTATGTGACAACCTACTCTTTACCGAGGACGATAGTAAATAAGACCAAAAATTATGTGACAACCTACTATTTACGGAGGACGATAGTAAATAGGACCAAATATTGTTGTCAAAAATAGATGAATTTATGGGTTTTTGTGTACACCGTAGGTCCTCTTTACTAGGGTCCCCCGTGAAATAATAAAAAGCCGTAGACATTCTGAGGTTTCATCACTTGGAATCTTATCGTTTTCGTATTTTTGCCTAGAACTTTTGTTTCTCCTCAAGAACTGATCCCCCGTTTTTGGGGACAAACTACGTGGAAATAGTGTGGGATATGTTGTTCAGAATTGGTTCCCCGTTTTGGGGGAGTAACTACTTGGAAATATTGTGGCATATGTTTTTAAGTTCTTAATATGTTAATGCATCCGCATCATCGTAGAATATGGTTATTTGTACTCGAATCACGGCTGTGTACTGTGTAGCCGTACGTGGTAAATATATACTTCGAAGTGTGATATATATTATAAAAATTAAAACACACTCCAGCTGTGAGATCGAATATTTTGTCGAAACTCATCTTTACAAGCTGTGTGTGATACTCCGATCGCGCATATTACGGGTTGTGTGTCCTCATTAAGGATATAGGTCGGCGACTCCCCTTGCAACTACAGTGTAGCTACCAGGGTCAACAGGGTGATGTTAGGCAGTCTGTGCGCGGAAACTAAAAAACCTGTTTCTGAGGGGGACAAAATCTGACAGCTGTGGAAGGAAATGCATCAGTTTATCAAGTGAATCCTGTAAGTCGAATTTCCGGTGAGGGGAGGGCGGAGTTTTAAAGGACGTGAAGGCCTGATTGTGATCGAAAGGGGGGCGGGAGGGGGGGGAAGGGGGGAAAGGCACGGGTGGGGCAGGTCTATTTGTGCGTGGAAACTATAAACATTTCTTGTGGGGGAGGAGGGGAATGTGGCGGGGGGGGGGAGGCGGGGGCGGGGGGGGAGGGCTTTAGGTCGCATAGATGTAGGGGTTTGCTATACGCGGGGTGCTAGGTCTAGGCGATGGTGCGGGTGTTGGGTGAAGAAGGGGGCGTTGGGGACGGGGGTGGGTGGGAATTGCAGCAGCGGCATGGACGGCTCTGAAACGATAACGAGGCGATATCCAGGGCGTAGAAGTGTTTATTTCTTTGGCGGATTTCGATAGTAGGTGGGGCGTTTATGCAGGAGGAAACGATGGGAACAAGAAGAAAAAAAGAAAAAAAGGCGGGGGAGGGGTCGGGGGGGAGAAGGGTTTTCGACAGGTTTAGGTCACACATAATATTAAAATCAAGGATTTGGTCGACACTGCTGATGTTCGCAACATTGTGTGTCATCTTTCGATCGCGCGTATTAATCATATATGTAGGGGCCTACTATACGCGCGGTGCTGGGTCTAGGCGATCGTGCGGGGTGTGGGGAAGGAGGGGGCGTTGGAGGGGGGGAGGGGGGATGAAAGAAAGCTACGTCATGGATGGCTATAAAGATAATGACGAGATATCAATGGCTTATTAGTGTTTATTACCCTGGCCGATTTCGATTGTAAGTGGGGCGTTTGAACGAACTGGGCGGGAAACAAAGGGGGGGGGGGGGGAGATGAGTTGGAGCTACGGCATGGATGGCTAGATGGATAATGAGATGATATCAGCTGGCTGGTAGTGTTTACTACTCTGGCAGATTTTGATTTCAGGTGATGCGTTTAAACAAGAGGGATCGGGGGGGGAAGGGGGGGGGGGGGGGCGGTGAGCATTTCAATATGTGCGCGGAAACTATAAACCCTTGAAGGGGACGAATCTGACGGTTGCAGCAAGAAGACACCCCATTAAAGCACCCGCCTGGTAATGTTCATTTTTCTAGAAGGTTTGATGTTACATGTAGTATGCAACCCAGTTCTTAAGTGTAGTAAGCAACGTGTTGAAAGCTTCATAATTTGTTTTTGTACATGGATCGAAAGATAGAATATTTCAATCGATAGGTACAATCATGTATATACCATTGCTTTCTGACATCGCTAATTATAAAATGCAAATTGCCAAATAGAACAGGCGAGGTGATGGTCATGCAATGTCACCGCCATTGAGAACGACAGATAGATGACATAATGACATAATATGAAATATGAATACATCAAAGACCGGAGTAAAGGGTCCAGCGCGCGGCGCGAATTTATGTTGCCCTTGTCCCTTGTTATATTGTGGCTGACCCGCATAAGCTTCGAACCCGCGAACCCATATACTTTTTTTTTATCTTCGTTTTCCCTCGCTTCCTCTCGCTTAAACGCACCACCGAATATCGAAATCCGCCAAAGAAATAAACACTTCCACGCCCTGGATATCGCCTCGTTATCGTTTTAGAGCCGTCCATGCCGCTGCTGCATTTCCCACCCACCCCTGCCCCCAACGCCCCCCCTCCTTTCCCACCACCCGCACCATCGCCTAGACCTAGCATCACGCGTATGGCAAACCCCTACATCTATGCGACCTAAAGCCCCCCCCCCCCCCCGCCCCCCGCCCCCCCCCGCCACATTCCCCCTCGCTCCCTCACAACAAATATTTATAGTTTCCACGCACAAATTAACCTGCCCCACCCGTCCCCTCCCCCCCCTCCCCCCCTCCCGCCCCCCTTTTGATCACAATCAGGCCTTCACGTCCTTTAAAACTCCGCCCTCCCCTCACCGGAAATTCGACTTACAGGATTCACTTGATAAACTGATGCATTTCCTTCCGCAGCTGTCAGATTTTGTCCCCCTCAGAAACGGGTTTTATAGTTTCCGCGCACAGACTGCCTAACATCACCCTGTTGACCCTGGTAGCTACACTGTAGTTGCAAGGGGAGTCGCCGACCTATATCCTTAATGAGGACACACAACCCGTAATACGCGCGATCGGAGTATCACACAAAGCTTGCAAAGATGAGTTTCGACAAAATATCCGATCTCACAGCTGGAGTGTATTTTAGTTTTTATAATATATATATAATCGTACGATGCTTTTGCGGCGCGCGTAGTCCGTCGTTTTAGTGGTATGTTGTATGAAAACCATTGTATCATAGGGATGTTATGCCGAACGCTGCAGAACAATCTTGAAGTCCATCCGGCCAAAAATGATGCTAATAATGTGCCGGGTATCCGGGTACCCGGTTGTTAGACGGGTACCCGGTTGTTAGACGGGTACCCGGTTGTTAGACGGGTACCCGGTTGTTAGACGGGTACCCGGGTACTCGCCCAAAATAGACGTAGATACTCGCGAGAACCTGGGTGTTTTTTTTATCATTTAACCAGGTACCTGTTTAGCACGGGTACTTGTCGGGTAACACCTTTAATCGGTACTTGTGGCGTTCGACATTTCATGGCCAACTCGCCTGTCTTGTGTGTTGTTTTTACATTGAAATGTTTTTTCTACCCAACATCAGTAGACCCAGTGTTGGTGCCGATTCTTCATCCTAGAGAGATACTTCTGTGATAACGGGCTGCTGTGAGACGGAGTAAACCAAACAGTCGCAAGTGTCTATCTTGTTTTTAGTAGGTAATGATAGTGAACTCAGCTTGTCTGTAGAGAAGAAATCGGCACGGACAATGGTTGTGATGGATGAAAATTAATGACTGATAGGCTAAAAGACGAGTTTAACTTACAGAACGTACACAATGACTTTTGTGAACAACACGATATGTGTGTGTTGTCTTCACATTAAACGTTCTTTCTACCCAACGGCATCATCAACGATATTATCAGTACACCCAGTGCTCGCGCTGATTCTTCATCCTATTAATTGAGAGATGCAAATTCTGTCGTCACAAACTGCTGCGAGGCAAATGAAATACAACAAAATCATAGAATCAAGTTATCATATGCATGTACCGTAATCGTCTCTGATTACATCCAGGTTACGCAGGTTGCGTATTTACCTACCCCCCCCAACTTTTCGGCCTCTAGAAGGCATGATTTCTCTGATATACTCCCGGGCGAAACGTATTTTTCGGAAAAGAAATGATTCCCTCTTCCGGCATTTGCTCCCGAGTATGTATTTTGCCGGAGACCCCTCACGGGTAGAAGGTTTTCGTCAGCAGGTGCCTAGTCCCGAACTGCTTTCGGGTTGATATCGAGCACTTTTGCCGCTCCACGCCTTCATACTTAGCCCCCATGCGCACACTTTGGCTGGGAGTAGCGCAAAGCGTCAAGCTTTTGGCTCAGCTCGTACGACGTGCGTCCAGTGCTTTCGGTCACCTTGCGCAGCGTAAACGGCGCGCCTAGGTGTTCCCTGGTAAGCGGACCCTTCTTTGTGATTCGGAAAGAACCAGCGCCGTCGGGGATGGCCCAAGCATCTCCACGTGCTCTCCTCCTCCTGGTCCTCCTCCTCTTTCCTCTCCTTTCTGAACTGCTGCTCGTAGATCTTGTCCATGTTTCATGTGTGTGTGGTGTGGTGTGGTGTGGTGTGATGGGGTGTGTGTGTATTTTCTTCCCCCCGGGTAGATGCCTTCTCAGGGTAGTGTTGCAACACCCCCCCCCCAACGTGTTTTTGATTTTCTCCCTCGGGGGTTTGCGCTCACACAAAAAATCCTTCCCCGAGGGTTACTCCGAGACGATCATGGTACGTCAAGACTGTTGCGTGCTAGACTCCATATTCGTGCATAGACCAGGCCTAAAACCAACGGGGGCGTTTTTTTTTTCCCGTTGAATTTTATTTCTCATCCTAAAATAACAGCAGTTAGGGCCTTACCCAATAAGCTAGCATATCTTTTAGCATATATTGGCTTTTTGAGCTTATGGAAAAGCTTATGCCCGACCGAGCATAGCCACCATGCCAAATAGCTTATGTGGCAGCATAACAAGGGAAATCGAGCATAAAAGGTGGTTATGCCCGCCTCCATTCCAGGTGTATATGCTCGAATAGTTGTCTGGGAGCACGGTGGAGACGCCAAATGGGTGGCCGCATGGTAATAATGCAATTCACGAGGCTTAATTACACCCATTGTCGGCTCTGTTTATCGCGATATTGGACGGTTCTACATATTACGTAGAACACTTAAACACGCACACACACGCGCGCGCGCCCACGCGCCCACGCGAGCACAAAAAAAGCGGAGAGCGCACGGGACGCTGCCGATCTTCCGATCTTCCGATCTTGCAGTGATGGCGACCGCTCTTCTCAAGTACAACAGGGGGCGGGGAAGGTAGCATTGCGTCGTGCGGGGTGCGGGGTGCGGGGGTACTGGGTAGTCGGCTGTGTTTGGCTAGCTCGCTAGCTCTGTTTTTTTTTGCTGTCGAGTTTCGAGTAGAGAGTTCAAGCAAGTTTTCCAATTGACATGGTGGGCAGGTCATGGTGGGCGGTGGTATGGAAAAGACAGCAAGGCACTGACTGCTGTGCGCACTGTGCTGTATATGGACACAACACAAAAACACACGACAACATCAATCAGTAGTAGTAGTATGATATACGTAAACATACGAGTATACACTTTCCAAGTATATAGGAACATAGACTATGTATAGACTATACGAATCGTTTAGTCTATATTTTACTTTTTCAGCACTGACACACCTGCACCTGCCATGTGGCTTGTAGAAAACAAAACAAATAGCCTTAGAACCCACGTTTCACGAGCATATCGACGACAAGCAGGGATGCCCAACGAGTGTTAGACGACCAAACACGCTTTTATCGAACAAAAATCAAGCTAGAGATGCAACAAAGAGCGAGCATAGGTCGAGCTTATCCGTGCAAAACTGGCATAAATCGCGAGCTTATTTCCAGTTTTTAAGCCTATGCCCGCTAAAAACAAAAAGCATATATTCCGAAAAAAAAAAGCTTATTGGGTAAGGCCCTAACAGCAGTCGTACGAAGACCATATGCTTGATGCGATATGTGTAGATATCCTGATCCTTCTACTGCTGTGTTGTTGTGCTGCTTGTGTGAGGTATTCCATCATTCTTTTGAAAGGTAGAGCAGTGGGCAGCGCTCACGTGTTGCAACGGCCGAAGATACATCATTGTTCGGCAAACAGATTTCATCCCATTCACCACCATTCCTCTCGTATAATAGAGTAGCCCAGCTGAGTAACCCCACAAGAAATTCCTCTCGTATAATATAGACTAGTAGCCCAGCTAAGTAACCCCACCAGAATTTTCCAATTATAAATTTCAGCCAAAAAAACGCCCTGAAATGAAAATTTCGAAACACATATATATATGCTGAAATTAGTGCAGGACACGCTCTTTCTCGGACAAGAAATCCTGTCTTGATCAAATATGTAGGCTTCTTGAGGGATTGGTTTTGGCTCACAATGACCAGGAAATAAGAACTTCAAAATCTTCATGCTGAAGTTAGTGTAATGCATACCTTTTATCAATTGAAACCTTCATGCTGAATGAAGTTATTAATTAGTGTAATCCATACCTTTTATCAATTATTATTATTATTATTATTATTATTTTTGCCATCCGATAAAGTAGCGTAGACGCCTTTCCGATATAAATCGAATATCCTTCCTTAAAGCAGCAGGCGCACCTAATATGAAGTCGAAATGTACCTTTTATCAATTGAAACCTTTGTGCTGAAGTTATTAAACAGTGTAATACATACCTTTCATCAAGTAAGAAAAAAATCCGGCCCTGATAAAATATCTCGTTTTTCATTGTTAGATGGCAGGCACTCTAGCATCATGAAATTATCCCTAGGACCGCGTATACACCGGTGCACAGCGTATATGGAGGTCTTCTCTGATCTGCGGGCCTTGTCTCGGTCTTGGATGCGCTTGGCCGACTTGAGACCCTCTGTTTCTCTGTCGGACGTGACAATGAGGTTGGTTGCCTTCATAAAAAAAAAACTTGCATATTTAGTCTAGTCGAGCGAAGGGAGATCTTACGAGAGATGTGTGTGTTCTTCACGTTACAGTAATATTTCGTCCCATCCACACCCAGTACAACCTCGGTACGTGCCTATGGCTCTTCGCTGAGGGATATGCTCTGGGGCGGTCACTATCTACAAGACAGAGGTATACATGGCTCTTCGCTGAGGGATAAGCTCTGGGGTGGTCACTATCTACAAGACAGAGGTATACATGGCGACAGCAGTAGTAGAGCTATTTGGCCATGCACTGCCAAACGTAAATTAGGTACATACGAAAGCGGAATGTACCTATATACAGTCGGATTTGTCAGTCGAAAACGGTCGTTTTCGACTGAAGTCTAATTGGGCTTTCTTACACAGTCGAAAAAAGACTTTTTCGACCCAACTTTTTTCGACTGAGTTTTCCGGCTGGGGGATTCAGTCGAAAAACTCAAGTTTTTCAACTGGATCTGTCAGGCCATTTCTTGTGCAGTCGGATTTGTCAATCGAAAACGGCTTTCCTCGACTGAAGCCCAAATCGGGCTTTCTTACACAGTCGAAAAAGGGCTTTTTCGACTCAATTTTTTTCGACTGACAATTCCGATTGGCGGATCCGGTCGAAAAACTCGACTTTTTCGACTGGATCCTCCAGTCCTCAGTCGAAAAAGTTTTACACGTGTTTTTGAACCGATCGCATCACCCACCCCATCACTAAACACACCCACACGCCCACACGGCCACACACCCATACCAGGTACCACACTGCAGTATCATACAAGGCGCTGACGCTGGCTTGGCTATCACTGCTGTCGCTTCTCGCAGCAAGTCAGCGTGGCGCTAGTTCCGCTCGCCAGCAGCGTCTATCACACGACGGCAGCAGCGCGCGGTCTCGATCCCATGCTGCCAACAACGGTTGCGCCTGCTGTAGCTTTGGCCGCTCTCGGCTGAGTGCAACTCCACGAACGTAGTATTAGCGGCTTTCGGCTAAGCCCAAAGCCACCAACTCGCTGGGACGAAGGTTCGTCGAGCCGTTGCTCGCGGAGACAGCGCGAAGCACAGAGCTGCCAACCGATTTCGCCTGCTGTACAGCAGTACTCCCTTACACCAACCGCCTCTAGGAAAAGCACAAAAACTATGAAATCAACCCGACTGACAACAAGAAGAACGACCAGAAGATACCAGTCGAAAAAAAGTCCAGTCGAAAAGGGCCGTTTTCGACTGGCGGAATCCGACTGCATAAGAAATGGCCTCAGTCGAAAAACTTAGTCGAAAAAGTTTTACACCTGTTTTTTGAACCCATCGCATTGCTCATCCCATCACAAAACACGCCCACACGCCCACACACCCATACCAGGTACCACACAGCAGTATCATACAACAGCGCCGACGCTGCCTTGGCTGTCACTGCTATCATTGCTTCTCGCCGCAAGTCAGCGTGGCGCACTTCTACCTTCGCTCGCCAGCAGCGTGTATCACACGACAGCAGTAGCGCGCGTTATCGATGCCATTTTGCCAACAACGGCTACGCCTGTTGTAGGTTTGGCGGCTCTCGGCTAAGTGCAACGCCACACACGTAGCTTTGGCGGCTTTCAGCTAAGCCCAACGCCATCAACCCGCTTCGACGAAGGTTCATCGCGCGTGAAGCACGCGTTGCTCCCGAGGAACGCGCGAAGCACAGAGCTGTCAACCGAGATTCGAGCGCCATGCAGCAGTATTCCCTGACACCAACCGCCTCTAGGAAGAGCACAAAAACTATAAAATCGACCCGACTGATGATAAGGACCAGAAGAACCCATTCGAAAAAAAGTCCAGTCGAAAAGGGCCGTTTTCGACTGGCGGAATTCAGCTGTGTAAGAAATGGCCTAATAAGCACCAGCACATGAAAAAAAATGCAAGGAAAAAAGAAAAAAAAAACAAAGAAAAAAAAAAAAATAATAACAGAGTGAGAAGTGGAACCTTGGTGGCGTTCGTAGAAGACAACAAATAACAATACAACATATAGTCTACTGGTATCACGTAAGGTATTGATAGTGGTAGTAGAAGTAGTAGTAGTAGTAGTAGTAGTAGTAGTAGTAGTAGTAGTAGTAGTAGTAGTAGCACGTGCGTGTGATATTCCCGGACGTCAACTATTTTTTTATTATTTTTCGGCGGCGGGTTTTATCGACCGGACGTTGGTTGAAACGCCGGTCTGCCGCGGTGGCGCATCAGGTTATCCTCGAGCCTGGTACAGGTCAGTTTCGTGAGTTCGAGCCCCGCCGAGTGCATACTCGTATAAATTCGTTGGGACTTTTTCTTGTGCACAAATTGAACTTGCGAAAAGCGCGAGAGCGTGGGTTAGCAACACTCGATGAGAAATCGACGAGCAGTGGGATTGCTGAACCCTATGCGCGATAAAAATTGAAGGCAAGAACCGGGGGGAAGAAGGGACGACACCTCCTGTGACCACGGCTTGTCCAGAAGCTGGAAATGAGAAGTGCGCAAAAGAAAAGAAAAGGAATTTTCGTGGTTGGCGCGTGGGGTCGTCTCACACACTAGTTGTGCACAGATACCACACTTTATATTTGACGGCAAATATGTCGGTTTACGGCACTTTCACCTCTTGACGGACAGCCTTCAAGCCGTCAAGGAACTCCACACAATCAAAATAGTATGATACGCCCAAAGCCGCCTTGACGGGGTCAAAATTAGGAAGTCAACCGACATCTTTGTTTGACGGCACAGAGCACAAGGTTCCTTTTGAGCACGTACGTCCGTTGTTCTTACTTACGTTCTTACAGCATTTATTTCCGTCTTATTCATTACATTCTTCACAACTCCTGCCGGTCTTAAGTTTTCTTATTGGTCTAGTTTTTTTTCTTCAATGTATGTTCTGGCTTGTTTTCTTGTGTTCTCGTGCCCAGGACGCTATTGTTAATAGCATTTGACCTCTTTTTACCTGGTATCTTGAATAATTCATTGCAGTTGTTTTTGTTTTGTGTTGTTTTGTTCGTTTTTTTTTTTTTTTTTTCCATCCTCCGGCGGATGGGGCAAAATAAAGCTCACCACATTCCCACGTATTTTTTTACGCGTCGTGTGTCGATTTATTGGTTTTATGTCCTACAGTCTGTGACCACTTTGTTATTGGCATCTCTCTAGGATGAAGGAGATGGCAGACAGAGTAGCAAGGTACCAGGCCGACTAGTAGGTACGTGGCACTTTTCTTCATTTTCTGGGTTTTTTTTTTCCCCTTTGTTCCCTCCTTGCGTGTCCAGGTTTTTGGCTCGTGTTCGGATTATCTTATTTTGGTTTTACTTTACTTTATTTTATTTTATTTTATTATGTTTCTTTTCCGAGCTTTGGCTCTCCTTTCCGGTTGGGTTGTTTCTTCGATTTCCCCTTCATTTTGTTTGTTTCATTTTTGTTTTATTTTTATCTTTGTTTTTATTTGTTTTCTTATTATTATTTTGTTTTTGTTTTTGTTTTTGTTTATTTCGTATTCTCTCTTCCAATGTATTTTTGTTGCTGACGTATGTATGTTGTGCCTGTCGTACCCAGTACTAGGGCATGACATTGCGTTGTCGAATGCATTACGATGCATTATCTCTGTGTCGTAGCTTGTGACCACAGAGCTGATCTTTCTAGGGTGAAGAATCAGTACGGACACTGGGTGTGCTGGATGTCGACGAGTAGAAGAACGGTTTAATGTGAAGAACGCACACACACAGGATGAAGAATCAGCACGGACACTGTGTGTGGGTGTACTGATGTCGTTGGCGAGAAACATCAGTTTAATGTGAAGGCAACACACACAAGACAATAGTAGTACAGAGCAAGAGCATCATATGGCCGGTCGCCCGCGTGGCGTATCATGTTATCCTCGAGCCTGTTATATATAATAAGTTTCGTGAGTTCGAGCCCCGCCGAGTGCATACTCCGTAAAGAAAAGGGAAATAAGGCTAGACTATGCTACAACCGCAAGAAAACTCAATCCAACCCGGGCCCCAAGCTAGACTATGTCTACGGAGCTGTACAATAGATAGTGTCGAGACCACCCCAACAAATGTGTTCAATTACAGTCGCAGCAGACGGGGTCTCTCTCTTATCTCCGCAACTTGTCCTCATCCGACGAAGCCCGGTTGTTGTTGTTGTTGTTGTTGTTGTTGTTGTTGTTGTTGTTGTTGTTGTTGTTGTTGTTGTTGTTGTTGTTGTTGTTGTTGTTGTTGTTGTTGTTGTTGTTGTTGTTTTCTAACATTAACTCTTGTAAAAAAACTAGAGTCCATGGCCACACAAAGGTGCTGGAGCCCTATTTAATAGGAAGATCCGAAAAACCAAAAGAAATCACAAGTCGTCCGGTAAATACTACGCTTCCCCGCCTAAAACGCACGATACAAAGGAGGCGCACAAGTGAAAAGATCCAATGTGCAAACTGAACTCACATGGCAACGGGTATCCACTTAACTACAGCATGTGTGTGTTCTTCACATTAAACCGTTCTTCTACTCGTCGACATCCAGCACACCCAGTGTCCGTACTGATTCTTCACCCTAGAAAGATCAGCTCTGTGGTCACAAGCTACGACACAGAGATAATGCATCGTAATGCATTCGACAACGCAATGTCATGCCCTAGTACTGGGTACGACAGGCACAACATACATACGTCAGCAACAGAAATACATTGGAAGAGAGAAATACGAAATAAACAAAAACAAAAACAAAAACAAAAACAAAATAATAATAAGAAAACAAATAAAAACAAAGATTAAAATAAAACAAAAAATGAAACAACAAAATGAAGGGGAAATCGAAGAAACAACCCAACCGGAAAGGAGAGCCGAAGCTCGGAAAAGAAACATAATAAAATAAAATAAAATAAAGTAAAGTAAAACCACAATAAGATAATCCGAACACGAGCCAAAAACCTGGACACGCAAGGAGGGAACAAGAGGGAAAAAAATACCCCAGAAAAAGACGAAAAGTGCTATGTACCTACTAGTCGGCCTGGTACCTTGCTACCCTGTCTGCCATATCCTTCCTGCCTTCGTCCACCGCGGTCTCCCTTCTATTCCTCCTGTTGCCCCCCCTGCCCCCATTCCCTTGGACGGCTTTCCTTCTACTCCTCCTGTTTCCCCCCCTCCCCCCTTTGTGTTCTTCTCATTAAACCAAAATACCTTGTAAAAGAGAGAAACAACGAAAGAAACCAAGACGAAGTAAATAAATAAATAAATAAATAAAAAGGGGAGCCAAAGCTCGGGAGATAGAAACATACCCCGAGCATGAGCCAAAATGGACATGCAAGGGGGAAAGAAAGGGAAAAAAAATACCCCGGAAAAAAAGAAACAAGTAAAAGAAGGAAGACTGGGAGGGCCAAATAAAACAGGCTCGTCACCTACCCACCATGCAAGACTCCCTTCATAAGGATAAGAAGGGGAAAGAAAAAAAAAGGAAAGAAAAAAAAAAAAAATCACGGAAAAATCATAGAGTTCCTCCGTTCCTACAACTAACCAACTCGCGGCTACAAACTACAGCGGTTGGGCTGTCTGCACCATAACATACGAACCGGACGGTAACCGTTAGCACAGACGAACGCGCCTGCTGTCTGGAGTGCTGTCAAAGTGACGACCCGCGGGCATGGAGTGAAACAAGAGCAATCGAACCAGAAACCACAAGACAAATATCAATGATCGCCCCGCCTTCGCGAGTTATTTGGCAGGTGGCAGCGCAGTTACGACCCGTGCCTGAAAATTTAAAATTGCATGGGGCCGTTCCCCATGATAAAGGGTATACAACTCTTTTACAAACTCTACAAAATCAGTGACGTGAGTAATATGTTGTACCACTGCCTCGTAATAAATCCCTGAAAACAATACGATCGCTGCTCTCATGATGATGGTGTGCGTGCGGGTCGTGGGTCTTCGTGTGCTATCCTCCTGCTGTGGTTCTCCATGGCCGCCACATCGCCTTAGCTCACTCGGCCCGCTCCTTCGCACTTGCTCTCGTTGACACTCAATTCCAATCGGTTTCCCTTCTCCCTCGTCCCAAAAAAACAAAATGCTCCACGCAGCTTGCGGTGCTGATCTGTACGTCATGCTTGCCATAGTGGGGGACTTCCTTGCCAAAAGCTACGGCCCGGGGGAAACAATCTCGTTGTGCATTTAGTCTAGTATCGCAGCAATGAACACTGCCTATTATAGACCACAGCACAATATCAACGTAATGACCACGTCACCCGTTGATCTAATAGCACGCAAACGAAAAAAGCTCACAGGCGCGTTGGCCGCCTTTGATGGCTTCGCCGGAGGGATTTCACGGGCGTCACATTCACTTAATGTATAAAGATGCATAGAGAGAAAAATGGGCAAACTCCGGCGGCTCTGTCCGGGATAGAGCGTTTCTCGATCGAAATATGAAAAACGTGAGGATATGGCTGAGAGCACAGCACCAAACCTTGTACTACTATTCGAAAATGAAAGCGTGAGGCTGAGAGCACAACACCGAACACTATCATACTATTAATATCTGTAAGATGAAAACCAGGGGATGGATGAGAGCACAGCACTATTTGTTGTCATGCTAGCATCGAAAAATGACAACCAGGGCATTGCTGAGAGCACAGTACAAAACTATAACGTAGTTCTATTTAAATATGAAAACCTGAGGGTGGCTGGGGGCACAGCACCAAACCTTACCGTAGTACCATTTGTAAAAATGACCCCGAGTATGGCTGAGAGCACAGAGTGCTTCTACGATAGCCCCCCCCTAGAAGTTCAACGAACACCGGTGAAAAAACGAAGATCTGAGCGTTTTAAGGCCGGTTTGAGACCGACTACATTGGCCCTATATCCTGCAGTCTTGCGTCTCTAGCCACCCAGACTCGATTATTTACTAGTTGGTAGCACCCGGCATCAACCTTGTTTTTTTGCAGTCTTTTCAATAATTGGCAACATAGAAAAAAAGACAACAAACACGTAGCGATACTACCACTATAGAATGAAACGCATCACCTAGATATACCCATCGACGATGTGGGGACTGGGCGCAAGTTCCGAAGCAGTCGAAAATTCCTAGCAAACGAGTCGTTTCACGGTAGCCCCCCCAACGTTTGTTTATCGAAATCGCTGGTTTTGAAACCAGCTCCCGGCCGTAGCTACTGAAACACGGTGCCCCTTGCCACCCAGACGTCATCGTTTTAGTCCTTTGAAAAAGCAAGAAAATATGTCAACACATTTTGTTCATAGCATCCTTCCTTGTGCCAAGCAGCCATTAAACATTCGTGAAAGAAAATCGCTGGCTTTGGGGGAGGGGGCTATCGAAGAATCCGTCCACAGCACCAAAGTTTATGATTCATGGTAATATTTACTACTGGTAGGGTGTAGCCGGCGTTCCCGGTGGAGTAGTAGGAGAATCTCGTCCCCCCCCAAAAAAAAAATGTTGTTGGTTCAAATCCTCCAGAGAATGGATAGTCAGCCGTGGTCGTACGGCACCTTTTCATGCGTAAAAATTGACAAACGGAAAGCGCAAGAGCGTGGGTTACCAAGTTTGACGCGTGCTACGATGGAGGTGGCGCTTTCGGGGGCCAAAAATTGTTGTTTAGGGTGACGAGGGGCTTTTTTGACAAGGGGTCTTGCGAGGATCCTTGTCGATATGATCCTCAGAAGAGACAGATGTTTCTATCGCGAGACCACAGTTGACAGCAGTACAAAATCCAGGTAGGTAGTAGATTCTTATTATTGTTATCGAGCAAGACTTCCTGCTGTTTGGTCAGGATACAAGAGTGATGGAGAGGGGGGGGGGGAGAAAGGAGGGGGGGGTGGGAGCTTGGCTCTGGCCAAGCTCCAAGTACCGGCTCTCGTACTGGCAAGGTATCCCAGCTTCGTGTCAAACGTCAACCGTGAGTGCAAGCTGGTAACTGCCTACGTCGGCCGATTCTACAAGGCCACGTGTGTGATTCCTTGCATGCCTGAAGTGGGAGTAAGAACCAACTCACAATACAACCAATCGCATCGAGTCCTCGTGTTCTCCTCAGAACCATTCTACTCTTATGCGAAGGTGCAGCTACCCATTATGAACCAATCAGCGCGGGACGCGTAGATTAAGACGGGATGCTACCCTTGTTATGTTTCCTGCTTGCCCCGTTGATCACGTGGTTAATTATTCTACTGTGCGATGTATACGTACGTGCCGAATCCTAGATCCCGCGTCAGCCTTCTTGCACACTATTGATTCAGAATCGCACAACAAAGGAAAATAACGGAAATCAGACTTGAAGATATCAGCAGAGATATAAATTTTCTGCAGAGATAAAACGTTTTGTCTATAGCTCATGCAGCTAGCGGATACGTAGTGGAACACTTGAACATTAGCCCACCCTGAAAAATCGTAGATGCAGATCACACGACGATATGGTAGTGGCTAACTAAAGACATGAGGAAATCGGGAAGTGGATCGAAGATACTGCTATTCAAAACAGCGATATCAAATGAGGCTATAGACCAACACCCACACCTCGTGGTTGATTATTGATGATTGAGGCTAAGATGCCTGTGGTAGGGGTTAATCCGTGGGTCCACTGTCACTAAACCGCTGGGCAAAAAATACTGGTGCAAGGGAACGCAGAGAACAAAGGAAGGGGCTCTAGAAAAGGTAGCACCCGATCGATGGCTGGTATCCTGCAGTGCACGTGTCTGTTTGCAGTTCGGGTGGTACCTTTTATGGTGCCCCTTTACCCTCGCCCGCGCGTCCTAATCACAAAGATTCAAGCGATGGCTGGTATCCTGCAGTGCACGTGCCTTGCTTGTAGTCCGGATGTTACCTTTTCTGGCGCCCCGTTACCCACGCCCATGCGTCCCAAGCACAAAGATTTTAAGCAGCTGGCTGATATCCTGCGGTGCACGTGTCTGTTTTCAGTTTGGTTGTTACCTTCTCTGGTGCCCTTTTACCCACACTCATGCGTCCCAGGCTCAAGAGATTCAGCAGCTGGCTGGTATCCTCCAGTGCACGTGTCTGTTTTTGCTCGGATGTTACCTTTCTGGTCCTCCATTACCGACGCTCATTGCGAGGAGCGGAGAAGAACGAGCTGGGTTGGACGGGTAGCTAGCTGGTGGTGACCTTGATAAGAAAAGAAGTCCTGCCGACGACGACAAATGTAAACAGGGGTCTTGCAAGGATCCTTGTCGATACGATCCTCAGAAGGGACAGGTGTCGTTGATCGCCGAGAACCACAGCTGATAGCAGTGCTGCAAAACCCAGGTAGTAGATTCTCTTGTTATCGCTATCGAGCAAGACTTGCTGATATGTGGTCAGGATACAAGTGTGATGGAGAGGGTGGGGGGAGTAAAGCTTGGCTCTGGCTAAGCTCCAAGTACCGGCTCTCGTACTGGCAAGGTATCCGAGATGCTAAACGTCAACCGTGAGTGCAAGATGCTAACTGCCTGCGTCGGCCGCTTCTTCAAGGCCACGTGTGTGACTCCTTGCATGCCTGAAGTGGGAGTAAGAACCAACTCACAACACAACCGATCACATCGAGTCCTCGTGTTCTCAGAACCATTGTACTCTTTATGCGAAGGTGCAGCTACCTATTCTAAACCAATCAGCGCGGGACGCGTAGAGGAAGACAGGATGCTACACCCTTGTTATGTTCCCTACATGCCCCGTAGATCACGTGGTTGATTACACTTTCGTGCGATATATACGTACCTCCCGTCACTGGTTATTCGACTTACAGGATTCACTTGATAAACTGATGCATTTCCTTCCACAACTGTCAGATCTTGTCCCCCTCAAAAACGGGTCATATAGCTTGCGCCCGACACACTGACTAGCATCACCCTGTTGACCTGATAGCTACACCGTAGTTGCAAGGGAAGTCGCCGACCGGTATCCTCAATGAGGACACAACCCGTAATACGCGCGATCGGAGTATCATACACAGCTTTGCAAAGATGAGTTTCGGCAAAATCTTTGATCTCACAGCTGGAGTGTATTTTTTTTTTAATGTAAAATATACGTAGGTCGCCGAATACTGGATCCCGTGTTAAGCCTTTCTGCACACCATACTGATTTCGAATCGCACAAGAAACGAAATGGCGGAAATCAGACTTAAAGATATCAGCAGAGAAACAACTTTTCCGCAGAGAATGCCGTTTTGTCTAAAGCTTATGCAGATAACGGATACCTAGTGGAACACTAAAACACTTCAACCTCAAATCAAAATACTCGAAATACAACTAATTTTTGAAAAAGAGTTACGGAGTTTTTGCATATTATCTGGGCCACGGGTTTGTTCGTCGGATAGCCCTTTGAGTTTACTCACAAATCATTATCCGCTAAGTTGTCGTAGAACTACTTGAAGGAGCAGCTCCTGAAAAACGTGGTACACCTTCATGACACCGTAGCATGTCGTTTGATGATAATCGAGAGACACCGGTTAGCCACAGCTTGTACACCAAGGTCGCTGAGGGCAGAAGCCCTTTCCGAGTTGAACTGGAAAATATAAGTGCTCGTAACATTGGCCTACTTGCTTATCCTTATGTGCGCCGATTCGTTTGCTCGTAGCTACCTATACCCTGATTCTGCGCTTCTTGGGCCCGGGAAATTTCAAGGCTCCTCTCGTAAACCATTTTTCATTTTGGGAACGTTCCGTACAGAAACCAGCAACCACGGGAATGCACGGGAATATTTGGGTGGGAATTGACCATCACGGTAGTTTTCGTACGGGAACCAGTCACCACGGGAATGGATGGGAATATTTGGGTGGTATCGAGCCACGACGGGGATTCCCGTGCGGGAACCAGCCATCACGGGAATGCACGGGAACATTTGAGTGGGAACTGGCCACCACGGGAATGCACGGAAATGTTGTATGGGAACACCCATACAGCGATGCGAATTGTGTTGTTAGTCGTTCTTCAGCGTGTCACACGAACAACACGAAACCACCGAGTAAGCTTGTTTATGTGTATTAGAGAGTAGAGCCGAAATCTCGCAGACGTATAAAAACCAAAAGACGAAAGCCGACGTTCCAGAACTACGCCTCGAAAGCCAATAACTTGGTAACCACTGTTAAAGATGCTACTTGTCAGTAACCATCATGTCGATACTTGGTAACACTTGAAGTCATCCGGTTTACGTAGCAAGTTGCTCGTACGGCAGACAGTTTTCAGTCTGGTAGTTGTCGTTTATCGATGCAGTACGTAGCAAGCACAATTCTCAGCAGCAATATCTTGAGCACAAGTCTCAAGCAGCAACATCTTCGGTACATGATACACAGCAGTTTACAGGCTAATCATATCCAGAAATCTGGTACATGTAATACGTACTCGTACACGTTGAGAGGGACAGTCTTCGGTAACCCTCGTGGAACCAGTAGCAAGATATTTAAGATACGAGTTGATGCTGAAGTAACAAGATAAGCTACGTAGGGTCATGATCACATACCCTGAGATACGAGTTGTTGAACAACAGGGGTGTAGGATCTCGCATTGGAGCCTTTCGCTTCTTGGGGTCATCGCTTGTTTTTTGTTCTTTATTTGTACCGGATACTAGAGGTATCGTTTGTTTTGAGCTGCTAGCAGCGCATCGCGCGTGCACCCCCCTCACGTGGCCACTACTCCTTTTTGCTCACCATCAGCTCTCATCTGCTGAGCAAATAAATCATCAATCAACATGACGGCTTGGGGTCGCCGAACAACATCTTCTCTGCTGGAGCTCTCTGCTCTTACAGGCTCACCTAACCGTGGCCTTCGTTTGCCTCAAATCATATATATTGTAAGATGTATCTCTGTCTTAGAATTGGCGACCTCAGAGCCCCACAGCGGCACGGTAAAAATCATGGACGTGAAATCGCACATTTGAGACAATAATAAGTTGAAAAGGAAGCACAAGCAGACGTGATACACTGCCGACCCATCGCATACCCTCCTGAGACGACCTCTACGAAACACAGTACCATTTACCTCACGAAGTAAAATCACCCTCGCGATCAATAGTGATGACATCGCATATATATGACATCACATACCCACCTCGCCTGATGTATTTGTAGGACGTATCTCTGACTTAAAATTGACGACCGCAGAGCCCCACATCGACAAGGTAAAATTATAGGCGTGAAATCGTATATTTATTTGAGACAAAAATAATTTGGAAAAGAAAGCACAGGCAGATGCGTTAAAATTGCGGTAAACAACCTTACCAACCCATTACGTAGGGTATTTCGTACATACCGTCTGCATGATCGCCTCCCCACCTATGCCAAGCGAAGTATTACTAACGAGGTAACGTGATTGACCGCGTGTATACCAAGTATGACTAATGAGGTAACGTAATTAAGCACATGTATACCAAGCGTTCCTTTAAAACTGACGATTCGCATCCCTCCCTCTAATGCTCAATGACGGAGACAGCACATGGCCACATACATCACCTCGCATGCTGTATTTGGCAATACGTATCTCTTGCGTATAATTAGCGATGTCGATAATAATGGTAACTGTATGATGATGGTGACAAACAGTGCATGACTACATCACCTCGCCTGTTGCATTTGACAATACGTATCTCTTTCTTATAATCAGCGATGTCAGAAAATAATGGTACCTACAAATAGTCTATAAAATATTCTAGCTTTCGATCGATGTATCATACAACAACAAACTATGAAGATTTAACACGTTATGTACTACACTTGAACACTGGGTTGCATGCTGAATCTAACATCAAACCTTCTAGAATAGTAAACATTACAAGCCAGATGATATAAAGGGATGTCTTATTGCTTCAATCGTCAGGTTTGTCCCCTTTGAGAATTTATAGTTTCCGCGCACATATTGAAATGTCTCGCCCCCCGCCCCCCCCCCCCCCCCCCTCCCCTCCCCCTCCACTGACCTCTTTTTCATAACAAACCCCAACCCTTTTCCCCCCCGCCCCTCCGTCCCCCGATCCCCCCCCCCCTTCCGCCTAGTCTGTCCAAACGCCCCACTCACAATCAAAATCGGCCTGAGTAATAAACACCTATACGCAGTTGATATCACGTCATTATCTTTCTGACCATCCATGACGTAGTTTTCAATTATATCCCCCCCCCCCCCCCCTTCCAACGCCCCCTCTTTTCCGACCACCTACACGATCGCCTAGACCTAGCACCACGCGCATAACAAGCTGCTACATATCATTGATCTCACAGCCGAAGTGTATTTGAATATTATTTGTGACCTAAACCTCCTAAAAATCCCCCCCCCCCCCTCTTGCTCTCCCTTACTCAAACGCCCCACCAAATATCGAAATCCGCCACATTAATAAACACTTCACGCACAAGATATCACCTCATTATCTTTTGAGAGCCACCCATGCCGCTGTGTTCCCCCCCCCCCCCCCCCCCCCCCTTCCCCCCCCCCCCCCCCCCCCCCGCTCCAACGCCCCCTCTTTCCCGACCACCTGCACGATCGCCTAGACCTTGCACCACGCGTATAACAAGCTGATACATATCTTTGATCTCACAGCCGAAGTGTATTTGAATATTATTTGTGACCTAAACCTCCTGAAAATCCCCCCCCCCCCTCCCCCCCCCTCTTGCTCTCCCTTACTCAAACGCCCCACCAAATATCGAAATCCACCACATTAATAAACACTTCACGCACAGGATATCACCTCATTATCTTTCAAGAGCCATCCATGCCGCTGTGTCCCCCCCCCCCCCCGCCTCGAACGCCCCCTTCTTCCCCATCACCCGCACCTTCGCCTAGACCTAGCACCACACGTAAAACAAACCCCTCACCTAAAGCCGTCCCCCCCCCCCCCCCGCCCCCCGCCCCCCCGCCCCCACCTCCCACCCTCCCCCCCCAACCCATCCCAACCCCACCCCCTCGAACACTCCACCCTCTCTTTACTCACTGATTGTACGAATTACCCCAGGATATACATGATAAACTGATGTATTATTTCCAAAAATGTCACATTTATCCCCTCAAAATAATGTATAGTTTCCAGGCACATATTGAGCTGCCCCCCCCCCCCCCCCCCCCCCCCCCCCTCTCCCGCCCCCAATAATATACTGGTGCCAAAACCGTCAGATTTATCCCCTCGAAAGGATTTATAGCTTACATGCACAAATTGCCCCTTCCCCCCCCCCCCCCCGCCCCCCTCCAAACCCGCTCGCTTTTGATCAAAACCAGGCCCCCCTTTCCCTTGACAGCTGTCAGATTTTGTCCCCCTCAGAAACGGGATTTTATAGTTTCCGCGCACAGACTGACTAAAATCATCCTGTTGACCCTGATAGCTACACTGTAGTTGTAAGGGGAGTCGCCGACCTATATCCTTAATGAGGACACACAACTCGTAATGCGCGCGATCGGAGTATCACACACAGCTTGCAAAGATGAGTTTCGACGAAATCTTCGATCTCACAGCTGGAGTGTATTTTCATTTTTATAATATATATATACATTTTTATAATATATACATATAGGCTGTTTCTTCATCGGGTCATCCGCGCCTACGAGCGTACACCAGCTAAGAGCTGATACACGCCGCATGCCTTCTCATATATAAGAGGGTTCAATAACTACCCGATTACTTGAAGACCGCAGGCACCATACTTATCTGCGAGACGAAGAATTCCAGATTACCGGCGACAACGCACACCACGAATGCAAATCGAGCTAAATCACATGATACAGTACCGCCCGTACGCTATACTATCTGCGCCACAACAGCAGCTTAGCGGTTGGAAAAACAAATAAACAATTCTAAAAAATTAAGACAACATCGTCGCCAGCTGCTTGCGCCTCGACTTCCGCAACTTCACATACTTGTATACATATCGGATCGGAATTGGTTTTGCGTTCCCGTACGGTATACGGAATATGATGTCCGTGGGTACGATTTGGATGGGAATGGGAAGAGGTCATTTGCTTGGGTACGGTATGGATGTGGGTACGGGAATTGCGATTTATCATGGGACCGGTCGATTTTCCCACTGCCTTGGAAATACCGCGGAAATATTCTCGAGAGAAGCCTTGGAAAATTTCGAAGTCAAAGACGTATTTGATAACATGATGTGTACAAGTATCGTATTTGAGACACCTTGTTAACAGTTTCATGCATTTTCGTTGACCCATCGCACCCTGTCCTTAAAACAGACACGCGACCCTTTCGCACAACGCTGGCTTCGATTGAGTATTTCACATACATACATCCATTGGACTGGCACGCCCTGCACGGTGTCCTACGAAGAGCAACGACAGCAGTAGCTACAGGGAGCAACCACGGTAACTGCGGCACCAAACGTCCGTTGGAGGGAACGGTGAGACGGTTGAACAAGCGTACAACCCAAAATTTACGTGATTGCGGGCTGGGTTTGCCATGGCAGTGGTAGTGCACGACGCGTTTCGTATTTCAGTGACGCCTTCCACTGGGCAGCTTGTTGTTTGAAGAGCGAGTTGCCTCGCCCGAAACGCTGGCCGTGTTCCGTTTGCACGGTCGGTCTGCCACTATTTATCGATGTACAACAACTTAGGGCCGACACGACGGTAGCTTGTTTGAGGACATGCAACCATACACCCCACAAGACTCGTCGGGGTAGCGAGAGGCGAATTGACCAGAGGAAGTGGTGTGCAGCAGCAACCGCAGCAGTGTCCGACCGAGGTGGCGGCAAAGCATCGGCCACAGCGTAGACCAATGCTCCTCTTGAATGGGTAAACATACCGTATGAACCATGGGCAATTGTTCACAGGAAAATGCTATGTTGTCCTGCACTGCACTTTTCATCGCAAGCCGACCGTGTTCCTTAGCCTAAATCCCGAATCATAGCCCCCGGCACAGCCGTTGTACCCTAGGGTGTTCCCGAATCGCAGCCCCCGGCACAACCACTGTACAAACGAGGTCTAACCCAATCTATCTTTCACTTTTTTCTTCTTCTGTTTGCGGATGATGTACGCTAATCACCCGGAAACAGGTAGCGGCAGCTACCCTCTTTGCGAGTCGACGGCAAGTATGAAGCTAACCCTGCGTTGGGGCGCCGTCGTCTGCGTGGTCCTTTGCAATCGGGCGGTGTTTTGGACTTGCTCGCCATCCTCGTCGGCGGAGGCATCAGCAGAGGCGGAGCTGTCGGGGGAAATGATGCCGCCGGTAATAACAAAAAAAGCTACGTGTGGCGACTGGGTGTCGTGGGCACCTCCCAAGCCAGAACCCGCGATCGTGATGCAAGTTGTGAGCGAAGACTATGTGGACCTGGAGCGGAATTTCATTCGGCTAATGGAACTGAACTCGGGCTTTACACGCGAAAACCTCTATCTCATGTGCCTGGATAATGCGACGGTGCCGATTTTTGCGTCTCTGGGGATCCGCTGTGTACCTGTGGACAAGCTTAGGTTTCGCTCTCACAAAGACCTGTGGAAGACCAGGGTCAGAGCTGTGTCGTGTTTGGTGGAGGAAGGCTACAACGTCATTATGTCTGATTCGGACGCTCTTTGGCTCCGCGATCCCATGGAATACATGGACGCCGCCGGCGTAAGCAGCAGTAGCATAGTCGCCTCGCGTGGGAGTTTTCCTCATAAGTTTGGGTGGGGTTCAACCATTTGCATGGGGTTCATCTTGTTTCGAGCAACGGGAGACGGAATGAATACGTTCCAGGACACCATGGAGACCATCGTATTGAGAACAGGCGATGACCAAGTTGCAGTAAACCAAGCTGCTTTCGATCTCGGCGTTACTTGGGATGAGGGCAGCGACATGCGTTACAAAGGGAGCACGGACCTTGGGAAGGGGACGATCTCCGACCTGCCTAGCGATAACGGCGAACCCTTCGGTATCACCTTGCTCCCGCACAGCAAGTTCACACGCATTTGCCGTAGTAGCCCGGTATCTAACGATACCGTGGTAGCGCACTGCCTGAGAGAGAAGCAAGCGGGGAAAAAATGGGGTTGGATGGATGCGTTGAACTTTTGGGATCCAGAACTTAACATTCCCTGACGCCCAAAACACTAGACAAGCTTTGCTCGCCTACACTCGGTCTTGCGCGTATTGTCGGGAAAATAGGTGAAGCACTGGCTCTGTTAGCATTGTACCTCAATTTTGCTTCGGGTCGATTTGGATACGTGGATGCTGTGGTCCTTATCTGGCTGCTTGATCACGGTAACTTTATCCGTGATTTGGTGTATGATGATTTGTCGTAATTGTACTTTTTTTTCATTAGCAAGAAGCCATTTTCTTGACGAAAAAAATATTCGCCTAGGAGGTTGAAGCAACGGCAGTTTAGCATACCACGAACCACTCCGGATCCTTATCTCTAGACTGGCTGGTGTTCGCGAAAAAGCGTTTAGTTGCCTGGGAAAGGAAAGGGTGGTACGCAAATGTACTTTATGTTGATATCTATGACTGTAGTTTTACCTTGGGTATGTTCATGTCTCTGTATATTCGTGATTTCGTTTGTTTTAGCTCTTTGCTGATCATCTCTTCGTACGCGCACGTTTAAATAAAACGCTAAGTCGGTCGACACGGAATGGTCGATCGTTCACTGTCGTTGAGGTTTGGGCGCAACTCGCTCAGTGGATCGCGCGTGGCAAACCACAAACATTGTTGCCTGTTGGGGCGATCTAGGGCTATCACCGGGATTTATTTCTGTATAAGAGGCTTTGATCCACGCACGTAAGATAAGTTGTCCCTGTTTGTAGTCGAACAAACTGGAAAGACCCTTACATGGTCACGAGCGTCGATAGTCGGCAGACAAACTTGCGATCTACGCTAGTTATACTCCGGCCAGTTTGTGTACTCCTTGGCACATACATGGTATAGCACAGGGTGGCGTTGATAATAGTGAGTTTCGGGAAATGAAATGGTTAGGGGCAGCGTTGCTCAGGGTTTGTCGAAGTTTGGCCGCATCAAGACGCTGACGGCTTTAACGACACCTGAGCAACCTGCTTGCTCAGGGGGGGGCTTCAAAAATAGCTCCCAACCCTTAGCAGCAAACCGCTTTCGGTTATGGTCAGGGAACAGAGCACACACGGTATTAGGTTGCCTGCACCATTACAGAAACGAACGGTGACTCGCCGCCAATGCGTAGCATGCGTATCAGGTTATTTATCCTAGACCCTTGTTTGGGTCGGTTTCGTGAGTTCGAATTCCCCCGAGTGCATACTCGTATAAATTCGTGACGACTTTTTGTTGTGCGCAATTTGACTTGCGGAAAGCGCGAGGGCTTGAGTTAGCAACACTCCATGTAAATCGACGAGCAGTGAGATTGTTGAAACCTATGCGCGATAAAAATTGAAGGCAAGAACCGGGGGGAAGGGACGACACGTATGACCACGGCTTGTCTAGCTGTGGGGACGAAATCGTTGGTAGTGTTCCACGATCAATCTCAGCAGGAAGATAATTTTCAAGACTCGTGCGAGTAGGAGAGAAACAAGTATGACAAGTAGCCTCTCAAGTTGGGTTATAGCGAGGAAGGTTGCCGGGGTGGACGCCCATTCGCTGCCAAAGGGTAGAGTATCAGCCTGTCAGCTCCTCCAACCAGTCGTCGCTTGGTGATACTGCTGTATCGGCGAAAGCAGCACACAGCAGGTCCAATCTAGGCAGGCTGCATGCTGAGAGGAGGGGAAGTGGATGCTGTTGCTGTGCTCCCAACGCAACGCAACGCAAAATAGCGAAGCAAGCAACGCAACCTCGAGCTGGGTGCCGGAAAAAAGGACGGCGACGATACATGGCCATTGTGACATGGGGTTTGAACATGCCATGTCTAGGTGGACAAACTCCCCAGATTAAATTTCGATTTCGACTGAGTTTGACCAAAGGGCCTAGATTAACAACAGCACGGAAAATCGTAGTTCGATTTTTTTTCATATTTCATGAAAAATTCACGAAAATTTCAACTCTGCTTCTTATCAAGGAACGGCGTAGTGCGTTCTAGACTTCAATAAACGCACGAGGGTCAACGCACACCCGTGGGCAACGCCCGAGGCAAACGATGGCTCGCGTCCTCCCCGAAGCGCCGCGGTTAGCGGCAGATTGTTTTTGCCGGCAGCGGCTAGGAGGCTATGGCTCTAGGCGTCTCTTGGATGGGCTGGCGCCATCCCGTCGCCCGACACGGGGAGCAGCGACGGGGATATAGCGGTCGAACTTCTGAGCGAAGTAGCGATCAACGCCCGAATGGGTAGGGTGGACCGTAACTGGACCAAGTCCGGCGGAAGGCTATCTCCCATGGCCAGGGGTTTTGTTAGTGGGTGAGCTTGCGCAAGTCCCACACTACCCGAAAAGATTACATTCCGGGTGGCTATCTCCACCGGAACTGACCCTTAGGGGACAGGCCGGGTCGACATACACACGCATCCGTATACACCGGCAGCTTGCGCTGCCGGGGTTGTAACGAAGACCACTGATAGGGACAGCTTACGCTATACCTACGATGGGACCCGAAAGGTGCGCCAGCTAGCGTTGGGCTGCGAAAGCAACTGAGTTAAATCGACACACGACGCGTATGAAAATACGTGGAAGTGTGGTGAGCTAAAGCTTTATTTTTCCCCATCCGCCGGAGGATGAGAAAATAAAAAAAAAGTAGTGATGTGGTGGTTGGTCGTGGAACTTTCGGGGTGCAAGGCGACGAAAAACTTGGTTTGCGGCGGTCTCGATTGTTTTCGAAGCGTCGCAGGCGGTCAACGTGTGCTAAGAACCTTCGGAGGCCGCGCTGCGGCGTCTCCGGTGGTCCTACCTCTCGCAATGGTGGCTTCTCGCCTCTCAATCAGCCGACGACATGGCACAATTCGCGTGGCCGGCTTCAGTTCACAGAACATGCCATGTCTAGGTGGACAAACTCTCAAAATTGAAATTCGATTTTCGACTAATTTTGACCGAAAAAGTTTTTTTTCACTTCTTTGTTGAATTTGATTTCCGTAATGATTCTGAGAATGCCTGTTTGATGATTAATTGTTTGATCAAACAGGTGTTAAAATACGGCCTCAAAAGGCCTGTAATTGTCCGAATTTGATATCATTCGGATGGGTTTCGTATGATAAGGTTGACGTTTTATATTGGGGATAGTTAGGAAATAGATCGGAGGCACGTGCCTCCGATCTCAAAAGCTATTCGGGGCTCTGGTGGAATCCAATAGACGACTTGCAAACTCGCTTGAAGACAAAAAGCGGCGTAAGGGGGAGGTGATAATCAGGTAATTAGTCTATGTGTTAAATGTAGTATGGCAACGCTCAAAATTGCGGCACATCCTGCATTCTTGTTTTTTTTTCGGAAACTCTGCACGACATGTCCTGACACGGCGGATGCGGTAGGTTTACCACTCTTCACTGCCGGGGTCACAAGGTGGAACGACCAACAGTGATGCACGACGTGATACCGGCCGCTGGGCTACCGCAAGGTCTGTAGACCTACCACCCCAGGGGACTTTGCGTAGTGAAAGTTCAAGGTCTGCAGGTGTTGCCACACCTTTCTGCTGCTGCTGCAAGGTAACACGAGCAAACGGGAACCTGGAGACAATGCTACGCGTGTGCCAGAGGTGTTGGTGATACATGTAGCTGTTACGGTCCTACCGAAAGAGACGACGGCCATGGGGGACTAACGAGCGTGCCCGGTGGACCTGGCCCGTAATCGGTGACTATCGTCCTCTTACAAAACGAGCACGAGCTTGTAGGTAGACAGATTGTTCGAAGTGAACCGCATGGCGACTAAAAATGCGAGTCGCCTTGTTCACATAGCAGCGCAAGCATCAGCGGTACACACCTTTCTGTGTCGTTGCGCTCGGAGCCGTAACTCAGAAGCAGTGGCACTCAAATCGCTCACCGACGGACGCAGCAAATTGGTCCTATCCTGCGTCCCGGCCAGACCAAACCAAACTGCACGCGCTGCTCACGTCTCACGTTTCGATCTATGGGACCAAAAAATAAAATACAGCCTGTGACCAAGCATCCATCAGCTAGATTGGAAAACCCCCTCCTTTTCAAATTTGAAAATTTTGCGGGGATCGCGTCACCTCGCACAACCACACAGAAAAACACCCCACAACCCCACAACCACAAACCCACCCTTGGCACCCGACACACACCGTCTCCGCGAAACTCGACGAAAGAAAATGCTCCCGTGTTCAATATACGGCGGGTGCAAGAACCCTGCCCAAGATGTTGGCGACCACGTATGCCACACGTGCAAGCGCCCGGTGCACAACCTGTTCCTGCAAGCCCTGAATGGTGTGGGTGACCATCCGGAGAGGGGGTTTGTGTGTGGCCGTAACCAGAGGTGCGGTCTAGAACAGCAACCGGCTTCTGGCGCCACGCCTCTTTCGGCGAGGAAATGCGCTGCTGGTTCTAAGTGTACCCGCGGCACGAAAGGACTCGTTAACGTGAAGAAGGCCGGCTGGCAAGGCTTCTGCCACTTGTGGTGCGCGCGGCTACCGTGCGAATCGTGCGATCGGGAGGACGCCACAGACGAGGGCGAAAACAACCTGAACGGTGTGTCAGAATAAAGACAGACATGCACTAGGGCTATCGTTATGTCCTGGGCGTTTTCTCTTCCATGATTTGAGCCTTGACAGCAACGCCTTGCCCTGTTACATTTTCTGTCAAGACAGGACCGGCTGTGAGAGCGTCCAGCGCCGACCCGGCCCGGTTGTCCGTTTTTGTTTTAGGCGTTGCTTTCCACCGCCTATGTTTTGAATAATACCTTGCATATACACAAGTTTGTCTTTCGGATACACAATGCTCCTGCACACACAATCAACGCGGAGAGCACGTACCTTCGCGTATATACCGCCGCCGCAATCACATTTTGTAGTTCAAAATTGTGCGATCGCTAGGGTTCAACCTGCCGGAAGGGTCGAAGCGCCGTGTACACACATACAGTTATTTCTCACCGTCGTTTTATTGTTTCTACATTATTGCCGTCTGCGGTCCCCCAATGATACGATGGCCACCAGACGATGTGACACACGGGGACGCGGAAGAACTACAATCTCTAGTGGGCGCGGGCGCGGGCGCGGAGCCTTCCAAACCGGATGCCGAGAGTGAGTACGAGTATATAGGTTAACGTTAACGTCCACCCGCTTCACCCTGTAAGACATATGACGCCACGACCGAACAATTATTAGGGTTACCCCCTCTGGTGTTGACATGGCCACGGTGTATCGCTTTTTCATACATCGTGATGTGCTTTATTTGGTATAACGCGCAACAACCCCCCCCCCCCCCCTCGTGCAAGTACTCCTCGGGCGTTTCCCTTGACGAATACCAGGTAGAGATTATGATGCAATGCACCGACATGTACAAGTACATGCCGCCGTTGCCTGACCTCCTTGTTCTCAGGCTGTGCTCTTGGAAAAGGGGCAAACGCCACGAATGCGGGCGCCTCGATGTTGCTTTCCGTGTCTTCCCTCGTGCAGACAACGAGTGCTCTACCCATAGCGAGTGTACGAGTGTAACGTAACTGCCACTGACTTGTAGGCTGACTTGGGGTTATTATAAATACTATAGCTGTTCTGCCCATGAAATGTTATACCCGTATCACCAACTGTTTACCATGAACTGCCATTGCGTCTGGATGCTCAGTAGGGTGTCTCAACCCCGAGTGGACAGTCTCACCGGCGCCTCAACGAAAATATCCAACCTCTAACATGTGTATTCACCCTCTAGGTATTGTCCTAGCCTATTAATAGTATGGAGAGAGGTAAACCTTGGCACAAAATCTTGTCTAGACTACGTACGTTTTTCACTATCTACAAAACCACTAGGTGAGACACAGGATGTGACACACGACAATATACAAGCTTGTAATATCGTACTCGAATAAAGTGTCTGTTCCAGTTTTATTAGTACGTTTGATTGGCCGTTGTGTCGTCGTTATCTGGTCATCTATCAAGCTGTCAAGTCGTTTTTGCACCAGGCATCCATATTTTAGATTCGACCCACGCATCAAACATGCAGCAGTACTGTCGACATTGCTATTTTCGTTCTTGCACCGTCTTAAACAGTTTCGAACGGGGCAGTCTTACGTAGTGTACAACAGGATTCCCCCGCCCTCTCGACTTCAAGGACGGCAGCATTAAACAGCAGCAAGGTTGTGTCCGCGACTCCGACGCGAGAAGCACTTGGGATCCGCCAGCAACAAGCGCAATCGGTGACGGGATCTGGTTCTGAGAAGGTGTTTAACATGAACTCCGTGGACGCGAACACCCCATCATCGCGGCGTCCGTGAACGACGCAATATGCGCCATCGTGGGGGGCGCCCCTTTCCTTAAGGCGTTGTCTTCCCTTGTGAAGGAGAAGACGCTCGAAGACGCAGTTTCTAACGCTAGCTCCAAGTTGCCCGTCAACAAGGCAGGCATGAAGAGGGTTATGGCTGACAACACCGCGACTGTACACAAAATGTTGTCTACATCACTGCAGCCCGCGATCGCAAAGGCGTTAAAGGTGGGCCAAGTACCTATCGCACGTAGTTCCTGGAGTGGATGTTATAACCCTCCGTCCTCTAGCCGTCGATATGTAAACTTATGCACTAGACTATAATGCGCGTCCTAAAATATTGTATTGGCATATTGACAGCATCTTGTTGCCTGCTGTTAGCTCGTCTTTAGCGTTGTAATGAAGTTTTCGTTCCCGGCTCTTGTTCACTGGGTGAGAGTTTGAAGTTAGTTAAGGACGGAGTAACCACAAACTTGTTTCAGCAACTCACCGTGGTTACACTACTCGTGATAAAGTATTACGCCGGCGCCCCACTACATATTCGCGAGACCGGCCACTATGTATCACCAACATAAATATATAGTCTATACATAAACCGTATAACATATTTAGGTTGCTCCCTGTTTGGTCTAGGAACCCCATCGCGCTGGTTTGTTGTTGGTGCTAGAGCTGGAGTGTAAGTCGTCGTCTTATTCTGTCGGGCACACCCGGCTCAGTTCACCGTTGGGTTTTCGACCAGTCAGAACTGTAGCTATTTTAGAAGTGGGGACTTTACGGGGTGGAGGTGGTAATGACGTAAGAACGATATCGATTCCCCCTGTCATCAGACACACCAAGCACGCTAGAGACTGTACGGAAATGCCCTCACTCGTGTAATCCTTGCGTTACTCTTTCGGTTCGGAATGGCCACCAATAATGCGACAGCATGTACATGGAGCGTCGGTGATCGTTGCGGCTGCAACCTAGATTGTTATGTTTTGAAATTCCCCTATTTCTGTCCAGGGCATGGACGCTGCGACATCGTCCATGGCGGCCGCGTCGATTGAGCTCGAATCGTGTAGTAACGCGGCCCGTGGTGAGTCGCCCGTGGAGGTCAAAAGGAGAGGTCGCAAGCCCAAGCCGAATAAGGGCCCCAAGTCAGCGTCGTCGTCGGACGGATCGGGCGATAAGGTAACGTGTCCGCCTTGTTGCATTTTCTACCCGTTTGTGAAAACCTGATCTGTACAACGCCACATGTTAGCCCCGAACAGACAACAACAGAGGGATCGTTTCCATAGCATGTCGGGGTGGTGTGTGCGTGGAGGGGCGGGGGGGGTTGTTGGACGTTGTGTTATTTACGTGTACGTCTCGATGCAATTACCCGCGCGTTATACGATCGTTGCGGATGTTGTTTCCCTGTGTATGTTGCACAGCATTTCGTGAGGCTTTAAGGGACCGGACAGGATTCCTTAGACCCAGAGCAACACCTTCATAGCATGCGTTCATATCAATTGGTTAATATACTATCAGTTAATCCGTCTTGTTTACTCTTCTGTTTGCTTACCTTTTGGCATGCTAAACTCGGGAAAGGACGCCTCATTGTAGGGCATGGAACACGACCAGCGGGTCTTCCTCGTCAAGGGCATCGTGTGTAACAGTCTCACTGAAAAAGTGGACCAGCGCTTCGAGCAGCTCACTGCCTCTGTTCAGTCCTCCGTGCAGTCTGTGGCGCAGCAGTCGCTCCAATAACGAGGCAAATGGCCGCCGCTGATGTCTCTTCGCTGAAGCAAGAATTATCCTTGACGACCACTTCAGTAAAGACACTCGCGGCACAACTGTCTGGAGACACGGCGGAAATACGATCGATGTTATTAGCAACCACCAAGGATAACCGCCCGTCGACCCAAGAGTGGTGAGTCTGCTTTCTTGTTTGTACTCTGGCATGGACATGGACATGAGTGGATATAAATGTACGGTCCTCGGGTATTGGTGCGCTCAGGCAAAGTCCGACGCTTCAACTCGTGAAATGTTGTTGGTGCACAGCTAATGAAGACTAATGGAATGCGTATCTACTCTGCTTTGGCTGTCGTCGTTGTGTTGTTACCGCCTTTAGCACGAAAGGGACGCCCAACCGCGCCTCCTCGTCCTCTACAAAGTCCAGAAGAAACAAGGGCCAGCGAGCTCGTCTTCCCCCGCCGTTGCCGACATCGCCTGGCTGGACGTGTTCGGACTCCTCAGCGGCCCCACCGACGCCTCCGCCAGAGGTCAAGAAACGTAAGAAGCACAAGTCCTGTCGGATGCCAAGACGGGACAGGTGAACACTGAGTGTTCTGTCTGATATCATAGGCTCACACGACGGGGTAGACTGTGTCTTGTGTGGTCGGCATCGGAGATGATCTTGGTCAAGCTTGGATGAGGAACCCAAGCTGGACTGGGAGTATAAGCGGACGGCAGGAGTACGAGCTTTGTACTTCTAAAACGCTTATTCACTTTCCGATAGAGTGCGCATAGCTGCGTGCCTCTCTACTGACTAGCAATAACGATAGTGAAAGACGATCTAGGCCATGTTTGTTGAGATTCTATTGTTGGCGGTATTTCGGCCTCTTATATTTATGGCGCTCGTGTCCTTCGAATCAGGCCGGAGCCTCCGCTCTCGAGCGTCGACCCCAGCACCGCGCACACCTCAAACAAGCAGCTCCAACAGATTCGCGAGCCGCCCACACCGCAGCAGCTCCAAGTGCCCACGTTTCCTCCCCCTCTGCCGGTGCAGCCCTGGCAAGACATGGTAATGGCTCCGGCTCCGCCGCAAATGCAGGGGACGCCCTACCCTCCCCGCCCGCCGCAGTTTCCATTTCTCAATCCTTTCTAATACTGGCCGCAGAAACGACCATGTACTCGCCATTGAAATGACGTAGGTTTGGTAGGGGCGGCCCTCTTCGAATAAGAGCTTTTACCTATGTTATAGACATCAACGTTGCTGCCCCGTGCCGGCTATCTATTTTTGATGCCCTCGAAACACAGGTCAGGGGGTCGTCGGAGGAAGGCGAGCTGAAGGCATGTATGTACTTTAGTGAATGTATTATACCTCTCATACTTGTACGTATAGACTAGTGTATTGGCGCGTTCCCGTAGTTTTTGTTTGTGTAGTTTGAACGCGGGAGTTCCTGCATTCCAACTACCTTTTGTTTTATACATTTTGGGGGATATTACGTCTGATATGACACAGGGGTTGCGGTGCAGGTTTCGTGTTGCACGAATGTGTCTTATTCCTTTGTTTCATGCGGAGTATCCTGTTGTTTCCTGGGTTATTTTTTCCAGGGTTGGTTGTACTTTGTACTGGAAGTCCTGGCTGTCATGGTAGTTCCGTGACATGCCAAGACCGGCAGACTAAGAGGTTGCGTGGTTAAGGTCAGATGTCTTGTTACATGAACATGTGAGCTGTTCTCGTCCTGGGGTAAATATACGGTACCTGTGTGTTCCGGTTGTTTGTGTTCAACCTTTGTAATTTGCACTGGAAGTTCCGGCGGGTGCATATTAACATCTGGTGGGGTTGCCAATGAATGCCTAAAACGGCAGAATTAGCGGTTGTGCGGTTCAGGTCAGGTGTCTTGCTGCGCTTTTATGTATGTCAAGTAGTCCTGTTCATTTTTGATGTGGAGTACCCTCCTGGTGATTCCGGTTGTTTTTTCAAACTTTGTAATTTGCACTGGGAGTTACGGCTGTATCATATTTATATACCGGCGTGTCAAGGCGTAAGGGGCCGAAGAAGAGGTACGTAGTGCCTGTCCTTGTGGTTTTGTTGCACAAACAAGCGACATGCACCTCAGTTTGTAGACTAGACATGCATAAAACGTAATATTACCGTTTTTTTCACGACTGCTGTGGTCACGGTTAATTTTCCTCGGCCTTCCTCAGCCTTCGTCACTTGTGCTGGGAAAATTCTGACTGTATCGTACTTACCATGTGCGGCACGTTAAGTCTTGAAACTAACGTTACTACCTTGTTTTTTATACTTATTTTTTGTTTCATCCGTCGCGTTATCACTCTTCCTGTACGATCATAAGTCCTCTCGTTCGCCCGTATGTATCTGGTTACAGCAGTGAGCATTTTTATTATTGCTGGTACGCTATTGTTTTTTACCTCTCTCTCTTCTCCTGTTGTTGCACCTATTTTACGTGGAAGTACGATTACAATAATATAATATGCTATTGATACTACAACCTGCAGTCACTGCTGGCATTGCAGCATGATGACATGAAATATGTACCACACATACATACAAGGCGGCGAGTAGACTCCGCCCTGACTGGACTTTCCGACTTTGAACACACCTTGTCCACGTCGCTCAGAGCGGTGAACCCATAGAAAGACGCAAGTCGCCTGGCCGCCTGTGCAAAAGCATACACAACTTGTACTCGAACGAACAGCCTGCGTGGTCTGTCGCCAAATACAAGCGTACTTCTTCTGCTGTTTTCTTCGTCGTCCAGATCGTCAACTTGTTGGTGTAACTTTGTGACGGGGTTACAGGGTCATGCGTAAACGTAGCACAGAGACAAAGATACCGGTAGACGCGGCCTTGACGGCGCTTTCCAATGGTCAACACACCTTGCGCACACGACGGCGGTACCCGGAGCACCGCCCAGTGAGGTGAACCTCAAAGAAAGACACAAGTCGCCTGGCCGCTGTGCGAAAAAAGCATACACAAGTTGTACTCAAGCTAACAGCCTGCGTGGTCTGTCGCCAAATGCACACATAGTTCTGCTGTTTTCTTCGTCGACCAGATCGTCAATTATCTGTACATATGTTGGAGCAATTTTCAGACGAGGTTACAAGGTCATGCGTATAAGTAGCTCACGAAGTCGAAGGGGAAAGTAGACGTGTGGACTGTGCTTACTGTGCTCTCCGACAATGAACAAAAGACGCGTCGACGATTCGAGGAGCACGTGGAGCTCAAAAGTGGTAGGGGACCTCGGATAGTGGTTTTCATATACTTGGAAGGGTTCGTCTCTGCTGTCGAGCTTGAGCACACACAACACACAACCCGAGCAACTTGCCACTAACGATCCGATGGGAGTAACAGGACTTACGGCTCGGCTGAAGGCGATCGCGTCGGAGCGGGTCGACCTCAACCATGGCGTGGGCACCATTGTCTACAATAGGCATGCCAGCATGCATAGATCGGCATCCAGCGGAGCAGTAGCTGCGGAGTTCGTGCTCAAAGGGAATATGACAGCTTTGGTGTTGGGCATGCTTCCTGAAATGTTGCAATTTGAACAGGCTGGGTGGGACGTGGTAGTCGTCTTCGACGGCGCCACGCCCCCGGGCAAAGAACGTGCTTCCTCGTCTCGGTCAGGGGATCGAGCTAAAGCTATGGAGGCATGCAGGCATCTGCAAGCACAACGGCCGGTCAATTGAACAGAGTTGGAAAAACACGCCACACGGGCAGCGGAGTTCACCCCGACCACCGTCGCCAGAGTGGCAAAAATGCTAAGGCATTCGCTTCGGGCTGACTGCATAACGGCACCTTTCGAAGCCGACTCACAGCTCAAGGTCATGGAGGGCCTCTACTCAGGGTCCGGGCGGAGGTGCTTCTTACGCGCGAATGTATCTGATTTGACCGTGCTCGGTGTGCGATCTGTACTCTGGGATGTTGACACGGAGGACGGCGGCCTCGTCGGGCAATGCATCCGTTTGGCGTCTGCTCTGCAACCGCGAGGTGGAATTTTTTCCGATTCTTCCATCCAATACGACTTTTTGCATCGTCTGCACGGAGTGGGTACTTCTGCAAGCGATGAACACGTAGCACCCGCCTGATAGACTGACGGGGAAGCTGTGATGGCCAAGCTGCGGAATTTCGCGTGTGTTGCTGGGAACGACTACTCTAAATTCAAGGGCATCGGGCCCATGCGCGCCATGGACATCGCCACCCCTTGCGGGAACGCTCTCTCGACCCTCGACGTCGCCGTGGCGTTGGCGGAGAACACATCGTCTCAAACAGAGGTTGTGCTGCCACAATAGACCTCCATGGATATGGTCTGCCACGCTGTCGTGTGGGGCCCATTGGCGGGTACACACAGGCACCTCTCGGGTGTTGAGTCTTCCGCGGACATCACAAGCAACACAGGTGCGTTGGTATTTAAGACTTCGTAAAATAGGACATACTTGGGAGGTGTTGCGATTTATCGGCCTCCCTGATTTATGGGATCCCTTCGGCAATAATATCCGAACCCCGCTGAAATATATATTTTTTTGGGGGATGACATATTTCAGCGGGGTTCGGATATTGCCGAAGGGATCCCATAAATCAGGGGGGGCGATAAATCGCAACAGGAAGGTTACGTGCCTTTTCTTGGCCTTTCGGCATACCCTGGGGAAATGCTCGCCTGTGTCCTCTATTTGCACTCACGGTGTTCTTGGTGGATGGTAAGTGTGATGGTGCACCACATAATAACCCTGACAACAACCGGATGCTTAAAGCGGTGAAGAGGTAAAAACGAAGGGTGTATAATTTGGTTGCAGGAGGTAGAGTAGGTCGTTTATGGTTAATTATTATCACGTTGTGCGGTTTGAGAGAATACTTCGAATTCCTGTCTTGGGGATTCAAACAAGAAATATAAATACACGACGTATTCGCCCTTCTCTGGTCACGCGTTCGGAGGATGCATTGTGTCGGCCTCGCGCGAAATATTGTTTTTATTGCGTTTGGTCGTCTTTCGCGTGCTACTCATGCAGGGACCCTCGCGTCGCCCGCGACGGCTTCGAAGATTGCGACCCAGCAAATATCTCCCAAAACGCGCGAACCATAGACAGAGTCAGTCGCTGCGAGCATAGAGGGCCTGTCGCCTCGACGTATGCCGCCTGTCGGCGGAGGAAGGGCGGGGCGGGTGGCGCCTGGTCGCGGAGGAAGAGCGGGGCGGGGGGAGCCTGGTCGCGGAGAAAGAGGAAGGCAGGGTACGAAACGGGGTCCTCCACTCGGAGGTGCCGAGGGGAACATCTACAGGCGAACCGGGGGGTTTGGGAACCTCCCTGGTGCTGATATGGATTACTCCACGTGGACTATGGAGCAACTGCACGAGTTCCTATCGGTTAGTGAACCATCGTTATGTGCCAGGTACACCGCGTTGATAGGACAGGTGTGCACCGTCTCGCGATATTCAGCCCGCGCCGTGTGCATGGTGCAGCGTTTATAATTGCATGTTTGACCGGGAAGGGGTGTGGAGTTGCGCCCGGCTCTTTCCGGCATAAGAATCGCGCGCGGGGACCTGTGTTCTTTTGACCACCAACACTCGCGACATCGTGCATTAACGTAACACGTCATCGCAATCGGGGTTCTGGCAGAATCAGCCCCTCGCAATATAGACTACATTGGTAAATCAACACTCCACGGGAATGCCTTCACATTATGCACCGCACCGCGGAGGGGCCGCACCTGAGTTTAGTTTGGGCCGCGATGTACAAGAGTTCAAAACTTTGGTTTTACCGTGGACACGCTCTCTTATAGTGTTATGCCCTGTATTTTCCACGCCCGCAACATAGATCCTGATTCCGCCCCGACTGTGCAGCCTTTTTTCACGGACAATTTAACGGCGGGAAAAGGCAGCTAAATCAGCCCAACCAAGAAAGTGCGTTCGTGTCAACTGGCAAGGGGTGCATTCCAGGGTAGGTGTACTTCTATCCCTTAAGGGGCCCGAGACATCAACCTATACCAATATAAAGTAACCAGTACCCGACGACCGTGTTACCTGTTGCAAAGGTAGTTGAGGAAAGATTACACGACGGCGCAATTGGTTTGAAACGTATCCTTTTTCAATTGAAGAAATGAGTGCAACAAAAACTTCAGGCTTGTACGCACGAGCACCTGGTATTTGCCTGCAGCATCACTGACAAACGAAGTTGGCCACAGTGTATAATATATGTCAGATCGTATTATCGTATGACCGTATGACCTGATACCAGTACCACTATACAAACCTACGTCTCACCGCCGCAGAAATAAAGTGCTAAGATGTCGCGAAACTAAGCTGTCGCACAGATGCACTGTAGCGAGAGGACCGCCAAGATTGTTGAAGTCAGAATCATGTGTGCGTCTGCAGTCATGTCAACTGCGGAATATGGTATCTAAAGCTTTTCAATAGTGGAGTGTGAGTTCTCTAGTTGAAGATCTCTCGTACATCTGAGGCGACACAAAATGTCCCGCCAGCAATCAAGAATCACAGCAACAAGTATGGTAACCCGAACTGTGTTGTATGCATCTCCGGGTCACGACTAACTAATTGCCAGATTAATGGCGGGGTGGCTACTTGAGTCGTGCCGAATCCCGACTCTAGAGATCAACTTGGTCCGGTCGTGTGGACTAGGCCCAACATGAGCACTACACCATCGAGGTGCATACTCCTCCATGTTCCCCGTGAATGCGCTGCGTGTTCGATCCGCTTAACGTGTCATTAGGTTCATCAGAAACGGTGCCCGTGCGTCGATGTCTTTCCGCCATTGGTGTGTGACCCACGTGTGTACATAAAAACCCTGGAGGGTCAATGAATACTTGTCTAACTCACTTCTCTGGCTGTTGCTTGGGTAATTTTTGTGCACGCCACTCGGGACAGGCGTTTAGGTGCTTGGAGATTATCGGGCGTGAGTAAGTTCTGCAAGGCGGAACTGGCTACGCTGGCGAAGACTTGCGTTGAAGTGGTGCGACAAGCTGGCCTTGAGGGGAGCGAACTTGCCTTCCGACACCCGGTGATGGCTGCTCCTGCGCCTCATCAAGCAGGCACGTTGCCTCCGCCGGAAACAGTATGGCAGGGTTGGGAAGCGCTTCGGGACAACCTGCCAGAAGCAAGCGACAATATCATCATCAAGTGGCTTAGAAATAGAGGCTCACTCAAAGGATCGACAGGTCGTGTAATCTACCGGGGACTTCAACTATCAATAGTATTGGATCTTGGGGCGCTGAGCGGACTCGTGGGTGTGCCGTGCTATGTGGGCGGCAACATCCTGCTCTTACGATTTTTGTGAGTTACCTGGTACCCCCGGCAGGATAGTTTACACCTAAAAATCGTTGTCAGCCTATTTAATGCATTTTTTTAGGGCAAGTTGCATGCATGTTTCCTAAATATGGCTCCTTCCATCCCGGTTGGTGTACCACCGTTGATGAGATCTGCGCGTCGTCCCAACATTGCGAACGGTACACCGTTCATCCGTCTGTGCCTACGTTCGCGTGCTGCTATCAGGGTACGGTCTCTTGGTTGTATCGCATGTACAACCGGGACTTTGAATCCGACCGCAACTTCCGCGTGGAGCTTCGTTACGAGACGCCCAACTACAGAATTTAGGGTAGCCATCATTGTCGATGTTTTGAATAGCGTACGTAAAAGTCATTGGAATGGTTGGTAACATCCATCGCATATTGTACCCCATTACTATTTGTACGAAAATTAAACGGTCGTTTCTTAAAAGGAGAGAATTGCCCGCTGACACTAAACATATCGTACCAACTCCGTCTATGCGTATGGGATGGTTACAAGGCAGCTAAACAGCAGATGATCTTATGCCGACGGGATTCACAACGGAGCACGTATTATATGATTGTTCTGGTGTGCCTCGATTGCGGTATATGTCCCTGGTGCACAACCACAGGACGACTGGGTCCATGAGAGATGTGTAGTACGAAGTCGCCGCCGCGCTGGAAGTGGAGAAGGTGGATGAAATCGACAACACCAACAACGTCGACGACTCGCAGGGAGGCTTTGAGGTCGATACATGTCGTTACGTAGCCACAAAAGTTATCCGGGCTTCTTGCACATGCCAGGCGGGGGCCGGGGGGGGGTTGCCATCATGTGTGTCAGAAGCTACTTCAACTGACGCGCCTACTGCAGCTGACAGCGGTTGAGCTAGATTTTTGGAATCCTAAATCACCAACGAGTGTGGCGTGCCAGTGGGCTTTTAAATAACTGTGGGGCAGGTCGCAACAAGGAAGAAAACATACTGCACTGTTTGCCGATGGACAAAATTGCGACGATTTTGAGAACCCTTAGGGATCCGAAGGTCCACCAGTTCTGGGGGGGTGAGGCAGTAAAAACGCGGGGAGCAGTGGCCTTGAATCGGGCTGATGGCTACAGCGCGCATCCAGACTTCGGCGCGTGGGCCGAAGCGAAGAGTCTCTTTGACAAGGGCGGACATCACGACCAATTAGAACGTGCCAGGCTTTCGAAGTTCGTCGACGGGCAGAGGAGGGAGATTGAGCGTTTTAATTGAGTAGGCGAACCGGATATTATTTTGTCTGAAGCATGCATTGACGTTTTGCCGCCTAAAGTTCTTTGATGTGAGCGACTCGTCGCGGGTGGATCTTGTGCAAACACCCTTAAGGGTGTCGATAGTCTTCATAACCAAATATGGGGTGTAAACATGAAATAACACTTGATTTATCGGCCCATTGTGGGTTAAACTTAGGAAGGCCACCCGCGTTACAGCAGGATTTTTCTGACCGTGCAATCAATGATGGTACCCAGTATAGACTAATGTAACCAGACCAATTATGTGCTTGTTTCAGAACTAATCCACAGCTACGGCAACTTCTTTCGCGGAAATTTACAGGTTGATTTCAGCGACCTCGCGTCTTTCCGTGGACGTGCGCATTCGGTCGGTTGATCGGTGGGTTGCGTTCGGTTTGTCTCTGCCCTGCTTTTGGCACATGGTTTTCTTTTTCTGTAGTTGACGTGTAGACATTGGGCCGTAGCCTCCGCATGTATGTGGCTGAATCTTATTTCCGTGCTTTGTTCGTGACCCCCCACACCAAACCCCATGTTCAAGAACCATGTTCAACTAAGGAAGTTGCCTTCTCCGTATACTTCAAAGTATTGTTTTTGTGCAGAGCTGCTAATGGTCTATCGACTGAAGTTAAATTAGTTGAAGTGATCGAAACACAGCCTGAAGACAACTAATAGATCTTGTCTTCGCTCTGCGGTTGTTTCGCCAACCGGGGTTATACTAGTTCCGATTGCGAAAGCAAAACAGCAGGCCAACGTGTGCAAGGGTGTGGTTTGCATATAGTGCCAGCAGAGCAATATGTGAACGTTATCAACAGTTTTGCGAACAGGTAAACATTATTATCTTACTGGTCAAGGTAAATATAACTCGACCGCGACACACTTTAATGAAGTAGGGGGTTGCGGCGAAATATGCAAGCTATAAACCCTCCAAACCAGCTCGAAATTTATGGATACAAACATCGAAATACACGATGCACGAACAAGTTTGTTTGCGGATGGTTTTCCGCGTTTAGTGTAAAACACGAAAGTGTGATCTCCACATCAAAAATTAATCGACTAAATGTTCAGCAATAATACCTCGTAAGCACTACGAACCTGGGTTCTTCAGAGCCCTGCCGTCGTCCGTCGTTATAACGATTATATAGACATATAAAAAGGCGCCTCGTGGCCTACGCATTGGAATGATACATTTGGTGGCAGTTTGATCGTACGAAGCGCGGAGGGTGTGGATAAGACGGCATATCCTTTCAAGTATACGCCCCGCCCCCTTAGTAAACGGCAGGTGCCCAAAACTAATCTTAACCCCTTTTCAACTGGAAACCCGTTTTTGGGGACAAAATTACTTGGATTTAGTATAGGGAGGGATTCGGGGGCTCTAAAGGGGTTAAATCACATTACGCATCCATATGCATCCATCTACACTAGGATTGTTTATTAGCTTCATAAGTGGCGAGGGGGAAGCACTGCGTAAATTCAATGACATTCGACCGTGCCCCACGTCGAAATGGTCGGCTCAGCAGTTAGTTGCACATTCACCCTCTTCTTTGTCAGGGGTCGCGAACGGTGCATGCAGCAAGTTCACGAGGGCCCCGCAAACCGCGTAGCAAGGATCAATCACATCAAACTGCTGCGAGTCGAACTTGCTACCAAGGATGCGCCACTCCTTCATTGCCCCAATTGCTCGTTCTACGTGAATGCGGAGGTTGGCGACGTCTCTGGTAAGGTTGGCATCCTCCCTGCTGTACTGGCCCTCGCCTCTGCGCTTGCTGGGGGGTGCAACGTAGTGGATTTTCACCCGCATCAACAACGGTCCTCTAGTGTTGAACCATCGGTCTGCCATTAGGTGCATGCCGTTTTCAGATATACCCTGCTCAACCAACCTGTCGATGGTTCCAGACTCTTTCACCAGTTCAGCATTGGTCACACGCCCGCCGAACGTTTTAGATATAAAGCAGATAGCACTCCCCGACGTAATGCCAATCAACACTTTACAGGTTGCCTTGCCCTTACAATTTGAATACGTTACCCAAGCTGCGTCCGTCTGCCACACTTCGTCTACAGGGGTCTCGGTGGCATCGAGCACTATGGCCACCTTCGACAGGCCCCTGTCTCTGAAGTTTTGAGGGGCATAAAGCTCCACATCGCTTTCCGTCGGTAAACGCACCAAACGTCGTAGGAAACCACGCAAGAAATTCAGCCACGTAGAGGAAGCCCTCCCCCCAGTAGACTCGCTCACGCCGAAAAGTGCAGACGTGACCCGTAACGACGTAGCCGTGCGCAACAAAAAAAGCGTGAAACATAGGCCGTTCAACCCGCACAAAAGCGTCTTCTGTTTTTTGGGCCTAGTCCCATCGGACTTTGCACCCCCCGCACCCTCATCTGGGCACCGCTGTAGAAGACGAGGTTGTCCGCGACTCCCCTGGCATTGCTGTACCCGAATAAATCCTAAGGCCGCAAAAGACGACAACGGTAGGTGCAATAGAGAAGGGGAGGGGTTCGAGTCGCGAGAACTCAATATACCCGTCCTGAAATACAATTCTCATGATTAGTGTCGGCGATGCCCACTCTACTTTATCGAGGACTCATGATTAGTGTCGGCGATGCCCACTCTACTTTATCGAGGATCAACAAGTTTTAACAGGCTTGAACAAACATGAAGCCATGACGCAATTGGTCCATACCCCGCCGTGTGTGGGGAAGTTGAAGAAGTGTTCGACAAATAGGATTACGATGTTAATACTTTTGTACAGGGGTTACAAACACGACGATACAAGTTACAAGGTTCCCCTCCGGGAAGTAAGTGCCTAGGGGAGTGGCGCAAGGACACATTATTTTCACTACCCAACGCGATGACCATTTTTGTTTGTAGTACATACAGAAAAAATTGCCCTGAAAAATATTGAATTCGCATTTCACCCGCGCACTAAAAAGCACTTCTTGGGCGTACTCAATAGCAGTACTTTTAGCACTTTTTGGGTATACTCGATATAGACGTGCCCACGACTGATCTGTTCTTGAGAAAATACACACAGCACCACTTGGTAACACACACAAAAAAACTTGTACACCTTATGATATGTACGATTTCGAGAAGAGCGTCACAATTCGAACTCCAGCTCATTAGGGACCGCCAGGAAGCGAGAAGGGGCACGTGTGGCGTGAGATGCGGCAAGTATTGAGAACGAGAGAGGAAGAGAACAATAACACGTGACATATGCTATGACAAAAAAAAGCAACTCGCGGCCGTAGAGAGAGGATACAGCACGCGCACGCACATGGTCCTACCTGCAGCGTTTTGCTCTCCGCACGTTGTCTGCTGTTTGCCATCTGCGATCTTCGCAAAAAAACAGAAACAATTCTCGTTGAAGAACTGCCTCCGTGGACGTAAATATATAAGGAGGGGTTAGCATGTAAATTGTTACTATTACAAAGGTCCCTATGTTTCCGCATCGATGGACACGCGCACCCAGAGCGGCAGCACAGCAGAAACGTGCGGTATGGTGGTGACAAGTTTTGACAGAGGCTCCGACACAAGCAACTCGCCGCAGCATAGCGAGGACACGCCAAGCGCACATAAATGGTGTCACCTACCGCTGCTGCTGTGTAGCAGGGTTGTAGCGTTGTGCTCGCCACATGTTGTCTGCTGTCTGCCATCTGCGATCTTACATAGTGTTGCCCACCGCTGCTGCTGTGGGGTAGAGTTTGTATATAGCGTTGTGCTCTCTTGGTATGGTACGGTATCATATAAGAACACCAACATGGACATAAATATCAGGACCGCTTGAGTACTAATGTGATATTCAAACGATCCTTACACATTACACCGGCATGTCACTTGACAGAAGCAGAAGACGCAGCAGCAGCGAGAGGTAGTGGCGTATAGGCGGGTAGAGCATCACAGGCTAGCGCTGTGCTCTCTGCATATTGTCTGCTGTCTGTCATCTGCGATCTTACATAAATGGTGTTGCCTACCGCTGCTGCTGCTGTGCGGCAGAGTTGTAGCGTTGTGCTCTCTTGATATGGTACGGTATCATATAAGAAACACACCACATTGGACATAAATATAAGGACCTTTTGAGTACTAATGTGATATTAAAACGAACCTTACAATTTACGCCGGCATGTCACTTGACAGAAGCAGCAGAAGCAGCAGCAGCGAGAGGTAGTGGCGTATAGGCGGGTAGAGCATCGCAGGCTCCGATCAAAGTAATCACCTACATACAACAACAGCAGCCGCACGCGCTTAGAGTTGCAGGCTGCTGCTGCTAGGGGGCTGGACTGCTGCTGGTAGGCAGGATCGTAGCGTGGTGCTCTGTGCAAAAATAGGGGAATGTGCGTGTACCCTCTTCGAGCAGAAAAATCGAAATCTTATGTGCGTTCACGGGGATAGGGGATGCATAAACCCAATCCCCGAGGATGTTGCGGAAACCCGAGGATTTGCCTCAAGTGTACCCAAGGCCAAAAAAGTTTAAAAGGCTTGCCACGCGCGACACACTGCACGGATCGCGCTCAAACCTCCGGCAACGTGAGCCCGACGGTCGAATTGTGCCCACCCCACCCGACGTTTCGGGTAAAGGTGCGAACGCGAAGAGATGTGCCCGAAGGGAAGAAAAAAATCACAAGTATACATATACATACAAGGGCTCCGCATGGGCGCCGGCATTCGCCGGCGCCCATGCTACGGGTAGGACAGGGCAGCACTTCGACAAGTTAAGGTGTAGCTGTCCGATTTGGCATGCATTGAACTTTAAAGTAATGCCAAGAGTTTAATACGAAGATGGGATTATGAAGGTCATACTTTGACAGAAGAAAAACGTAATATTATAAAACAAAAAAGGCAAGGATAGGCGAAACACACTAGACTATGTTAAATGCGCCGTCAAGTAAAAGCTGGCGTCTATCAAACAAAAACACCGAAAAGAGTATTGAGAACCTGCGTCGCCTCTAGGCGAAACGAAAGAGGCCTTGGCATCAATGAAGAGACTGCACTGCTGTCCCCGTGGCAATGGAGGCAGGATGCAAAGTCGGTTGGCATCAAACGTCGACATGGGGCCATGTCAGCCGGCGAGGTTTTGGAAGAAGATAGCTTTGTTTGTTATGTTAAGGAATTAGTGGGGTATTAGTCCGTTTGACCACTTGCAAAAGGTTAACCAATAGCTTACCCAAACTAAGCCTTATAACACTCTCCCCCCCTGAAACGGCGGGATAGCAGGTCGGCCGGATATACGGGCGGACCTGTCAATATATCCAAGCCGTTTCATTTCCTGGGTATACCCGGGGAGAGTATTTTTCAAGTTCGCCATGGGAAAATCTGAAAAAGTTTATTATGGTGGAGGTGGGGATCGAACCCACGACCCCAAAACCCATGGTCTGTCGACGACGCCATTTGTTAAGGTATTAGTGGGGTATTAGTCCGTTTGACCACTTGCAACTGGTTAACCAATAGCTTACCCAAACTAAGCCTTATAACACTCTCCCCCCCTGAAACGGCGAGATAGCAGGTCGGCCGGATATAATACCGGCGGACCTTTCCATATCCAAGCCGTTTCATTTCCTGGGGATACCAGGAAGAGTACTTTTCAAGTTCGACATCTTACACTGTGCTCCCCCACCCTTTAATTTCACATGTGGCGTCGTCGAGCTTGATATGCTATTGTGGCAGCGTTCTTCCGGTCTCTCCGATTTTTTTTTCGTAGCGATTTTGCTTTTGCTTTCCATCGAGCCCACAACCCCTGTTCCTTCTCGGGTGGCTTCTCAATGGAGGGAGCGCCCTTCCTCCTACAACGGCGACCACAACAGCAGTGAGATGGCAGGGGCCCCTCCTGTTGGTCGCCGCGCACGTACCACACGGACGACACCTTCCAAGTACGTGCGGACGACTCTGCTCTGCGGAGCACACTCCTCGTCTCGAATTTTGGTCCCTCCTGTTGGTTGCTGGGCACGCACCACACAGAGGACACTTTCCGAGTACGGGCGGACGACACTGCTCTTCGGAGCACACTCCTCGTCCCGGCCTTTGGCCGCATCAGTTCACCGCCAGCTGGTCATAGACCACTCCGCAGTGGAACTGCCCGAGCCCCACCCATCAGACTTGTTTGCTCCGCGCTCTGCCAGCATGTTGCACAGCACATATCCGCGAGTTGCCAGCACAAGCCCCAAGATCGGCCATCGACTCGTACTTTTTTTTTCGCGCTTTGGGGCTCGGAGGCATATGCACGACATGCCACGGACAAGCATACTGGAATCAACCCTTCGAATGACATTCGAAGGGGACTTCGCTCGCTGAGAGAGCCCATCGCCCAGCACATCCTTGCTGTCGGTGCCAGACCGTCCTTTGCGGGACCCCCTTGGACTACGGGCACCGTGCTCTAGGAGCTCATGTCGGGGCGCCTTCCTTGTGATCTACCTGGGAAGAAACAGGCGGTGCTCGTGGAATGTTTGGGCTTTTTTTCGTTTGGCGAATTTTCCAGTACACGCGTTATCCTATGGGTTTCAGTACATACGTCGATCATTCTGGTGCGTCGAACAAGCAGCTGTCCTTGTGCCCCTTTCTGCCGAAATTAGTACAAGCTACGAATTTGGCACCTCGGACCCCTCTCCGATCTTTCTCGATCAACAGCGTTCCACTACTGCTGTCCGTCGCGTAGCTTCAACCACCATCATTTTTGCAGAGGTGCCAACTACAGTGCAGCACAATGGGCTCGCTGTCAATGCCTGCCATATAACGCCGGATTCTCTGCTGTAGAAGTCACTGTACAGCAGCCAAGCCGCCTACTTTGCTCCTGCTCATACACCACATAGCTCGACCCTTCACTGCCCCAGCGTCCACAGTTACAGCACCGCAGCTCTGACACCCCCCACTGCTGTGCGAGTGCTCCTTGCAAGTTCGATTCGAGAGGTTTTGTTTTTCGTCCTGGCCCCTCCGTGACTAGAACTTGAACCTAGTGAACGCTGAAACTCTGTGCTGGCTTTTTGGGCAAGGCTGTTGGTGTGTGCGATGCCCTATATCCTCCCATTCATGGGTACGCGGGGACTATAATACCACTTTCTGTGTATGCACAGCTGTGACCGTGCGGCACTCCGCAGTGCTGTCAACGTAACTGTCCCTTTATCGGTGGGAGTGGGTACGGATTTTTTTTTCAGCTGTCCGGGCGTTAGGCCGTCTTCCTGCCCGTACATGTGCTGCCCTTCACGATATTGCTAGGGTCTACGCTGGAATTTTTTTTTTCTTCTTCTCTGCACATGTTCGGACAGCTACTGCCCGTTACAGAGCGCTTACTACACAGTTCGCGGAGATACTGCGCTTCACAGTTTCTACTAGTGCAGTGGAGAACAGCCCGTTTAATGCGGTACCTTTGGGGGCAAACAGCCTTTCTATTCGACTGTGGGCGTGCACATTTTTCTACAGCTAGCTGGTGTTGGTACTACACTACCCATCTTGGTGCGGTTGAAATTACCGTTACCTGTGAACACAGCAGTGATACTGCAGCAATCAGCACTACTGCAGGCGCGACCGTCCCCCTTCAGTGCGGTCGGGGGAAACTACTTTGTTTGGGGGGGTTATACTGCCCGTTTTCTTTTTAATATACGGTTGGTGCGCGAACGTATACTGTCCTACCCCCCACCACACTACTGCTGTGGGGGCAGATGCTGCCCATTTTTATACGGTTGGCTGCGCGATCCTTCACTGTGCTCCCCCCCTACACTGCACCTAGGGTAAATGCTGCCCGTTTTGGTGCGACGAGTGTCAGCGTGTTGGGTGACCTTTCACTGTGCTCCCCCCCCTACACTACACCTAGGGTAAATGCTGCCCGTTTTGGTGCGATGAGTGTCAGCGTGTTGGGCGATCTTACACTGTGCTTCCACCCCTACACTACACCTGGGGTAAATGCTGCCTGTTTTGGTGCGACGAGTGTCAGCGTGCTGGGTGACCTTTCGCTGTGCTCCCCCCCCTACACTACACCTAGGTTAAATGCTGCCTGTTTTGGTGCGATGAGTGTCAGCGTGTTGGGCGATCTTACACTGTGCTCCCCCCCTACACTACACCTAGGGTAAATGCTGCCCGTTTTGGTGCGATGAGTGTCAGCGTGTTGGGCGATCTTACACTGTGCTTCCACCCCTACACTACACCTAGGGTAAATGCTGCCCGTTTTGGTGCGACGAGTGTCAGCGTGCTGGGTGACCTTTCGCTGTGCTCCCCCCCCTACACTACACCTAGGGTAAATGCTGCCCGTTTTGGTGCGATGAGTGTCAGCGTGTTGGGCGATCTTACACTGTGCTCCCCCCCTACACTACACCTAGGGTAAATGCTGCCCGTTTTGGTGCGATGAGTGTCAGCGTGTTGGACGATCTTACACTGTGCTTCCACCCCTACACTACACCTAGGTTAAATGCTGCCCGTTTTGGTGCGACGAGTGTCAGCGTGCTGGGTGACCTTTCGCTGTGCTCCCCCCCCTACACTACACCTAGGGTAAATGCTGCCCGTTTTGGTGCGATGAGTGTCAGCGTGTTGGGCGATCTTACACTGTGCTCCCCCCCTACACTACACCTAGGGTAAATGCTGCCCGTTTTGGTGCGATGAGTGTCAGCGTGTTGGACGATCTTACACTGTGCTTCCACCCCTACACTACACCTAGGGTAAATGCTGCCCGTTTTGGTGCGACGAGTGTCAGCGTGTTGGGTGACTTTCCACTGTGCTCCCCCCCTACACTACACCTAGGGTAAATGCTGCCTGTTTTGGTGCGATGAGTGTCAGCGTGTTGGGCGATCTTACACTGTGCTTCCACCCCTACACTACACCTAGGTTAAATGCTGCCTGTTTTGGTGCGATGAGTGTCAGGGTGTTGGGTGACCTTTCACTGTGCTCCCCCCCTACACTACACCTAGGGTAAATGCTGCCTGTTTTGGTGCGATGAGTGTCAGCGGGTTGGGCGATCTTACACTGTGCTTCCACCCCTACACTACACCTAGGGTAAATGCTGCCTGTTTTGGTGCGATGAGTGTCAGCGTGTTGGGTGACCTTTCACTGTGCTCCCCCCCTACACCACACCTAGGGTAAATGCTGCCCGTTTTGGTGCGATGAGTGTCAGCGTGTTGGGCGATCTTACACTGTGCTCCCCCCCTACACTGCACCTAGGGTAAATGCTGCCTGTTTTGGTGCGATGAGTGTCAGCGTGTTGGGCGATCTTACACTGTGCTTTCACCCCTACACTACACCTAGGGTAAATGCTGCCTGTTTTGGTGCGACGAGTGTCAGCGTGTTGGGTGACCTTTCACTGTGCTCCCCCCCTACACTACACCTAGGTTAAATGCTGCCTGTTTTGGTGCAATGAGTGTCAGCGTGTTGGGTGACCTTTCACTGTGCTCCCCCCCTACACTACACCTAGGGTAAATGCTGCCCGTTTTGGTGCGATGAGTGTCAGCGTGTTGGGCGATCTTACACTGTGCTTCCACCCCTACACTACACCTAGGTTAAATGCTGCCTGTTTTGGTGCGATGAGTGTCAGCGTGTTGGGCGACCCTTCACTGCGCTTCCACCCCTACACCACACCTAGGTTAAATGCTGCCTGTTTTGGTGCGATGAGCGTCGGCGTTTTGGGCGAACCTTTATTGTGATAACCCCTACACTACATCTAGGGTAAATGCTGCCTGTTTTGATCCGATGAGCGTGGGCGTTTTGGGCGACGCTTTCCTGTGCTACCCCCTCCCGCCTAGGTTGAATGATGCCTGTTTAAGTGCGATGGCTGCAGACGTACCCTTACTGTGTTGCACCCCCTGCACTGCGGTTAGGGTCAGTGCTGCCCAGTTTTGGCTCCTTGTACTGCGGTTCGTGCGGGCGTTACCCATATACCCTACGGTCAGACTGGGCGCTGCTCTTATGTTGCGGTTATGATGATTGGTACCTTGTTACTGCTGTACTCCTCTTATACGGCTAGTTGACGTGGCTGCTACCATCACTGAGGCTGGACGGAGTCAAGGCCCATATTGTTGCTGTTTGCTGAAACACAGATATACCGCTACTTGGAGCAGGAACACCACAACAATTTATCTGTCTCCATAGCTTCTTCACGCGTCGTTCCTATCCCCCCCCCCCCCCCCCTTCACTACACCTAGGCACCATGTCCACCAGTGACGATGGGGGCTACTCGGGGCTGGCTGAGGTCTTCCACGCACCCCAACCTGGATGCCCACGAGACAGGGAGAGCACGCTCGAGATGCCGCGACTCGAGGCGGGGGGAACCACCGGTGGCGGGTTCCGGTGACGAGACAGAAGACGGAGCACCATACCTCCACCCGTTCCCACCAACCAAGCGGGTCGATTCGCTGGTTCGCGCTGAGAAGAAGACGGACCAACCCCCACCGGACTCGGGGGCGTCTCGACGCCAGCTCTCGCCAGCCCCACGGGAGCGCCACCAGCTGCCCCCCCCGCGCTCGACAGGGCAACACCGCCGCCACCTGGGCTCTCCGCGCTCGACAGAGCGCCACCCCCAGAGCTCCCGGGACCGGGGCGCCCATGCCGCCCCCTTGGACTTGGCATACGCGGCGGCGCGGGCCCAGCGGGCGCTCGACGACGCCAACCAGACGAAAGCACGCCGACGTCGGTTTGACGAAGATATCGAGCAGGCGAAGACCGCTGCGCGGGAGTCGTCAGTTGCGTCGGCTGCGACGGGAGCTACCGCGGCCCCCTTGCCTTCGTCGCGCCCGCAGGGTGTCGCATCCAAGCGACCACGACCCGGGAACGACGCCTTCTTCAAGGGCATCGTCGCGTGCATGGCGTCTGCACCGCGGGTAGACTTCTCCTCAGCGTTGGCGACCCGCGGTGGTGAAAATGGCCTACGCCCTCCTCCCGTCAGAGAGGCCGGCGTCGCGGCAAGCGGACGTCGTCAATGGAAGCGGCCTGGGCTCGCGTGGATTGTACGCCCTATGCTAGACAGACGAGAGCCGCCCCGGCCCTTGCCCTCGTCAAGGCCCTGCTGATAGCCCACGACGAGGACCCCGACCCTGTCTTTTGGCCGGACCCCGGAGGAAGAGTTGGCAGAACGAAACCGGGGAAAATGTCGCGACAGTCGCGACCGCGGGGACCGCAACCGTGGGGGTGGCGGCAAAAATGGTGGGGGTGGCGACCACCACCACCGCCGCGGGGGTGACAGCGCATCGGGTGCTGGTGTGCCTGGGGGCGCCGCCGAGGGGGCAACTTCGGTCCAACAACCGGGGCAGTTGGCCGCCGCTCTGGCAGAGGAATGGCGCGAGAGGACGTTCAGCGTGGGACGGCTCGTCAACCTCCTCCCGCTCGTCTTCGTCCTCGAGCACGGACCACAGCGAGGTGGTCGTGGTAGCAGGCAAAAAGTGTCAAGAGCCATGGCAGGAGGAGCATCTGCCTGAGGCTTTCACCCTCATGTTGCGTCTGCTGATCACGCACTTCGACGGGGTTGACACGCCGGAGGGCTACACTAAGTTGCATACTTTTGGAATGTGTAACGGCATGCCTTTTTCTGATTTCAGTGGAGTTTCGCGTACTTATGCCGACCGCTACGCGGAGTGAGCGTGTTTTGTCTCCGGGAACAGATGTGGTGTTGGAGGTGGTTCGGGTGGCGGCGATTGAGCAATTTCCGGCTCTCCTGCCTGCGTTGTACCCTGGTTCGAAGGCAACAAACCCGCGGCCATACGCCTCGTTGGATGCTATGTGGCGGGCTTCTAGTGACTAATTAGACACCTGCCGTCAACGGCGAAACATTTTTTCCTCTCCCTGTTTCTTCGACGGGAGCGCGGTCATGCGCCCTGTCGGGGCCCCGGCCCGCAGATCATGGGCGCGGCCAGGGCCGAGTGCCGTCCCAGTCGCTTTCGTGGCAGACGGGATCGAGCCATCATTCAACTGTCATGCCCATCGATGATTCATCTGACCCTTGGCTTGACCACACATCGAACTGCTGGCCACTAGAAGAGCATCATTATGCAGAAGGTTTCGCCGTTAAGGCCTCGTTTAAGACAGACGACCCTCCCCTTTGGAGCGGCCTCCTTTCACCTCGCGCTGATGCCCTCCGAGAAAACCGGGGGCTTTGCCTCAACTGCCACGAAGACAACCATTCCTTCAAGCATTGTAGGCATCCTTTCATTACTGCGAGTGGCTGCTTGAACCCTGAACTAGGCCAACTTGGCGACGATGACGCACACCGACGTTGACAAACACGCATGGTCTGCCTCCGCCGAGACGACAAATCTTCTCGCCCGAACAACCACACGAAAAATCGTCGCCATCTTTCAGGATCAGGGCCAGGTAAACTGTCACAACGATACCACATACACGTCGGATCACCAAGTGGGTATCCAGCGCTCGCCCGCCTCTTCTGCCCCCGCTCCTGCTCCTCGAATGCGTTTTGGAGCCGCCCACAACCCGGGCGAAAATAAATTTGCGCGCCAACCTGGCACATTCCGTAACGGCAATCGACAGCTCGACGGCGGTACGGCACCGTCGACAACACTGTCGGGGGGTACCTATTTCGTTTTCAGAAGATGCTCGTGTTCTGTTGCTAGCCTGTCCAGTAACGCAGCACAGATTGCCTCTGTCAAGAGCCCACGGGCTCCTACGCCGTCTGCGGACGATTCTCACGGCGTAGTACCGGCGGCGGGAACTAGCGCTTCAAGCGTGGTTTCCTCCAGCCAGGTAATATTTTTTCTTTTCTTTCTTTTTGACGGCGAGAACGCGCGCTTTCAGCGACGTTCCCCTCGGTCATGGTCTGAGTTCGGCAACGGGAACCACGCTTCCAGTGCCGTTTCCCTCATCCTCGGCATGAACTCAGCAATGGGGGTACGCGCTCCAAACGTCGCCCCCATCAAACATGGCACGGGAGCCTGCGCTTTGCGCGCTCCCCCCCCAAGGCACGCGCCGCGCAACAATATAGCTGCGGCGACGGCGCGTCGCCTTTTTACGCGTATGTGTTCATCCCCCCCTCTCCCTGACCAGGCGGTGGCGGTCGGTTTGAGGTGTGGGACGGTCGACCCTCGAAACAATTTTTCTGACCACGAGGTGGCGGTCGATTTGAGGTGTGGGAAGGCCAACACTACAACACCGAGATCTTTTGCGAGGCTCGATCCGGTGTTTGCTCGCGATAACAGCGGACGCTCTGTCCTTTTTTCCATCAAGGAGGAATCGACAAGATCAACTACCTCGTCTCCCTTCTCCAAGAGACATAACGGAAGAGAGCCTCCTCGGGTAAAAATAATATTGCCTTGCCCGAGCCCCGCTCCAGAAGACGCCCACAGGGTTTACGGACCCTGCTTCGTCTTTTAACACGCTAACCCACGTGTTTCAGGCTACGTCTGCCCCAGTGGCACAGGAAGAAGATCCGACACTGCGCGACGGGCCAGTGGTGACTCCACGGCCTCCAGCCTGATCAGCTGGACGCTATTCCCGTAATTTTACGGAAGAATCGCGCCTCTCGTCAAGCAGAAACAGCTCAGAGCCCCTGCCCCTTCGGGTGCAGTTAGAGCAGTTTTCTTGCGATTATACGCCAAAGAGCGAAGAGGCCACGGCGCGAGAAACCGTGGGTTCGGACTCGCGTCGTGCTCCCGAGGCCTGGTGTTCCTGAGGGGGACACTACAGGCCCAAAGAGCCGAGGACTGGTGTTCCCAGACGGGAACATTGCAGACCCAAATGCCCAACGAGGCTACCGACGGGTTGGCACCGTCGGTGTTGGACTCTTTTTCGGGTGCAATGAGGGCGGCTTCTTACGAGTCTCCGCCAGCGAGTGAGGAGGACCCGAGGCGAGAAACCCCGGGTTCGGACTCGCATGTTGCTCCCGAGGCCTGGTGCTCCCGCAAGGGGACATTACAGGCCCAAATAGCCGAGGACTGGTGTTCCCAGAAGGGGACATTGCAGACCCACAAATGTCCAACGAGGCTACCGACGGGTTGCACCGTCGGTTTTTGCCATTTTTCGGGCGCAGTTAGAGCGTATTCTCGCGCTTTTCCGCCAACGAGCGAAGAAAGACCCGAGGCGAGATACCACGGGTTCGGATTCGCGTCGTGCTCCCGAGGCCTGGTGTTCCTGGACGGGGACATTGCAGGCCCAAATTTCAACACGGATTTTGACCCTTCTCTCGAATACTCCACAGCCAAAGTGGTGTTATTCTGGCAGCTCCCATCCTATTTCCACCCTGGTCCCCTTCGTCGTTTGCCGTGGACGACGTATCATATTCTTGCGCGGAGCAGGACATGATGGCCGAAAAGACCAAGTTTTTGCAAGACCATCGAGCAGTGGGGCTCATTATGTCGTCGCCTCGTCCAAGCACACGCAAACGCATCGGTCGAGGCGTGCACAACTTTGACTCCGCTGTTGGGGACAGGGAGAAGCAAAACGCCGTGTCACCTGGCACCTACGCCAAATTCACGCAGAATTCAGCCATAAAAAAATCACCTTTTGAGCTCTGACAACAAGCTTCTGGCTGAATCCTGCCCTCTGAACCCAGTGTGGGGCGTCGGTCTCCGGGCGGATGGTCCCAGGGCCAACAGCCCATGCCAGGGGAGAGGAAAACTTGATCGGTGAGGCCCTTTCTGCCGTTCGCGCAGCTATTTGCGACAATGAGACCGGGTCGGCGCACCCGGCCTCCCCTAGTCGGTTCCGCACCTGCACTGCGAGTGCAAGAACCAAGAAATCTCGTCCGCGCCGCAACCAGACCGTTCACAGCGGCCAGCGCTCGCAAAGCTTCCCCTTCGGCGTTTCCGACCTATTTCTTGGGCACGTTGGCCAATGAAAAGCCGTGAAGTTGTGGAGATAGCTTCTAGCGTCGGCCCTGACCTTGCGATGTCAGAACACTGCCCCTGTTTCGTCGAGGGTACTGTGACGCTGGACGACGTTTTGTTCACTATGAAAATCGCGTTTATCAGTCGAGCAACGCTCGACTCGGAGAGGCACTGGACTCCTATAGATTTGGGGACCGGCAGCATTGTTTGGGTTCCCAAACACCTCCGAGGATACTGAGGGGAACAAACTTCCGCGTATCCTCCGGCTACAAGATAGGAGAGCATTGGCAAAGTGGGGACCCTCAATGCACGAGTCCAGCGGTAGCTTGAGTTCGTCACCGCGTTCGATTGCACACTCGAGTACCGCAAAGGCAGCGCCAAGGGCATCGCCGATTTTTCCGGCCCGTTTTCCAGAGCCCGCTACGGAGTACGACCGCAGTGGCTTGGAAAAATTCAACCTTGTGGGGTTGACAAGCCTCAACCCCGTTGGAGATAGCGGTATCTACCTCCTACGGACCCGCGGGCTGCGCGCTCCCCCCTCGCCGATCCCAGGAGTCGGTTCGGGTGGACTCGCGCCCCTCGCCAAAAGCACTGTCTTGGGTGGGCTCGTGCCCCACACCGAAAGCACTGCTTTGGGTGGACTCGAACCCCTCGCCGAAAGCACTGTCTTGGGTGGGCTCGTGCCCCGCACTGAACATGCTGCCTTGGGTGGGCTCCCTCTCACCTCTACCGCGTTTCACGATTTTCGCACACACGAGCCACGTACAAGGATTGACGGCCTTTCTGTTTCCCCGGGGAGATTCGTCGCTCGTGTTTCTGCCTCCGTCGCCACTACCGAAGGCTGTACCGGCCGCGGGTCGATTTCACCTGCCGCCGACACTGCTTTCGCTTCGGTCTTTGCCATACCCATCGAGGGCGGCACGGGCTCCGCAGAAGCCCTGGCTGCAGCGACGCCCATCGCACAGCCGACTTATCTATCCCGGAGTTCTTTATAGGAGACGGCCCCCGCCGCGACCACCGGTTCGACTGTGTCCGTCTCCGCCATGCTTGGCACTCCAGCCCCTCCGTCGTCGACGACGCGCCGACGAACAGCGATAACAACGGGTAATGCACCCCCGCTGTAGATTATGGATTCGGGCCCGGCGGGGCCCCTCGGCCATCTTGCGGACGAAGTACAACCCCGTCGCGAGTTCCACGGCCGCAGCCGACCCCATCGCCGCCGCGACCCCTGCTCTTGTCGACTCGCCGGTCCGCACGGTGCCACTGCCGTCCGACCGCGACCACGCAGAGCCTATATGGGAACTCCTCTCTTACGGCTCACGCCTTCTCCTGGTGGCACGCCGACCGCATATACAAGGGCGGACGCCCTTCGCAACGCTGCGGAATTGCGTTTCGCTGATTCCGTCGCGCGTTATTCACATGGCGATTGGAAGCGAGAGCAGCACGCTGAGCCGACGTGCCACGCCATGATGCGTTACGTTTCTATCGGCCGGCAATCGGTCCTGCCGCCCGACCTTTTGGCGTGTTACCTCTTGCACAAGCGTCCCTCCCTCTCAGACATCCAGGAGCTGGCGGGTAAGGGTCGACTACATACAACCGACGACGACATCGTCCTACTCGTCCGTAACCCGACACTACCGCCAACAAGCTACGACAAACCGAACTCTGTGGGGCGAGCTGCTTGCTTTGCTAAACGATGAGCCAGTTCGCATCTACGTTCCCCTGCTCATGCGCCCTTGGATCATGCAAGCTTGCCACTCGACGGCCTCCTGCCACCTTGGCACCACGCGCACGTTGCGCATGCTGGAGCGTTTTTATTGGTGGATTGGCATGAGTGTGTGTACCCGGTGGTGGCTCCGCCACTGCTTGAAGTGCCAAGCGCGGAAAACCCCACGGCTGACTGTCCGCTGGCCCATCATCACAATGCCTCTGCCGGAAGGTCCAGGTATCGCCGTCAGTGTTGACTACTTCGGCCCCCTTCCGGTCACACCACGAGGCAACACCTACATCCTGCTGTTCACCGATCGCTTCAGTCGTCGGGCCGACATGTTCCCCGTCACTGCCGCTGAGTTCACCGCGGAAGGTACAGCCAATATCCTGGTGAACCAATACATCCCCTTGTGGGGGTGCCCGCGCACCATACTCTCGGACAACGGACTGCAGTTCTGCTCCAAGCTTTCACAAGCTGTATATCAGTTGTTAGGTGTACACAAGCATGATACAAGCTCCTACCATCCCAACTGTAACGGGGGCGTTGAGCGGGTAAATCACACTATGGCACAAATGCTGGCTATGGTCGTCAACGAGCGACAAGACGACTGGGACTTGCATCTGCCCCACGTAGAATTCGCTTACAACAACTCTGTCAGCGCGGCGACGGATTTGGCGCCCAACGAGGTCCACATGGGCAGACTCCCACGGCTCCCCCTGACGATTTTCGACCGCACAGGTGTCGTGGGACACCAGAGTCTGACCCGTGACCACCTGGCCTATTGCGATTTGGCCACCGACCGGCAAAAGCGCGCGAACGACATTGTCCGCGCACACCACGCCCTCACCGTTTCCCGTGTTAACCGCAGAAACTCCGCCCTCGCCGACGCGCTGCGTCCAGCACCTAACTTCACTGTGGGTGGTTGGGCATGGGTATACAATTCTGCGTCTACCATCCGCCAGGGTGTGAAGGCGAACACCGACGCCAAGGTACTCAAGGCCAAACTCTCGCTTAACTGGACGGGCCCATACAAGGTCCTGGCCGTCGGTCCCTGCTCCGCCGCCGAGACCCCGGACGGCTCGCCGCTCGGGAGCAACCTCCTTTATTTGGATCTCCCTTCCGACCTGCCTGGTTCGGACGCTCGTCGGTGTGTGGCCATCGAGCGCTGCAAATCCTGTGCCAACCCCCTCGATAGCGGGGACATGCCCAAATACCTGCCGGCGGGGCTGACACAGTATGTCTTTAACAAATTTTCCAAGAAGTCCCCACCGTACCACGTCACTCAAGACGACGTTTCGACTCCCCTCCAACGGCTGGAGGTGGAGCAGATCACTGGTCATCAGTCGGTACGGGGGCGAGGTGGCGTCATCGCGGTGCTATACAAGACGCATTGGGCGGGACCCTCCGAACCGTCCTGGGAGCGGGAAATGGACCTTCACCTCTCCCGCTCCCACATCTTGCGTTATTGGGCCGGAACCCCGGACCAGCACCGCCAAACCAACCGCCTTTACCGCCGAATGCAGATCGGGGCGGCACAGCGTGAGCTCTCCCGCAACAACGTGGAACGTTTCCTAGCGCCGGGCTACGCCTGTGTTCCCCGCACCGATTGGCTCCATCGCTACCACGACACCGTACTTCCTAAGGGAGCCCACTTTTGGTACAAGGGAGACGATGGTTTATGGTGGCTAGGAAAAATCAGCGCGAGCACTACCGAGGACAAGGTATACCTGGTCCGCTTTCTGGACGACCCGGGACCGATTAAACTTCCTCTTTCCCCGGCGCGCTACACGACTTCAACGGGAGCCGTACGAGGCTCTTGGTGCTTGCAAGTTCACATCGCCAGTGCGTTTCCTCGGGGAATTCAACGTAACGTAGACGAATCTCGAGGCGCGGCCGTGGCCAGTTGGCTTCCAAACCACCACCGCTCCTCGATAGTTCTTCATTTTTTTGAGGTATGAGTTTTCCGTCTTTGTCTTTGGGTTGTTCGTAGTGTCCTTAGGGTCTGTGTCGAGTTTTGGGGCGGTTTTTTCCATTTTTTTTTTCTGTCCTGCCGGACCCCCTGCTCAGTGCCGGGTCAGGGTTCGGGTAAAACGCCGCTATTTGAGGCGCAGGGCCGTCGTCTTTTTGTCATTGTTCAATTTCGCCCTGCCGACGCCCCCCTCAGTCCAGAGCCGGGAGGCGACCAGTGTACGGGTCTGTGTGTCTTCTTTTATGTTTTGTGTGTTGTATTTGTTCTGCTTTTTTTTTTTTTTTTTTCGTCTAAACACTTCCTCCCCTAGCGGGGCTGTAGGTGTTGACACCTTCCATCCCGGGTGTTCGTCGTTTCCTCGTCTAACCCCCTGCCTTGCCGATGGCCCGCGGGAGGTTTTTCGCATGACTTCTCCCTTGTGTTAGCGCCTGTATTCCCCTCCATATCGACGAGGGCTCGCCTCGCCATAGTACCTTTTCTGTGGTTGGTTTACCGTACAGCTTTTCCTGCCCCCCCCGCCACACCGGCGGCATGCGGCAGGTTCCAGAGCCTTTTCTGCCCCCCCCGCCACACCGGCGGCATACGGCAGGGTTTTGATGGGTGACTATTGCCTTGCTGTAGGGTCTGCTTTTCTTTCTGCTGCTTTTCTTCGCGTGTTCCTGGCTCCATAGCCAGACGGTTAGAGGTGTGGGAGTGGGGTTTGAGGAGCCGCATCTTCGACTCATGGTCTAGTTCGTAGAACCGGAGTTTCCCCGAATCTCCCATATTTCTGCATATGCGACTCATCAGGGTGGGCTAGTGTTAAGATACGGCCTCGAAAGGCCTGTAGGTATCCGAATTTGAGATCATTTGGATGGGTTTCGTATGATAAGGTTGGCGGTTTATAGTCGGGGAAGTTAGGAATTAGATCGGAGGCACGCGCCTTCGATCTCAGAAGCTATCCCGGGCTCTGGTGGAAACGAATAAAGCTACATCTCTACGAAGGAACGAAAGTGAGTACTCTCCGAAGACCTGCTCAATTGGCAGACCTGCAGGGGGCACTCTGTGTCCCCCACCTTTAATTTCACAGTTACGTGAAGGCTGTCGCATTGATTGGTCTGCGTGGTCGCGGGCGAGGAGGAAAACGAAGAAGAGGAGAGCGATCTCTCGTTGCGGCGGCGTTGTCTAATATAGGTGCGGGGGTGGCTTTGCTCGTACGGGAGGTTGGCGTAGCGCTTCTTCTCTGTTTTTTTTCGGGAAGGCGGAATATGTGTGTCTGCTGTCTTTGCTTCGCGGGTGCTTTCACGTTGTCGAAATCGGACGTTACCCCTCAATACATAATATCGGGAGTGTCTATACCATGACGACTGCTGACAGCAGCCGTGCAGTATAGTAGTGATATGGAATTGGCCGTGCGTATTTCCTAGAGACTAACATATTATTTACTGGTAGTAGTAATATTAAAGGTACCTTTGCAACAATTTTTTTTCATCCCATTTATTATCCTCGCACCATTCTCGCGCTCCCTCCCAGTAGAAACTCAGATCCGGGGTCACAAAGCGGGCCCTCCTTCTCCCTCCCCACTTCGGCACGTGCCTTCATTTTTACCGCGAGGAGAATCCAGCATTCATTTTCTTCCCTCGTCGACTCGCGTCGAATTGTACCTACCCACGCTGTTAGGCGCTCTCAGCAGTTGACCCTTTTTTTTTTTTTTTTTTACTCGAGGACAACCACACGTTCGTAGTATTCGAGGGTAAAACCAATAGACCACCGGGGCGGCCGGCTGACAATTGACGAAAACAAAACAGAATCTTTCCATAGAGATTACATTCCCCCATATTGTATGATATTACGATGGTTGACGCCGCGTTACGTACCCAGAGAGGTGTTGCCTATATGGTGTCAGTCAACATCATTATTTACTGATGGAGCCTGTGTCCTGTGACCACGGACTAGTTAATGTGAGAACAACAACAACAACTACTGCTGCTCTTGAAGCTCGGAATTTGAAAACAGGGTACCAGGTATATATCGTTGACTACTATTAATAGTATACTTTAGATTGCTGCTGTGTCATTGATTAGTACGCCACGCGTTGACCCGTTCTCGGAAAAATAACTGCCCAGGAATCCAAAACCCAAAATCGTCCCCGCTATTGTCGAATGTGTTTCTTACCTCCCGTACGTAATACGCGTTCACGATCAGGAATAGGGGACGGATATGGAAGGCGTTGGACAGCGCCCTTCGAACAAAGTGGCTTGACCGAGAAATCCTACAGCACTGCCCACTGAGCTACTTTATCACTTGACTCTTACTGTGGGTAGTGCTACATGACATGTCATGTTAAACTACAAAAATATCCATTCATAATGTCGCCAGCGCGCACGCTCGAAAACGAAAAATATGAAGGCGGTGATAATCGAACTCATGACACAGCACTACCCACTGCACGTGACTCAGTAACTCAGTAAAGTGTAGTGGGTTGTGCTGAAATGCCAACCAAATACGTTTTCGAGTTCGTTAATTAATTATCACCCACTTCGTAAGAGGGATCTCCGGAGCTTTCCCCTCTCCACGTACTACAGTCAGTAGTACTCAGGAGAACACTAACAGCTCTTCGAGGCCGCCATGAAAAAAGCGACGCCGGGAAAAAAAATAGTTTCAAATTTGAAAATGATGCCAATTTGAAATGGCATGGACAATGGCCACATAGAAGCGAGCACAGCGGGATAGTTCGCTGCGAATCAACCGCATTCGTTCATGCCTACAGCAGAGGCTGCCTGGAGTGTCAGCGGCCGTGCTAAAGCCAGGGCCAAAGGCCGAAGAGACGGCTCTACCTGCTTGGTTTTGTCTCGAAATTCTGTTACGTGAAAGTATCATGATTTGGGAGTTATTTTGTCACGAAACGTCTTGCCGTCGGTAATTTGTGTCACGAAGTTGTTGGATATCGTCGGTAAGTTGTGTCACGTTTTAGGTGAACCCACACTAAAAAATTGAATTTCCAGCTGGCAAAACGAGCAGAAACAAAAGCAATAAAATGCCGAGCAAGAAACCAAACGAACTAGTAAAAAAGTACAGCAAGGAAACTAACGCTCGAGAGTATGCCACCGCAAAATTCCAAACATTATCACGTACCGTTTGGAAATGATGCCAATTTTGTAAATCATTCAGGCGTTGCAGCCATTAAGATTCAACCAATTTTCCAAAATTCCTCCTCGACACTCGCTCGTCTCGCTCGGCACCCGTCCGCGTTCACGTCGATGTGCGGAACGGACACGGCAGGGCGAGGGGCGTTGGAGCCGCCCCCCGAAGGCGGCGCTCGAACCAGGCCATATTCGACCGAGAATTCCAGTTCCGCGAATCGCATGCTTAGGCCGAGACAAAAAACTCCTGACCAAAGTCCATGACACCAAGGAATGACTCGATATTCAAGGAATGATTTTATATATATATTTATATATGTATAATGTATATCGAATACATAATTATAGTTTCCGCGCACATATTGAAATGTCCCGCCCCCCGCCCCCACCCCCAGTCCCCCGATCCCCCCCCTTCCGCCTAGTTTGTCCAAACGCCCCACTCACAATCGAAATCGGCCAGAGTAATAAACACCTATACGCAGTTGATATCACGTCATTATCTTTCTGACCATCCATGACGTAGTTTTCAATTCTTCCCCCCCCCCCCCCCCCCCCTCCTTCAACGCCCCCTCCTTTCCAACCACCCGCACGATCGCCTAAACCTGCTAAAATATCTCCCCCCCCCCCCCCCCCCCCCCCCTCTCGTTCTCCCTTACTCAAACGCCCCACCAAATATCGAAATCCGCCAGATTAATAAACACTTTACGCACAGGATATCACCTCATTATCTTTCAAGAGCCATCCATGCCGCTGCTTTCCCCCCCCCCCCCGCCCCGAACGCCCCCTTCTTACCCATCACCCGCACCATCGCCTAGACCTAGCACCACACGTATAACAAACCCCTCACCTAAAACCCTTCCTTCCCCCCCCCCCCCCCCCCCCCTTCCCCCCCCCCCCCCCACCTCCCCCCCCCCCTTCCCCCCCCCCCTCCCCCCCCCCAACCCATCCCAACCCCACCCCCTCGAACACTCCACCCTCTCTCTACTCACTGATTGTACGACTTACCCCAGGATATACATGATAAACTGATACATTATTTCCAAAACCATCACATTTATCCCCTCAAAATAATGTATAGTTTCCACGCACATATTGAGCTGCCCCACACGCCCCCCCCCCGCCAACCCCCCCCCCCCCCCCCCCCCGATAATAAACTGGTGCCAAAACCGTCAGATTTATCCCCTTGAAAGGATTTATAGCTTACATGCACAAATTGTCCCCCCCCCTCCCCCCCCCACCCCCCCCCCCACCCCCCTCCAAACCCGCTAGCTTTTGATCAAAACCAGGCCCCCACGTCCTTCAAAACTCCGCCCCGCCCCCTCACCGGTTATTCGACTTACAAGATTCACTTGATAAAAGGATACATTTCCCTCCACAGCTGTCAGATTTTGTCCCCCTCAGAAACGGGTTTTATAGTTTCCGCGCACAGACTGACTAAAATCACCCTGTTGACCCTGATAGCTACACTGTAGTTGTAAGGGCAGTCGCCGACCTATATCCTTAATGAGGACACACAACTCGTAATGCGCGCGATCGGAGTATCACACACAGCTTGCAAAGATGAGTTTCGACGAAATCTTCGATCTCACAGCTGGAGTGTATTTTCATTTTTTATAATAACCTTGGGGACCGCGACCCAGAGCGATACCTCGACTTCAAAATTCGTGCGCAGTTTGACCCCTAAGCATCCGTAAAGTGGGACGGATAACGACGTCAAACAACAAGCGCAGAACAGAACGAAGACAGACTAAATAGAAGACGAAAGCGTGGAGCAACACAACAAGGGACCTGCTGTTTTCGTGCAAAAACTACAACCCCTACCGTGGGATGACTCATTCATGTTAGGTTACCGTCCGCAAATCGGAAAAGAGGACAAACTACGTAACAGAGAACCTGCTACATACAGCAGTACAGCCGCAGTTGTGAACAACACGATGGCGATCAGCTTTACGTCGCAGCAGAGCGAGGTTCGTAGGGATGACCAATGCCGCTGCTGTTGTTGCGAGTGATGCTGTTTGTACTCCTATTGCTGTGCCGCCGTCGCTAATGCTCCTGGTGGTGCATTGCCTTTTCAACAGAATCCATTCCAACGGGACGAGTAGCATGTAATTGGAGCCTGCAGACACAGGAATATATAGGCGGCACAAATAAAGAAACGCCAGAAAAGCCTGTGTCCAAGTTGACGACAGACATAAATACCCCGGGCGTCTCTTGCGACTGCTTGTATAATCCGTACAGCAGCAGTAGACCATAGTAGCACCTGTACGCGTTGTATCTTGCATGTGATGAGATAACATGGATTGATTGCACTGATAGCTATTCCCACTACCGGTGACTAAGAACATCACGTGGCCGACCGTGTGAGCTCACCTCCAGGCCTGCTGGGCCATGTAGACCACAGACGCTCCTTGCCTCGATGTCGGATAATCTGCCAAGGATATGGAAATCAAGCACACTCCGTGTTGAAGACTGCGCACATCCTCATTGGTCTTAGCGCGTTTGTTCCCCGACAGCTGCTTGACTCTATCCTGCAGATAACGAAGTTTGATGTCAAGCTCACGTCTGGCACTTTTAGCCTCCATCGATAAAGCAAAAAAGACGCTTGCTCCAGCCTCGGCTCTCAATATGCGTGCAGGCGCATTTTTGGCGGCGCACTCCATCTGTGCATTACTCTGCGTGGGCTTTGCGTCGCGCGCGGGTCTCACGACAAGACTGGCGCATAGTCCAGTCCCTTCTGGCTACGATGCTGTCGGCTGTGAAGTGCACTATTGAAACCCTGGGATCTTTTACGGTGCAGGGAGCGGAGCCCCATCCAAGTCCTGGTAGCCATTCTTCACGATTGTTTACTGGTACTCTCACCGTAGCTTCTCCACCGATACATTGACAGAAGTCCAACTTACAGATTTAACGATGCTTACTGGCAGCCATGTTACGTAGCTGTGTCCTCCCAGTGTTTTTTGTGTGGTTGTGGGAGGTTAATGCGATGTCTACACTACCAACTCATTACGTAAGGTATTCCGTACATACCGTCTGCATGATCGCCTCCCAACCTATGCCAAGCGAAGTATGACTAACGAAGTAACGTAATTGAGCGCGTGTACACTAAGCGTTCCTTTCAAAACAATAACGATTCGCATTTCTCCCTTTCATTCTCAATGGCGGTGACATTGCATGACCACATCACCTCGCCTGTTGTATTTGGCAATATGTATCCCTTTCTTATAATTAGCGTTGTCAGAAAATAATGGTATCTACATGATTGTACCTATCGATTGAAATATTCTACCTTTCGATCAATGTACAATAACAAATTATGAAGCTTTCAACACGTTGCTTACTACACCTAAGAACTGGGTTGCATACTGCATGTAACATCAAACCTTCTAGAATAAAAAACATCACCAGGCGGGTGGTATAAAGGCGTGTCTTCTTGCTGCAACCGTCGCATTCGTCCCCTTTAAGGGTTTATAGTTTCCGCGCACATATTGAAATGCTTGCCCCCGAACCCCCCCACCACGATCCCTCTTGTTCAAACGCCCCACCTGAAATCAAATCTACCAGAGTAGTGAACACTACCAGCGAGCTGATATCATCTCATTATCCATCTAGCCGTCCATGCCGTATCTCCAACTCATCTTCGCCCCCCGCCCCCGAACCCCCCTTTTGTTCCCCGCCCGGTTCGTTCAAACGCCCCACTTATAATCGAAATCGGCCAAACTAATGAACACTTCTAAGCAATTGATATAACGTCATTATCTTTCTAGCCATCCATGACGTAGCTTTCATTCATCCCCCCTCCCCCCCTCTAACGCCCCCTCCTTCCCCACACCCCGCACGATCGCCTAGACCCAGCACCGCGCGCATAGCAAGCTCCTACATATATGATTATTACGCGCGATCGGAGTATCACACACAATGTTGCCAAGATGAGTTTCGACCAAATCCTTGATCTCATAGCTGGAGTGTATTTTAATATTACATGTGACCTAAACCTCTTGAAAACCCTCCCCCCCCACTTTTTTTTTTCTTCTTCTTTTCCTCGCTTACTCTTGCTTAAACGCCCCACCTAATACCGAAATTCGCCAGAGTAATAAACACTTCCACGCGCTGGATATAACGTCATTATCGTTTTAGAGCCGTCCATGCCGCTGCTGCAAATCCCACCCACCCCCCCTGCCCCCAACGCCCCCTCCTTCCCCACCACCCGCACCATCGCTTGGACCTAGCACCAGGCGTATAACAAACCCCTACACCTATGCGACCTAAAGCCTTCCCCCCCTCACCCCCCACATTCTCCCCTCCCTCCCCCACGAGAAGGCTTTATAGTTTCCATGCACAAATGGAGCTGCCCCACCTGTCCCTCCCCCCCTTCCCCCCCTCCCGCCCACCCTTTTGATCAAAATCAGGCCCCCACGTCCTTGAAAACTCCGCCCTCCCCTCACCGGTTATTCGACTTTCAGGATTCACTTGATAAACTGATGCATTTCCTTCCACAGCTGCCAGATTTTGTTCCCCTCAAAAACGGGTTTTATAGTTTCCGCGCACAGACTGACTAACATCACCCTGTTGACCCTGCTAGCTACACTGTAGTTGCAAGGGGAGTCGCCGACCAATATCCTGAATGAAGACACACAACCCGTAATACGCGCGATCGGAGTATCACGCACAGCTTGCAAAGATGAGTTTCGACAAAATATTCGATCTCACAGCTGGAGTGTATTTCCATTTTTTATAATAATTACCTGATTATCACTTGCCCCCACGCCGCATTTTTTTCAAGCGAGTTTGCAAGTCGTCTATAAAGCTACGTCTCTACGAAGGCAAAGAAAGTGAGTACTCTCCGAGGACCTGCTCAGTTGGCAGACCTGCAGGGGGCACTCTGTGTCCCCCACCTTCAACCTTACAAATGACGTCGTCGGCAGGACATGTTTTTTTTGAGCCGTGGGTTCAAATCCCACGTCCACCATAATAAACTTTTTCAGACTTTCCTCATGTCGAACTTGAAAAATACTCTCCCCAGTATACCCAGGAAATGAAACGGCTCGGATAATGGACAGGTCCGCCCGTATATCCGGCCGACCTGCTACCTCGCCGTTTCAGGGAGAGTGTTATAAGGCTTAGTTTGGGTAAGCTATTGGTTCACTGTTAAGGAATTAGTATAGTGGGGTATTAGTCCGTTTGACCACTTGCAAAAGGTTAACCAATAGCTTACCCAAACTAAGCTTTATAGCACTCTCCCCCCCTTGAAACGGCGGGATAGCTGGCCGGCCGGATATACGGGCGGACCTGTCAATGTATCCACGCCGTTTCATTTCCTGGGGTACCAGGGAGAGTATTTTTCAAGTTCGACATGGGGAAAATCTGAAAAGTTTATTATTGTGGATGGTGGGGATCGAACCCACGACCCAAAAACCCATGGTATGTCGACGACGCCATTTGTTGAGGAATTAGTGGGGTATTAGTCCGATTGATAGGGCTGGGTACTGGCGCGCAGCGCCAGTACAAGTTATACTGGCTGCGTCAGCAGGCAGTATACTGGATCCGGTCAGTATACTGGTGGCGCGGCGAAGCCGCGCGGTCGCGGCGCAGCCGCGACTATCGGCCTCCCCCGGCTGGTGAGGGGGCCTCGCCGGAGGCGCCCCCGGAGGGCCCCGCTGGAGGCGCCCCGCCGGAGGCGAATTTTTACGCGATTTGGCTTCACTAGAGCATAAAAATTGAGTGATTTTGGCTCATATGACAGAGGCACTTTTGTGGGGAAAACGGCACTAAAATTCGAGTTCAACGCCCAAATATGTACCGATTTTCAACATGGAGGATGTGTAGAATGTAGCACAAATCTTTAACTTTGCAACGTCCTCTCAGCAGGCAGCCTGAAGCTATGGGTTTCCGCTGGTTCTTGAGGCGTATATTGGGATCTTCGTCTATATGCGAATGTACTGGTGTACTGGCAGGTCGGTTTACCAGTATCAGGATACTGCCAGTACTAGTACTACTGGCAGTACGTACTGGTTCAGTACCCAGCCCTACCGATTGACCACTTGCAGAAGGTCAACCAATAGCTTACCCAAACTAAGCCTTATAACATTACCTTTTGCAAGTGGTCGAACGGACTAATATCCCACTAATTCCTTGACACAGATGCAAATAAAATTAAAATCTGAAAAATGATCGAAATTCGATATGGCAAGTTCCTCGTTAATTCGGGCCCTAAGACCAAATAAGTCTGTTTTTACTTCTTTGTTGAATTCGATTTTTCATGCGTACCGGTATCAATTATGATAATGCGTGCTTGGTGATTCATGTTTTGAACAATCAGATGCAAGTTAAATTAAATTCTAAAAACAAAAATCGAATTTCGATTTGGCAAGTTTCTCGTTAATTCGGGCCCTTATGCTTAGGGCGAGAGGATGAAAGTCAGTGATTTTTGGTTCTGTGGCAGTTTGAAATTTTGGGCTTCTTGGAGAAGGCGGTGATTTTCAGGAGGGGATTTCTTTCCGCGGTCCAAGTCACGAAGAAGTGGAGTGTTTCTGTGTAACACATAACCGAAGACTAGCAGACGCCCACAGCAGTCGCAAGAGAGGAGCGACAGCAGAGGCGGCAAGAGGAGGAGTATAGCTCGCAACAGCAGCTGAAATCGTGATGTGTCGAAAGTAGTGAGGACGCGCTGTAGCAGACGCACAGAGGCGCGGGGGAGGAGTGTTGGGTTGTTGTTGTTGTTGTTGTTCTCACATTAACTCCCATAATCAAGTCCGTGGTCACAGGACAGGCTCCAGTCACTCTGGAGCTGAGGAATACCCTAGGGAAAAACGCAAACAACCCAAGGTGGTACACGCATATATCACAGCTGACGCAATTCATGCCTCCACCAGAAACATATAAAAGTGAAATCGGGAGTCAGTCTACGATGTTCCAGGTCTACACCGGCGCATACGTCTCACTACTCGCGCCTGGAGGAACCGACCATACCGCTTGCCACCCAAGAAAGACTACCACGTGTATATTACACGTAGTATCTATCACTACGCATACGCACGACAGACGCAAGTCGATTGGAAAAAAGAAACAAAGAACAAATAAGAAGAGAAAGGAAAGGGAAGAAAAGAAAAGAGAAGAAAGCGAAAAAAGAAAACCAAGAAGGAAAGGAAAGAAAAGAAAAGACAAGAAAAACAAGAAGAGGCAAGACAAGAAGAGGAAGCAAGGAAAGGAAAAGAGAAGAAAAAATGTCATACCAGCAGACCCTAGAAACTGACTAAAGACAGCATTGGGCTCATAGAGGGTATCAAGTGCATCATCAAATGGCACTGGGGAGGGAACGCAATATATATGGCGAAGAAGTTAAGGCAGTCTTACGCTATCTTGTGACGGCCATTGGAAGGCCCACAACTTTCAAGACGATGATGGCCAAACCCAGACTTCAGTCTTTTGGGCATGACGTCGTCCCCCCCCCCCCCCTCCCCCTTCCCCCTCCCCCCGGCCGCTTAGAGATGCCGACAGTGGATGGCGCTGCCGCAGCCTTTGCGCGTCGCTCTGCAGCTTTGCGTCTCTCCGTTTCATGCCAATTCCGCATGAACAACTCGGCTCCCTCCTCTACTCGTCGAAACCATCTGCCAGCCTTCTGAGCAGCCTTTCGCCACCCTTCGAATTTCATTCCGAGGACCGGCATATCCTCCTTCAGATGAGCCATCCAGTCTTTCTCTTGCCTACCTGAGTAGCCCTTACCCCCAACAAGCTCCCCAAACATCACCCTCTGTGGCAGACGCTCCTCCCCCATGCGTGCTACGAATCCCGCAAACAATATCCTCAGTTTGCGCACTGTCGCCTCTATGCTCTCGGAAGCTGTCTTGGCAAGCGCGTCAGCGTACGATAGGGTGGGTATACGAGCGCAGCCTCAAAGCTTCGTACAGGAGTGTTGCATTTGGAAGGAAGGCAGAGCTCTGTGGGGTGTAGTCGAGAGAAGGAGCCCTGCAACCCCTCCTCAACAGCACCAATGTAGTGTTGGGTTGGCACGTCAGCCGAAGAGTGCTAGGATGCAAGCATCAGTGAAGGGGGGGGGCGACGCACCCCCCCCCCCCCCCCGAACTTCCCCCTTCCGAGCCGTCGTCAGCGTGCGTTGCAAAATGCCTCACTAGTGTTAGGTTTACACGGCGGCCGAACGACAATGACAGTTTAGGGGAGGGGCGACGCGCCCCCCCCCCCCCCGAGCCGTCGTCAGTGTGCGTTCGAATGCTGCCGACAATGTGCGTTGGAAGCCCCCCCCCCCGAAAACGTGCGTTGGAAATATATTGTAAAAAAAAGAAAAAATACACTATAGCTGTGAGATCGACCAAAAAGGTTTTTGATCAAAACTCCGCTTTGCAAAGTGCGTGTGATTCTTTGATCGCGCGTGTCACGGGGTGTGTATACCCTCGTGAACGATACAATATTCGTATGTAGTGGAATTCTAACAAACTGTTTGCCGACCATGAGCAAGACCATGAACATCGATTTTTGTACTTGATGTTTCCGAAACTCTTGCAGGAGGATGGTCGCCAACGCATCTGGTCGCTCAAACGTTGTAGATTGGGCGATCTGATAGATAGATAGTCGATATATTTGATACGAACCCGTGTCACAGTCGATGCGAAACCATGTCATGGTTGGTCTGAAACCGGGTGATAGTAGTAGATGTCACAGTCACGTCAAAGCCATCATCATATATAGACGAGAATATAAGTGACAAGCGATGCTCCTGAGGGAGCATCTCGTCGCCCATCGTCACTGTTCCGTATCGTATGAATTGTCTGCCTCGTACCTAAGCCGTGGGCCAACGGACAGCCGGATGAATAAAGGACCACGAACCATGAGGAGACCGCTACCCAGCGCCGTCTACCTCTGTGTGCCCTGGGGGGCATCCTATCTCACATGGCGTTGTCGAGAGGACTTGATGGCTGCCTCACCCTTTAGGCACCCACAAAACACGATCAAAACAATTGGGAGGTGCTGTGTTATCAGCGGTGTAGTCTGAGCACGCAGCAGGACGCGTCGTAGCATGCTGCACACGTGCCGTAACACCCCTTGGATTGCATCGTGGAACGTAAACTATCCACTCCCTAAGCCAGCCAGGAGCCCGATTTGTTTCGTGTGGTCGATACTGTAATCGTCAGATTATTTGGTCAATTTTTCCCTCTAAAGCCTCACAAGAAGGTAAAGTGCGTTGTATACCTACAATCTACTGCTCCTTTTTGGTTCGACGTCTCCGGGCTGGAATGCATTTTTGATAAAAGTATTAAACACATGATACTACCACGTATTGCATTTGCAACAGCATTTTGCCGATACCCTTTTACGATGTCCGCCTTGATCCATCGCACTCTATTCTTGCGCAGACACGCCGTTTCCTGGAACAGCTTTGGTCTCTCAGGAGTTTTCAATAGGTTACCCGTCGGTTCATCACGCCTCGCAAGATCTCCTATACAGAGAACCGGCAGCGACTGGAACGGTCGGCGTTCGTGCCTGCTTCGACGCCACCAAACCTTCGCCTGAGGGAAGAACTGTGAGAAACTTGGACAAATCGGTATCGCCAAGTGTATGTGACGTTGGACAAGGTTTGCTGCGACGGTGGCAGTGCAAGATACTGTTTTCCTCAGCAGTCTTGCACTGGGTGGGTATCATTTCGTAGACCACATATGCAAATAGTTTGGCGAGCATGTGCGTGAGGTGCGCGCGTCGTTGCCGGAGACGCTGTCCGCAGCATATGTGCACGGTAGGTCGGCCATGCCCAACAAATGCGGTACTCAGGTTCGAAGCAACTGTCGTTTGGTTCGAGGGTATGCTATTATCATTACTACATTCGCCATTTTGAAGGGCAGACGGCGAAACGACTAAAGAGAATGAGTAACGTTCGTCTGAGCTAGTAACCGAGCCTCATCCATTGCGTGGCGTAGTGGCGCTCTAGCGTCCAGACATACCGTATGGGCAGTCGGCACTTGCTCAGTACCATGTTTGATGCAATTGATTCGCATGTAGCATTGCAAGCTGAGCACTTTCCGTAGGTCATTTTCCGAACCGCATTCCCCGGCAAAGGTGCTGCATGAGTCATATAAGAACCAATCAATGTTTCTCCTCCTCCTGCCTGCGTTTGTGTTGAATTGTCCACCACCACCAACTCCAGATATCGCTCGCTACCCTCCGCAAGGCCACCGTCGAGGATGAAGTTATCGCTGCCGAGGATTGTTGCCGTCTGTACGCTCCTTCACAATCGGGCGGTTTTTTCACAACCCTCGTCGGCGGCAGCGGGGCTGTCGGTGGAGGTGATTCCGTCGGCAATAACGAAAGAAGCCACATGTAGCGATTGGGTGTCATGGATACCTCCCACGACAGACCCCGCGATCGTGATGCAAGTTGTGAGCGAAGACTACGTGGACCTCGAAAAAAACTTCATCCGGCTGATGGAGTTGAACTCGGCCCTCACACGCCAGCACCTATATCTCATGTGCCTGGATGATGCATCTGTGGCAATTTTTGAGTCTTTGGGTATCCGCTGCGTGCCGATGCGGGCGCTGGAGTTGCACTCCCACGAGAAACTGTGGAAGGCCAGAGTCAGAGTCTTATCGTGTTTAGTATCGGCGGGATACGATATCATAATGTCTGATTCGGACGCCCTTTGGCTCGGCGATCCCATGGAATACATGAACTCAAGCAGCAGCAGCAGCAGCAGCGTGATTGCCTCACGTGGGGGTTATCCTCGTGCCCTTGGAGATGTATGGGGTTCAACTATGTGCATGGGGTTCATCATGTTTCGGGCTAACGGTGCAGCAATGAGCACGTTCCAGGATACCATGGAGCGTATAGTGTTAGAGACTGGCGATGACCAAGTCGCAGTCAATCGAGCGGCACTCGATCTGGGCATAGCTTGGGATGAGGGCAGCGACATGCGATTCACACCCAGCACGGGCTTTGGGAAGGGGGTCATCGCCGATCTGTTAAGCGAGGATGGCCAACCATTCGAGGTTACCTTGCTCCCGCACAAGAAGTTCCAGCGTCATTGCGCCACCACGCATATTGCTAATGGAACTGTGGTAGCTCACTGCTTCCATCAGAAGAGAGCAGATGCGAAAACGGGTTGGATGCAAGAAGTAGACCTTTGGTCTCCTCATATTAGCAATCCTTGATCTCTGAAGCAATCTGGAGTCCTTTGTTGTTGACACTTGGTCATGCGGGGTAGTGGATGGGATAACAACACGTTCAATGGTAGAGTTCTGGTTGCATTAGTAGTGTCGCATATTAAGGTTGTCTTCTTGAGTTCATTTGGATACAAACGCATTCGGTTCGATCCTGGTCGCTTTAATTATGAGTTGTTGGTACTTGTTTTATATCAAGACCTCTATAGGTTGTAATATTAATAGTAGTGTTTTGCATAAGCTTTGAACGGGTTATTTTGAATACAGGCATATTCGGCCCGAACCTGTCCGCTTTAATAAGGAGTAGTTGGTACTTGGTTTGTATCAGCACGTCGACGCCACCCGCTATATCGTTGCTCGAGAATACCATGACTACCGTGTGTGATGAATTTTGGACGAAGCGGGGGCAGTCTGGCGACAGAAAGGGAAGCCGATGCGGTGGCAAGTAGTGGAATCCTCCATGGAATTTTAGATTCTCGAGGTTCTGGTTGCCGGCCACGCAAAAATATTTCCTCCATTATCGATATTTATTCACCATACTGACCCTCACTGTTTCAGCTTCGTTGGCGTCGACTATGCCTAGTGATTTTGGTTTCGACCGGCAGCGCCTTTTTTTTGTGCTGATAGTGTTGCGCATCAGCTTTGGTCTGGGTTCATTTGGCGACAAATATAGACTATATGATCTAAGCTGGTTGCTTACATTTTCCGTGAATTGATTGCTCGTAAAATGTAACGATTACCGTGTGTGACGGGTTTCGGATGCAACATGGGCAGCTTGGCGGTAGAAATGGAAAGTGATTCGACGGCAGTATTGCACGAGATAAAATCGAGCTCCGTAGGCAAAGTAGTGGTTGCGTAAAAGCCAGGCCACCTGAGCTTGGAGCAGGGCAGAACTGATACTTACACGAAGTGTAGATACAGGTACACTGCTTGTCATTCTCCTCTATTCCAGCATTCAAAGGACAGATTACATACTGATGTCCCACAAACGTACGGCTCGTACGGTCGTTGTCATCCGCAGTAAACGAGGAACACGTTTAGCGAGAGGTTACACTGTCCCGGAACTGCATCCATTCGCCGAACTTTCGATTTCGAATCGGGAGCCTGCACAAGGCACCCTGTGCCATTTATCCAGTGGAAACAGTGAGGTCAACGCTGATTGTGAATCAACACGCGGCTCTGAAGAAAATACCTGAGCTCAGAATCTCAACGATTCATTCAGTACGAGTAAAGCAAAATTTGCGGGATTTTTGTTAGGCCTGGAGGTGCGTTCGCGGCTTTCCGGACCGTATACAATCACAAGCTACCGCGCCGTACTCCCTTGCTCAAGAAGGTTGTCTCACCGAGAGGGCAGCGGCCACAACCGTGCATCTCACCGATAGTCGAGGAAGAGTCGTTTTTGATGTCGACTTCCTTTAGCCGGAGAAACCAAATGGTTCATCAAGGCAACGGAGGATACTCCCCCTGGTCTACTGGCTGAATATTTCGGCTACAGCAGTAGGGGATTTTCCCCCAAGGGTCCGTTTTCACGATAAAAAGCAGCCAACTAGGAAAATATAGTCCAGTTCGCATTTGATTTCGCGAAAAAAATTTCAATGCTTCCTATCGAGGAAAGGGCGCATTGTTATTCAAATATTTGGCAAATCGGAATAACGAAGCAAGCCACACAACGCCCTGCTGACGAACACCGACGAGAGTAGACACGAGCGATGGATTGTGTCGTCACGTACGCGCGCCCGCCAGCCTCTCCGGTTCTTCGATAGTCCAATCTCAAAAGGTATCATCCTCAGGGGTCTCTTGGGTTGGCGGAGAGAACCTCAAAACGCCGCGCACTTAGCAACGACAGCGATGAAGCTATCGAATTCTTGAATGAAAGTCTTGTTTTTGGCTCGTTGGGTCGGTTTTCGTGCAGCTTGGCCGAGCGAGCTGGTTGAAAGAATGGGATCGTGACCGCCATGAAAATTCTTGACGCGCCACCTCTAGGGTACGATTTCCCATGGTATGTAGGCGTTAGCGCGGCTATTGCCCCGGTCGCCTTTCGTTGAGGTTCACGTTTCATAGCCTCCATCGTCGTTGTCGACGCGGCCAAAACTCGCGCCCGGCTATCCCGGGTGTATTGTCCCATGCGACCTCTACGGAGAGTGAGCGTGTCCTGTCTCCGGGGACGGATATGGTGGTGGCGGTGGTTCGGGTGGCGGCAAATAAGCAATTTCCGGCTCTCCTGCCTGCCCTGGTTCGAAGGTGACGGACCCGCGACCATTCGCCTCGTTGGATGCTATGTGGCGGGCTTTACGTGACTAAGTGCACAATAAGACACCTCCCGTCAACGGCAAAACATTTTGTCCTCTGCCTGTTTCTTCGACAGGAACGCGGTCATCCACCCCGTCGGGGCCCAGGCCCGCCGATCATGGGCGCGGCCAGGGCTGAGTGCCGTCCCATTCGCTTTCGTGGCAGACGGGATCGAGCCATCATCCAACTGTCTTGCCCATCGATGATTCGTCTGACCCTTGGCTTGACCGCGCATCGAACTGCTGGCCACTAGAAGAGCATCATTGTGCAGAAGTTTTCGCCGTTAGCGCCTCGTTTAAGACTGACGAATCTCCCCCTTCGAGCGGCCTCCTTTCAACTTGCGCTGATGCCCTCCGAGAAAACCGGGGGTTTTGCCTCAACTGCCACGAAGACAACCATTCCTTCACGCATTGTAGGCATCCTTTCATTGCTGCGAGTGGCTGCTTGAACCATGAAATTGGCCAACTTGGTGACGATGACGCACACCGACGTTGGCAAGCACGCATGGTCTGCTACCACCGAGGTGGCAAATCTTCTCGCCCGAACAACCACACAAAAAATCGTCGCCATCTTTCAGGTCAATCGCGAGGGTACCACCAGGTTCAGGGCCAGGTAAACTGTCACGACGATAACACATACACCTCGGATCACCATGGTGGTATCCCGCGCTCGCCTACCCCTTCTGCCCCCGCTCCTGCTCCTCGAATGCGCTTTGGAGCCGCCCATAACCCGGGCGGAAATACTCATGCGCGCCAGCCTGGCACATTCCGTACCGGAAATCGACAGCTCGGCGGCGGTACGGCACCGTCGACAACACTGTCGGGGACACCTTTTCTGGTTCCAGATTCTCGTGTTCCTGTTGCTAGTCTGTCCAACAACGGAGCAAAAATTGCCTCTGTCAAGAGCCCACGGGCTCCTACGCCGTCTTCGGACGATTTTCACGGCGTAGTACCGGCGGCGGGAACTAGCGCTTCGAGCGTGGTTCCCCCCAGCCAAGTAAGTGTCTTCGACGGCGAAAACGCGCGCTTCCATCGACGTTCCCCTCGGTCATGGTCCGAGTTCTGCGACGGGAGCCGCACTTCCAGCGCCATCTCCCTCACTACGCTCTTCAACGCCGCCCCCATCAACCATGGCACAGGAGCCTGCACTTTGCGCGTTCTTCCCCAGGCACGCAGCGCGCAGCAATATAGCTGCAGAGACGGCGCGTCGCCTTTTCACGCGAACGTGTTTATCCCCCTTCTCCCTGACCAGGCGGTGGCGATCGGTTTGAGGTGTGGGACGGCCGACCCTCAAACACTTTTTCTGACGACGAGGTGGCGGTCGGTTTGAGATGTGGGAAGGCCAACACTAAAACACCCAGATATTTTGCGAGGCTCGATCCGGTGTTTGCTCGCGATAGTAGCGGGAGCTCTGTCTTTTTTTCCATCAAGGAGGAGTCGACAAGATTAACTACCTCGTCTCCCTTCTCCAAGAGGCATAACGGAAGAGAGCCTCCTCGGGTAAAAACATTATTTCCACGTGTCCGAGCGTTCGCCCACAGGGTCTACGGGCCCTGATTTGCCGTTTAGCACGCTAACCCACGTGTTTCAGGCTACGTCTGCCTCAGCGATACAGGAGGAAGATTCGACAATGCGCGACGGGCCAGTTGTGACGCCACGGCCTCCAGCCTGATCAGCTGGACAATATTCTCGTAAATTTACGGAAGAATCGCGTCTCTCGTGAAGCAGAAACATCTCAGATCCCCTGTCTCTTTGGGCGCAGTTTGAGCAGTTTTCTTGCGATTAATCGCCAAAGAGCAAAGAGGCCACGACACGAGAAACCGTGGGTTCGGACTCGCGTCGTGTTCCCGGGGCCTGGTGTTCCTTAGCGGGACACTTCAAGCCCAAAGTGCCGAGGACTGGTGTTCCCAGAGGGAAACATTGCAGACCCAAATACCCAACGAGGCTACCGAAGTGTTGGCACCGTCAGTGTCGGACTCTTGTTCGGGTGCAGTGAGGGCGGCTTCTTACGAGTTCCCGCCAGCGAGTGAGGAGGACCCGGGGCGAGAAACCACGGGTTAGGACTCGCATCATGCTCCCGAAGCCTGGTGTTCCCGCAAGGGGACACTACAGACACAAAGAACCGAGGACTGGTGTTCCCAGAGGGGAACGTTGCAGACCCAAATGTCCGACGAGGCTACCGACGGGTTGGCACCGTCGGTTTTGGCCACTTTTCGGGCGAAGTTGGAGCGGATTCTCGCGTTTTTCCGCCAACGAGCGAAGAAGACCCAAGGCGAGAAACCACGAGTTCGGATTCGTGTCGTGCTCCCAAAGCCTGGTGTTCCCGGACGGGGATATTGCCGGCCCAAATTCCAATCCTTCTCTCGAGTTCTCCATAGACAAAGTGGTGTTGTTATGGTGTTGTTCTGGCAGCCCCTATCCCATTTTTCACCGTGGTCCCCTTCGTCGTTTGTCGTGGACGAAGTACCATATTCTTGCGCGGAGCAGTACATGATGGCCGAAAAGACCAGGCTTTTCCAAGACCATCGAACAGTGGAGCGCATCATGTCATCGCCTAGTCCAAGCACATGCAAACGCATCGGTCGAGGCGTGCGCAACTTTGACTCCGGTGTTGGGGACAGGGAGAAGCAAAACGCCGTGTTATCTGACACCCACGCCAAATTCACGCAGAATCCAGACATAAAAAAACACCTTTTAAGCTCTGACAACAAGCTTCAGGCTGAATCAGGCCCTCTGGACCCAGTGTGGGGCATTGATCTCCGAGCGAATGATCCCAGGGCCAACAACCGATGCCAGTGGAGAGGAAAACTTAGCTCGGTGATGCACTTTCTGCCGTTCGCGAAGCTATGCGACAGTGAGACCGGGTCGGCGCACTCGGCCTCCCCTTCGTAGTCGGTTCCGCACCTGCGCTGCGAGAAATCTCGTCCGCGCCGCGGCCGGGCCGTTAACAGCGGCCAGCGCTCGCAAAGCTTCCCCTTCGGCGTTTCCGACCTATTTATCGGGCGCGTTGGCCAATTAAAAGCCATGAAGTTTTGGAGATAGCTTCTGGCGTCGGCCCTGGCCTTGCGCTGTCAGAACACGGCCCCTGTTTCGTCGGGGGTACTGTGACGCTGGACGACGTTTCGTTCACTATGCAATTGCGTATATCAGTCGAGCAACGCTCGACTCGGAGAGGCGCTGGACTCCTCTAGATTTGGGGACCGGAAGCATTGTTTGGGCTCCCAAACGCCTCCGAGGGTACTGTGGGAAACAAACTTCCGCATATCCTCCGGCCACAAGACACAAGAGAGCATTGGCAGAGTGGGGAACCTCAATGCACGAGTCCAGCGGTAGCTTGAGTTCGTCACCGCGTTCGATTGCACACTCGAGTACCGCAAAGGCAGCACCAACGGCATCACCGGTTTTTCTGACCCTCTTTCCAGAGACTGCTACGGACTACGGCCGCAGTGGCTTGAAAAACTTCAACCCCGTGGGGTTGACAAGCCCCAACCCCGTTGGAGATAGCGGTATCTACCTCCTACGGGCCGATGGGCTGCGCGCCCCCTCCTCGCCGATCCCAGGGATCGGTTTGGGTGAACTCGTGCCTCACATCGAATGCACTGCTTTGGGTGGACTCGTGCCCCGCACCGAACGCACTGCTTTGGGTGGACTCGTGCCCCTCGACGAAAGCACTGTCTTGGGTGGGCTCGTGCCCCGCACTGAACATGCTGCCTTGGGTGGGCTCCCTCTCAACTCTATCGCATTTCACGATTTTCATACACACGACTTTCACACACACATTAGCCACGTATAAGGATTGATGGCCTTTCTGATCCCCCACGGAGATTTGTCGTTCGTGTTTCTACCTCCGTCGCCAATACCGAAGGCTGTGCCGGCCGCGGGTCGATTTCTCCTGCCGCTGACACTGTTTTCGACCCTGTTTCTGCCATACCCATTGAAGGTCGCACGGGCTCCGCAGAAACCCTGGCTGTAGCGACGGCCATCACACAGCCGACTCCTCTATCAAGGAGGTCTACACATGAGACAGACTCCGCCGCGACCATCTGTTCGACTGTGTCCGTCGCTGCCTTGCTTGGCACTCCAGCCCTTCCGTCGTCGACGAGGCGCCGACAAACAACGACAGCAACCGGCAATGCACCCTCGCCGTAGATTATGGATTCGGGCCCAGCGCGACCCCTCGGCCATCTTCCAGACGAGGTTCGCGCGTTATTCACATGCCGATTGGAAACGAGAGCAGCACACCGAACCGACGTACCACGCCATGATGCGTTCCATTTCTATCGGCCGGCCATCGGTCCTGCCGCCCGACGTTTTGGCGTGCTACCCCTCGCACAAGCGTCCATCCCTCTCAGACACCCAGGAGCTGCCGGGTAAGGGTCGACTACATACAACCAACGACGACATCGTCCTACTCATCTGCAACCCGGCACTGCCACCGACAAGGTCTGGCAAACCCAACTCTGTGGGGCGAGCTGGTTGCTTGCTAACGACGAGCCTGTTCGCATCTACGCCCCCCTGCTCATGCGCCCTTGGATCATGCAAACTTGTCATTCGACGGCCTCTTGCCACCTTGGCATCACGCGCACGTTGCGCATGATGAAGCAGATTCATTGGTGGATTGGCATAAATGTGTGCACCCGGTGGTGGCTTCACCACTGCATGGAGTGCCAAGCGCGGAAAACCCCACGGCTGACTCTCCGCTGGCCAATCATCTCAATGCCTCTACCGGAAAGTCCAGATGTCGCCGTCAGTGTTGACTACTTCGGCCCCCTCCCGGTCACACCACAAGGCAGCACCTACATCTTGCTGTTCACCGATCGCTTCAGTCGTCGGGCCGATATAATCCCCGTCACTGCAGCTGAGTTCACCGCGAAGGGTACAGCCAATATTATGGTGAACCAATACATCCTCTTGTGGGGGTGCCCGCGCACCATACTCTCGGACGACAGCCTGCATTCTGCTCCAAGCTTCCACTAGCTGTATATCAGCTGTTGGGTGTACATAAGCTTGCTAAAGCTCCTATCATCGCAACTGTAACGGGGGCGTTGAGCGGGCAAACCACACTATGGCCCAAATGCTGACTTTGGTCGTCAACGAGCGACAAGGCGATTGGGACTTGCTTCTGCCCCACGTAGAATTCGCTTGCAACAATTCCATCAGCGCGGCGACGGGTCTGGCGCCCAACGAGGTCCACATGGGCAGACTCCCACGCCTTCCCCTGGTGGTTTTTACCGCATTGGCGTCATGGGATACCAGAGTCTAGCCCGTGACCACCTGGCCTACTGCGACTTGGCCACCGGCCGGATGAACGACATTATCCGCGCACACCACGCCCTCACCGGTTCTCGTGTTAGCTGCAGAAACTCCGCCCTTGCCGACGCGCTGCGTCCAGCACCTAACTTTGGTACGGGTGGTTGGGCATGGGTGTATAGCTCTGCCTCCATCATCCGCCAGGGTGTGAAGGTGAACATCGACGCTAAGGTACTCAAGGCCAACTCGCGCTTAATTGGACGGGCCCGTACACGATCCTGGCAGCCGATCCCTGCTCCGCCGCCGACACCCCGGACGGTTCGCCACTCGGGAGCAATCTCCTTTATTTGGATTTCCCTTCCGACCTGCCCGGTTCGGACGCTCGTCGGCGTGTGGCCATCGAGTGCTGCAAACCCTGCGTCAACCCCCACGACAGTGGGGACATGCCCAAATACCTACCGGCGGGGCTGACGCAGCACGTGCTCAATAATTTTTCCAAAAAATTCCCGCCGTACTACGTCACTCAAGACAACGTTTCAACCCCACTCCGATGGCTGGAGGAGGGGAAAATCATCGGTCATCAGTCGATACGGGAGCGAGATGGCGTCATCGCGGTGCTATACAAGACGCATTGGACGGGATTCTCCGAACCTTCCTGGGAGAGGGAAGTGGACCTCCACTTCTCCCGCTCCCACACCTTGCGTTATTGGGCTGAAACCCCGGACCAGCACCGCCAAACCAACCACCTGTACCGCTGAATGCGGACCGGGGCAGCACAGCGCGAGCTATTGCGCAACAATGGGGAACGTGTCCCAGCGCCGGGCTACGCTTGTGTTCCCCGCGTCGATTGGCTCCGTCGTTACCACGACACGGTGCTTCCTAAGGGAGCACACCTTTGGTACAAGGGAGACGATGGGTTATGGTGGCTTGGAAAAATCAGCGCGAGCACTACCGAGAGCGAAGGTATACCTGGCCCGCTTTCTGGACGACCCGGGACCGATTAAGCTTCCTCTCCCCCGGCGCGCTACACGACTTCGACGGGAGCCGTGCGAGTCTCTTGGTGCCTGCAAGTTCACATCGCCAGCGCGTTTCCTCGGGGATCCAACGTAACGTAGATGAATCTTGAGGCGCGGCCGTGGCCAGTTGATTTTCAAGCCGCCGCCGCTCCTCGATAGTTCTCCATTTCGTTTGGGTTATGAGGTTTGAGTCTTTGGCTTTGGGTTGTTTGTGGTGTTCTAGTGTCTTGGTCTGGTTGTGGGGCGGTTCTTTCCATTTTTTTTTGTTTTCCGTCCTGCCGAACCCCCTGCTCAGTGTCGGGCCAGAGTTCTGGTGAAACGCCGCTATCTGAGGCGCAGGACTGTCCCTTTTTCGTCGTTGTTCCATTTCGCCCTGCCGACGCCCTCCTCAGCCCAGATCCGGGGTGGCGACCAGGGTACCCTGTTCGCGTGTAACGTGGTACAGGGCTATGTACGGGCCTGTGTGTCATCTTACATTTTTGTGTGTTGTATTTGGTCTACTTTATTTTTCGGCTAAACACTTTCTCCCCTCGCGGGTGTGTAGGTGCCGCCACCTTCCACCCTGGGTATTTGCCGTTTCTTCGTCTAACTGCCCGCCAAGCCGATTTCCCGCGAGAGGTTTGCGCATGAGCTCTCCCTTGTGTTGGCGCCCGTGTTCCCATGCTCTATATCGACGAGGGTTCGCCTCGCCATAGTAACTCTTCTGTGGTTAGTTTGCCGTAGAGCCTTTCCTGCCCCCCCCCGACACACCGGCGGTATGCGGCAGGTTCTAGAGCCTTTTCTGCCCCCCCCCGCCACACCGGCGGTACGCGGCAGGTTTTTTATGGGTGGCTTTTGCCTTGTTGTAGGGCCTGCGCTTCCTTCAACTGCTTTTCTTCGCGTGTTCCTGGCTCCCATAGCCAGACCGTTAGAGGTGTGGGATTGGGTTTTGAGGAGCCGCATCTTCGACTCATTGTCTAGTTCGTAGAAACGAAGTTTCACCGAATCTCCCATATTTATGCATATGCGGCTCATCAGGTGGGCTAGTGTTGATATACGGCCTCGAAATGCCTGTAATGATTTTAATTGATATAATTTGGCCGGGTTTCGCATGATAAGTTTGGCGTTTCTCATTCGGGATAGTCAGGAAATAAATAGAACGGAGGCGCGTGCCTGCGTTCTCAGAGGCCATTCGGGGCTCTGGTGGAAACTAGTAAAACTACGTCTCTCCTAAGGCCAAGAAAGTGAGTACTCTCCGGGGAGGACCTGCTCAATTGGCAGACCTGCAGGGGACACTATGTGTCCTCCACCTTGAACCTTACATGTGTACATACATGTACCACGTTTGGTTTGTTTGTGTTTTTTCTCCGGGATATTTCTCAGCTCCATAGTGACTGGAGCCTGTCCTGTGACCACGGACTTGATTATGCGAGGTAATGTGAGAACAACAACAACATTTATAGAATGGAGACCGACGAGTGAGATCTGGCGTTCTGCATCAGGCGTCGGGTGGTGCACACTTGATCCTAAAGCTCTTCGAGCGCCCAGCACACTCTACCAGGGAATACACACACTATAGCGTGGATCCAAAACGCCAAATCCCTGCACTCCCTGCAGATGGAAGCTCTTGCCCTAAAACATTAGTGACCGAAAAGTGCGTGTCACCACCGTAGCCCATTGCTTTTGCCATTTCAGCCAGCCTCTCCCATGGATAGTTTTGCGTGGAGCGACGGTAGGCACAAAAATTAGGTGTTGGGGAAGGTCGGGAATTGATATCGTTAAAAACACGGAACGACTCCCGCCATATGAATGTTAATCGCGACTACTTACATATTAGACTGTACAACAAAGTGTGAAAAAAGCCACTACCTTGTACGCAGTATTAATTCAGGATAAACGTAGATTGTCGAAGCGAACCACAACACAAGAACACTCAGCCAACACGAGCCAACACCGCCATACTGCTGTGCTATCGTCTGTAGCACCACCGCATTATTTTTTGTTACCTGTTTTCTCAGGAGGAGAGTGTCACTGGTACGACGTCGTCACTCTCTCCCCCGAGACACAGCGCATCGAAATATGTATTAAAACTAATGTATAACTGTAACAGAGAGTTCCCACTGTGGCCTAACAAAATGAAAAACCATCAAGAATATCCAACCAAGCCCCCAAAATCGTTGATGAGATTATGCTGCATCACTGGCAGCAGACCTGAGTCACTGCTGTGGCGATCGTTTTTCTTCGCACGAAATTGCGAGGAAAGCAACGCTAGTACCTCCATTACCTCCATCACAGTGATCAATTGCAAGGTAGCATTAGACGTTCTACAGCAGTAGTTCGTCTACAAACCACGAACAAATCTAGTGGACTACTGAGAGGAGAGTCACAGGGCAGGGAGAGAGAAAGGCGGCAGAGATATAGGTAGGCGCACATAGTAGGGTATTTGTTCGTCTTTATTTATAGCTATACCGGGCATGAAGTATACCTACAAACCAAAGGTGGGGGGAAGGTGTCGTTCACAATCAATGCGACCGGCCAGGCATACAAACAAATAATCGAGTATGTGTACTTGGGCGGGGCTATCACCGCAGACAGAGACCTTAGCATTGAAATAACGCGTCGTCTTCAGAGGGCCTGGGCGTGCTTCCAGCGGTACAAGATGGAAATATATGACCGCTCAGGTGTGCGCTTACGGTTGAAGGTGCGGTTGCTGAAAGCTGATGTGGTCGAGACACTGCTTTACGGTTGCATGACGTGGAGCCCGAAGAAGCCTGACTATGACAGGCTACGACGGGTTGACCACTCCATGCTCCTGCTCCTCCGATGCCACGGATGGCGGAAACGGAAGCGCGACGACCACACCCTATCGTACGCCGACGTGCTTGCCAAGACAGCTTCCGAGAGCATAGAGGCGACAGTGCGTAAACGGAGGATATTGTTTGCAAGATTCGTAGCACATATGGAGGAGGAGCGTCCGCCACAGAGGGTGATGTTTGGGCTGCTTGTTGGGGGTAAGGACTACTCAGGGGTGCAAGAGAAGGACTGGATTGCTCATCTGAAGGAGGATATGTCGGTCTTTGAAATGAAATTCGAAGGGTGGCGAAAGGCTGCTCAGAAGGCTGGCAGATGGTTTCGACGAGTATAGGAGGGAGCCGAGTTGTTCATGCGGAATTGGCATGAAACGGAGGGACGCAAAGCTGCAGAGCGACGCGCAAAGGCTGCGGCAGCGCCATCCACCGTCGGCATCTCTTAGCGGCCGGGGGGAGGGGGGAGGGGGGGAGGGGGGAATTGGGGGAGGGGGGAATTGGGGGGGGGGGATTGGGGGAGGGGGGAGCGGGGGAGGGGGGAGGGGGGGAGGGGGGAGGAGGGGAGGGCGGAGGGGGGGGAGGGGGAAGGGGGGAGGGGGGAGGGGGGGAGGGGGGAGGGGGGGGAGGGGGGAGGAGGGGAGGGGGGGAGGGGGGAGGAGGGGAGGGGGGAGGGGGGAGGGGGGAGGGGGGAAGGAGGAGGGGGGAAGGGGGAAGGAGGAGGGGGGAAGGGGAGAGAGGGGGAGGGGGGAGAGGGGGAAGGGAGAGGGGGGAGGGGGGGAGGGGGGAGGGGGGGAATGAGGGAGGGGGGAGGGGGGGAGGGGGGGAGAGGGGAGGGCGGGAGCGTGGAGGGGGGGAGGGGGAGGGCGGGAGGGGGGAAGGGGGAAGCGGGATGGGGGAGGGGGGGAGGGGCAAGGGCGGAGGGGGGACGGGGGGAGGGGGGAGGGGGAGAGGGGGGAGGGGGGGAGGGGGGATGGGGGAAGGGGGGAGGGGGGAAGGAGGGAGGGGGGAGGGGGGGAGAGGGGAGGGGGGAAGGGGGGGCGTCATGCCCAAGAGACTGAAGTCTGGGTCTGGCCATCGTCGTCTTGAAATTTGTTGGCCTTCCAATGGCTGTCACAAGATAGCGTAAGACCGCCCTGACTTCTTCGCCATTTTGCGTTCTCTCTCCAGCGCCATTGATGATTTACCTTCAATGAGCCCACAATGCCGTCTTCAGTCAGTTTCTAGGGTCTGCTAGTATGACATCTTTTTTCTCTTTTCCTTTCCTTGCTCCCTCTGCTTGTGTTGTATTTTCTTAGCTTTTCTTTTCTCTTGTTTCTGTTCTTTCCTTTCCTCTTTCGTGGTTTCGCTTTCTTGTCTTTTTTTTCCTTTCCTTTATTTACCTTCTTTTCTCTTCTTTGTTACTTTTTTCCAATTGACTTGCGTCTGTCGTGCGTATGCGTAGTGATAGATAGGTAGGTGCTACGTGCAATACTTACGTGGTAGTCCTTCTTGAGTGGCAAGCGGTACAGTCGGTTTTTCCAGGCGCGAGTAGTGAGACGTATCCACCAGTACTTGTATGGACCTGGCACATCGTCGGCTGATTCCCGATTTCACTTTTCTATGTTTCTGGTGGAGGCATGAATTGCGTCAGCTGTGATATATGCGTGGACCACCTTTGGTTTATTTGTGTTTTTTCCTGGGGTATTCCTCAGCTCCAGAGTGACTGGAGCCTGTCAGGTGACCACGGACTTGATTATGCGAATTAATGCGAGAACAACAACAACAACAGCAACAACAACAACATATAGCAGCTATAAGTACACAGCAGCGCGGGTCATAGTTCAGAGGTACTAATTGCACCTGGTATATATAGCCATAGCCATTATATGTGACCTAAACCTCTCGAAAACCCTTCCCACCCCCCCTTCCCCCGCCTTTTTTTTTTTTTATTTGTTCCCATCGTTTCCTCCTGCATAAACGCCCCACCTACTATCGAAATCCGCCAGAGTAATAAACACGTCCACCTCCTGGATATCGCCTCGTTATCGTTTCAGAGCCGTCCATGCCGCTGCTGCAATTCCCACCCACCCCCGTCCCCAACGCCCCCTCCTTCACCGAACACCCGCACCATCGCCTAGACCTAGCACCCCGCGTATAGCCAACCCCTACATCTATGCGACCTGAAGCCCTCCCCCCCCGCCCCCGCCTCCCCCCCCCCCGCCACATTCCCCCCCCTCCCCCACAAGACATATTTATAATTTCCACGCACAAATAGACCTGCCCCACCCGTGCCCTTCCCTCTTTCCCCCCCCCTCCCGCCCCCCTTCTGATCAAAATCAGGCCCCCACGTCCTTAAAAACTCCGCCCTCCCCTCACCGGATATTCGACTTACAGGATGCACTTGATAAACTGATGCATTTCCTTCCACAGCTGTCAGATTTTGTCCCCCTCAGAAACAGGTTTTACAGTTTCCGCGCATAGACTCCCTAACATCACCCTGTTGACCCTGGTAGCTACACTGTAGTTGCAAGGGGAGTCGCCGACCTATATCCTTAATGAGGACACACAACCCGTGATACGCGCGATCGGAGTATCACACACAGCTTGCAAAGATGAGTTTTGACAAAATATTCGATCTCACAGCTGGAGTGTATTTTAATTTTAATAATATAGCCACAACCAGGAGTAATAAATGCACACAACGCATACCGACCGAAGTTAGAAGCTCAATCTCAGAGTGAAGTTCACACGGTGCAGGCAGTACTCCAGACAGCAACCGCGATAATAGCCACGGGTTGGATGGTTGTGGAAACGGGTGGACTATGCCGTGGTTGAGCGGGTACCCGCGGCAATGTTAGTCCGTGTCCACATTGATTCATTTCACTTATATACTTGTGCATGAGTGTATACGCACCTTCTCCGTCTCGTGTGTGTTTCAGGTCAGAGGCAGAGGTGGGAAATAGCTTGAACTACCGCAGTAGCAGCAGTAGTAGGAGGAGTAGTAGGAGGAGTAGTAGTAGTGTAGTAGTAGTAGCAGTAGTAGTAGTAGTAGTAGTAGTAGTAGTAGTAGTAGTAGTACTTAGTAGTAGTAGTAGTAGTAGTAGTAGTAGTAGTAGTCGTAGTAGTAGTACTTAGTAGTAGTAGTAGTAGTAGTAGTAGTAGTAGTAGTAGTAGTAGTAGTAGTAGTCGTAGTAGTGGTAGTAGTGGTAGTAGTCGTAGTAGTGGTAGTAGTCGTAGTAGTCGTAGTAGTCGTAGTAGTCGTAGTAGTAGTAGTAGTAGTAGTAGTAGTAGTAGTAGTCGTAGTAGTGGTAGTCGTAGTAGTAGTAGTAGTAGTAGTAGTAGTAGTCGTCGTAGTAGTCGTAGTAGTAGTAGTAGTAGTAGTAGTAGTAGTAGTCGTAGTAGTAGTAGTAGTAGTAGTAGTCGTAGTAGTAGTAGTAGCAGTAGTGGTAGTAGTGGTAGTAGTCGTAGTAGTGGTAATAGTCGTAGTAGTCGTAGTAGTCGTAGTAGTAGCAGTAGTAGTAGTAGTAGTAGTAGTAGTAGTAGTAGTAGTAGAGGTAGTAGTAGTAGTAGTAGTAGTAGTAGTGGTAGTAGTAGTAGTAGTGGTAGTAGTGGTAGTAGTAGTAGTAGTAGTAGTAGTAGTAGTAGTAGTAGTAGTAGTAGTAGTAGTAGTAGTGGTAGTAGTGGTAGTAGTAGTAGTAGTAGTAGTAGTAGTAGTAGTAGTAGTAGTAGTAGTAGTAGTAGTAGTAGTAGTAGTAGTAGTAGTGGTAGTAGGAGTAGAAGTAGTAGGATTAGTATTAATAGTAGTATTGATCATAATGGTAGTATATTTCTGAGACCACAGACTTCGGTTTTTTGTCAAGGGCACAAGTAGTTAGACGTACGTTCGTACTAATATTGAAAAAGTTTGAGCGATTATTTCTGGCGATTATTTTTGTAGTTTTGAGGCTCGAGAAATAACTGCATCATAAATAAATGTTATCACATTAACTCGCATAATCAAGTCCAGGACAGGCTCCAGTCACTCTGGAGCTGAGGAATACCCCAGGGAAAAACACACACAACCCAAGGTAAATTCGTAGGGGGCGTCCATTATGGCTTCTGATTTTTGAAAAGTGGTTTTATTTTGGATGTGGTAGGTCTTGTTTTGCCGTTTTTGCCTTTATTTTTGAAATCTGGCACGTACACTACTGTCGCCGGCGACGTTAGGTCACCACCGCCTCTGCTGCCGTCTCTTCTGCTGTGCTGCTGCTATGGTGCTGGTGTGGTGTGCCTTTGGTGGTTTCGATGGTAGTGGTGGTGGTGCTGTCGCGTTTGTGTGAGGACGAAGCTCTGTCTCGCACACAACATTGTCACAAGCGCGGTATGCTGTCGTATGTGTGTTTGCGATTCTTTGTGTGGGTGATGGGTGATGTGTACAGCAGACGACAGGTATCATACCAGGTACAGTACTGGCAGTGGTGACACGTGAAACTTGGTACTAGGTAGTATACAAAAGTCCAATAATCCCAGTTCTTAGAAAGAGCTGTTATTCCTGGGCTCAAGTCACCAGACCCGCCGATTGCTGGCCCCCGATTAACAGAAATAACGATGATTTCTGGTCCCATAGTGGATGGTTTTTATTTTGGCGTCGGAGATAAATAATCGCTGAAAACTAATATTTCCCATAATAATAATAGTTGGAGAAGACGAGAAAACAACAACCAGACTACGTAGGGCTAGGGGTGTTCATGTACACGTATATTTGCAACTTGTACACGTGCAAACCTCTGGTAATAATAATGCAGTGTAATAATTGGTCTTGGTGCTAGTGGTGGTACGTCAAATACCTGACTGATAAGTCAGCCACTCTCGTACAGAGTTCTTCATCTCTGCTACACTACATGCTGCTGTGTGTGTACATACAGGAGTGCCTGCTGAACGCGTAGCTCTTAAAATGTGAGTGGTGAAAGAACATAAGTGGAACCCTGCTCAGGGCACAGCATTGCTGGAGTAAAAAAAACAGCAGGCTACGTACGGTATTTCTGATAGGCAGTACTAAAGACCAAAAGCCTTCTTCTGCAATAGCGTCTAGACTACCTGGTATTCTTTTAGCTGCCGTGTTTTTTAGAACACAAAAATTAGCGCGAAGGGCGGTACTGCACAAGAAACCAAGGTAGATAACCCCTGAGTCTATATTTCCACTCTGAAGGGTCTAGGTCACTGCTGTTATTTGCGTAATCAGCACCAGCGCACTTCTCTGTGCTGCACTGCACCTTGCTCCCCTAAAAATCGCGGGCGCGAGAGAAGCAAGTCTTGGCTGTGCACATCACGTCGCCGAACAAAAAAGAAAAAAAGGCGAAAAAAAATAATGACTCTAAAGCACAGATGATAAGGTATGCATGCTACCAGTAGAAGTCTCGCGTGTGGCATTGAGCCGACGAAAGGGGAGGCCTTCAACGTGAAAATGATGGTCCTCTCATCATACCGTAGTGTTTTGCACGTGCAACAGGTGTCTGTTTCTCTTCAGCACGTATGGTGTTCCCCTTGCAATTGCCGCCTTTCCCTTCGTTTCCGATTTTCTCGCATCACATTCTTCAGAACACCACCTACAAGTACCTGTCGTTCGTTTTGGTTATTAATAGTTTTCTTTTTTAATTTCTTTTCTCCTCTTATTTTATGGTCTGGCTTGTTTTGTCGACTTTGTTGTGTTCTCGTCGCTGGTGCGCTCGCACTTCACTTGCTTTACCTTGATGAAATGCGATTGTTCGGTTTACTCTGTTTCACGGTCGTCTGTGACCACAGTCGTTGTATCTCTCTCGGATGAATCAGCACGGACTCTGGGTGTACTGATGATGTCGTTGGGTGGACAGAACGGTTTGATGTGAAGACAACAGCAGTCGGTGTAGTATGTACCGGAATACGAGTAGTTTTGTGTTTTTTTCTTGTTTTTATCCCTTCTTCGCATAATCTTTGTACTTTCCCCCCTCTTCTCCCTCCTTATTATTAATAGGCGTTGTAACTCAGATCCAGGCTCTTCTCGTCCCCCGCCCACTATTATACGGTACCCGCCTTCATTTTTATCGCGGGGAAGTTTCCAGCTGCATTTCTTCCGTCATTGAGTCGCATCGAATTGTGCCTGCCCACACTGCTAGGCGCTTCTCAGTTGATTCCTTTGTCTGCGCAGTTTACTTAGTCCATATGCCGAACTTTTTAGGGGCCCATGCAAACTACATAGCGACTGACTGCGACTGACATAAAACGAGAACGATCTCTATCGAGTGGCTAGGAAAACCTTGCAGCGGAAGGATGAACATTGAAACTCGCATGTGTACAACTCCGCTTTTTTTTTTTTCAGTTCTGACACATCTCCTGCCCGATGCAGCCCGTCCTGCTTCGTGTGGACGGTGCTGCTGCCGTAAGTCGTCGCACAGACTTTTGAGACCGTGTCTGCAGAAGAGCTGCAGTCCCAAAGCGGTTAGTCTACGGGTGTCCAGGTGTGTGTGTGTGTGTTTTCGTCGCATTAAACTAGTATTTCCACACATACGTATACATTCAGCACAACCGCGGTGGGTACCCGTGGTGATGCTTAGAGATACAGAGAGGAGCTCTGTGTGTGTTCTTCACATCAAGTAATATCTCTTCACCCACATGCTACATCCAGCACACAAGCCGTGTCCGTGCCGACGGTGCCTATAGAGAGACGGGCTCAGTCTGTGGTCGCAAACTAAGAGCCATACCGGGTGCCCGTAGATTGGGATAGCGTTCACCTAACTATATTTCCCCAGGCAGTCCCACACTTTCAGTGACACCAGGTACTCATTATTATGATTTTTTTTTTTTTTTTTTTTTTTTTATCCTCCGGCGGATGGGGAAAAATAAAGCTTTAGCTCACCACACTTCCGCGTATTTTCATACGCGTCGTGTGTCGATTTAACTCAGTTGCTTTCGCAGCCCAACGCTAGCTGGCGCACCCTTCGAGTCCCATTGTAGGTATAGCGTAAGCTGTCCCTATCATTGGTCCCCGTTACAACCCCGGCAGCGCAAGCTGCCGTTGTATACGGGTGCGTGTGTATGTCGACCCGGCCTGTCCCCTGAGGGTCAGGTTCGGTGGAGATAGCCACCCGGAATGTCATCTTTCCGGGTAGTGTGGGACTTGCGCAAGCTCACCCACTAACAAAACCCCTGGCCATGGGAGATAGCCTTCCGCCGGACTTGGTCCAGTTACGGTCCACCCTACCCATTCGGGCGTTGGTCCTCGTTCAACCATTTCACCCCAGTGACGTCATTCGGGAGCGGTATTTCGTATAGATAGGTCAGTTCCATAGTAGTGGTTGTGAAAAGTTTTTCCCCCCACTTTTTTTTTTCTTAGGGTGACGATCGTTCCGAAGAGGCATGTACCCTCACGTCAAGGCAATCAAGGTAACATCACATCACGCAAGTGTTGCCACACATAATATTTTATGGCGGCTGCTGCGGCGACAGTGACTGGCATACGGGACACGAAAAACAAATATGCACACCTATAGGTGCTATAAGCCGGTCGCCCTGGCGGCGTATCAGGTTATCCTCGAGCCTGATGTAGGTCCGTTCCGTGAGTTCGAATCCCCCCGAGTGCATACCCGTATAAATTCGTGGGGACTTTTTCTTGCGCACAAAGTGACTTGCGGAAAGCGCGAGAGCGTGAGGTAGCAACACTCGATGAAAAATCGACAAGCAGTTGGGTTGCTGTAAACCCTGTGCGCGATAAAAATTGAAGGCAAGAACCGGGGGGGAGAAGCGACGACGTCTGTGACCACGGCTTGTCCAGAAGAAGCTGGAAAGTAGATATGTGTGTGGGAAAAACAAAACAAAAATAAAATAAAATAATACCAGGTGCACACCTACCAATCTTACTCTCGCACTCGTTGTTGTTTTGTTGTTCTCATCTTAATTAACTCGCATAAAGTCCGTGGTCACAGGACAGGACCCAGTCACTCTGGAGCTGAGGAATACCCCAGGGAAAAACACAAACAAACCAAAGGTAGTGCACGCATATAACACAGCTGACGCAATTCATGCCTCCACCAGAAACATATAAAAGTGAAATCGGGAGTCAGCCTACGATGTGCCAGGTCCGTACTGGTGCATACGTCTCATTACTCGCGCCTGGAAAAACCGACTGTACCGCTTGCCATCCAAGGAAGACTACCACGTGTATGTAGATTGCACGTAGTACCTATCACTACGCATACGCACGTCAGACACACGTCAATTGGACGTGTGCAAGGTTAACTTGTGCGGGGTACCAAAGGGAAAAGGGTTAAAAGGTGCAAGGTTGACTTGTTGTGCGGTCGTCTGCGAAAGGAAAAAGGTGAAAAGGTGACCGCTTCAGGTCAAAAAGCAATATATACTTTTACACCCAAGTATCTACTTGTCTTTTCTTGCTTTTCTTGTCTTTTTCTTCTCTTTGCTTCCCTTTTTCGTCTTGTTTCGTTTTTCTTCTCTTTTCTTTCCTTTCCTTTATCTTCTTTCCTTTTCTTTGTTTCTTTTTCTCCAATTGACTTATGCCTGTTGTGCGTATGCGTAGTGATAGATACTACGTGTAATATATACGTGGTAGTCTTACTTGGGTGACAATCGGAATATTTGGTTCCTCCAGGCGTGAGTAGTGAGACGTATGCACCGGCCTGGACCTGGCACATCGTAGACTGACTCCCGATTTCACTTTTATATGTTTCTGGTGGAGGCATGAATTGCGTCAGCTGTTATTTATGCGTGTACCACCTTTGGTTTGTGTGTGTTTTTCCCTGGGGTATTCCTCAGCTCCAGAGTGACTGGAGCCTGTCCTGTGACCACGGACTTGATTATGCGAGTTAATGTGAGGACAACAACAACAACAAAGGGATGAGTGGGGTATTAGTCTGTTTGACCACTTGCAAAAGGGTTAGCCTATAGCTCACCCCAACGAAGCATTACAGCTTATACTTCGAGGTAATACTCTTGGGCGGGATAGCAGGTCGGCCGGATATACGGGCGGACCTGTCAATATTATAAAAATTAAAATACACTCCAGCTGTGAGATCGAAGATTTCGTCGAAACTCATCTTTGCAAGCTGTGTGTGATACTCCGATCGCGCGCATTACGAGTTGTGTGTCCTCATTAAGGATATAGGTCGGCGACTCCCCTTACAACTACAGCGTAGCTATCAGGGTCAACAGGATGATTTTAGTCAGTCTGTGCGCGGAAACTATAAAACCCGTTTCTGAGGGGGACAAAATCTGACAGCTGTGAAGGGAAAGGGGGGCCTGGTTTTGATCAAAAGCGAGCGGGTTTGGAGGGGGGCGGGGGGGGGGGGGGGGGGGGGGGGAAGGCAATATATCCAAGCAGGGATACCGGGGAGAGTATTTTGTATTTTTAAAGTTCAACATGGGGAAAGTCTGAAATACATTGTGGATGGTGGGATTTGAACCCACGATCCAAAAAAAACATCGTCTGTCGACGACGCCATATATTTGGGATTGTTGTTGTTGTTGTTGTTGTTGTTGTTGTTGTTCTCACATTAACTCGCACAATCAAGTCCGTGGTCACAGGACAGGCTCCAGTCACTCTGGAGCTGAGGAATACCCCAGGGAAAACACACACACAACCCAAGGTGGTGCGCGCATATATCACAGCTGACGCAATTCATGCCTCCACCAGAAACATATAAAAGTGAAATCAGGAGTCAGTCTACGAAGTGCCAGGTCTATACTATACCTGGTGCATACGTCTCATTACTCGCACCTGGAAAAACCGACTATACCGCTTGCCACTCAAGAAAGACTACCACGTGAACAAATATGTATTACGAGTACACGAAGTATCTATCACTACGCATACGCACGACAGACGCAAGTCAATTGGAAGAAAGAAAGAAAGAACAAATAAATAGGAAGAGAAAGGAAAGGAAAGAAAAGAAAAGGAAGGGAAAAAAGAAACCGAAAACGGAAAAGAAAGAAAAGGAAAGACAAGAAAAGCAGGAAAAGGCTCGAGACTAAAGGGATTATTAGTTGGGGTATTATCAATAGTCCGTTTGACCACTTTGTCTTGCAAAAGGTTAACTTATAGCTTACCCACACAAACTAAGCCTTGTAATATACAAGGTACACCCTTACTCAGCGCCATGCACCCCTACCCAAAGTAGCAGATGCGCGTACCATATATCATGATTTGTTTTTCGAAGTATGATACGGTGTGGGATCAGGGTGTGTATATGTAAAATTATGTACTTTCTGCTTTGGGTATGGGTGCATGGATTATGTACACCGGTGAGGGTCGCCAAGGAAGGGTGTACATATTTCTTTCGCCCTGAAGCGTTGTCACCTTTTCATCCTTTTTCTTTGGCAGACCGCACAACAAATCAACCCTGCACTGGCAGACCGCACAACAAATCAACCCTGCACACGAGTGCGAGAGTAAGATACGTCTACAGTAGGTGTGCATGCATGAGTTAGATGTTGTTGTTGTTGTTGTTGTTGTTGTTGTTGTTGTTGTTGCTGCTGTTGTTGTTGTTGTCCTACATCAACTCGCATGATCAAGTCCGTGGGCACGGGGCAGGCTCCAGTCACTCTGGAGCTGAGGAACACCCCGGGGGGGAAAAAACGCAAACAAATCAAAGGTGATACCCGCATATATATCAGAAAAAACGAAAAATATACTTCAGCTGTGAGATCAACCAAACAGAATGTTTTTTTGGTCAAAACTCAGCTTTGCAAGGTGCGTTTGATTCTTCGATCGCGCGTGATACGGGGTGTGTACCCTCGTGAAGGATACAGGTCGGTGACTCCCCTGCTACTGCCAGGGTCAACAGGACTAAGACGTTAAACCTTGTTCTGGGCACGGAAACTGTATAACCCGCATTGAGGGGGACAACACCGGACATATGGAGAATTTAGTATGCATGAACCAATAAGAAGCGTTAAAATATAGTGAGTTAGCTGTTGGAATGGCTAATTGGGTTTCTCTCCCGGGTTTGTACGAAAGTTCCTGTGTACTCCCTGTATATGTGGCAGGTCAGCGGAGGTCCAGCCCAGGCCTGATGCTCGGGTTTTTTTGCTGTCGAGTCATGATGGAACATGCTGTGGACGTCGACCGCTACTGCTCCGAAGTGACCCTTTCTTCTGCTCTTGGTGTAATGCAAAGGCACACTCACACACCTGCGTAAATTATAAAGGTTAAAATACACTCCAGCTGTGAGATCGAATGTTTTGTCGAAACTCATCTTTGCAAGCTGTGTGTGATACTCCGATCGCGCGTATTACGGGTTGTGTGTCCTCATTAAGGATATAGGTCGGCGACTCCCCTTGCAACTACAAAAGTGTAGCTATCAGGGTCAACAGGGTGACGTTAGGCATCCGCCTGAAACATATAAAAGTGAAATCGGGAGTCGGCCTGCGATGTGCCAGGTCCATACTGGTGTATACCTCTCACTATATTCGCGCCTGAAAAAACCGACTAGACCGCTTGCCACCCAAAAAAGAATACCACGTATATATTGCACGTAGTACCTATCACTACGCATACGCACATCAGACGCAAGTCAATTGGAAAAATGAACCAAATAAAAGATAAGAAGAGGAAGGAAAGGAAAGAAAAGGAAATAATAGAAATGATATGCGCACCTTAGGTGTGCATACCTGGTACTGTACTATTTTTCGGCTGCTGACTCTACAACAGCAGTAGGTCATTCCGTACAGCACCGACCAGCGCAGCGCAGCTGAACGCAACGCATACACAGCTGGAAACATGTGAGTGCAACTAGGTAGCTAGGTGGATTGTGGGTCAAGTGGTTCGGTTGATTCGGTCCGGGCGCCTGTCTGTGTGCTTTGGTTGTCTTGAATCTTGTAGCTACTGTATAGTCTTGGATTTTCGTGTGCCCGGGATAGTGGGCAACCTTGCGCGATGAGACAGAGGAATCGTACAACGACGATATGATGTTTTCGCGTTCGTCATTGGTTATTGGTTTTTGGTTTTGGTTTTGTTTCATTATGTTTGTTCTTGCGTTTTGCGTCAAATAAAAGAAAAAAATCAAGCAGCTGAATAAAAAACAAAAAAGCACCCCTGCTCCGTTTTCGAAGCACTACGTGTATAGCCTATAGCCTTCGACGCAGTTCACAGGAAACAGAAAACCCACATCTCCACAAGTGTCAGGCTCGTTTCTTTGTTTCATTTTGCCCCGGAAAATAAAATATAAAATATGAACAACAATTTTGTAAACACGAGGACACAAAGTAGAAACTAGTGGGAAACTACCGTGGTGGCAGCAGCGGTGGTACCACAGGAGCACTATAGTACATAGTACGTTATACATACATGCGTATATGGGACGTGTAGAGGCTCTTTCAACCAGTCAACCGAGACACAACAAAGAGAGACAGATGCAAACCATCACTGGACCAGAGAAGTGTAGGAAATCCCGGGGACGGGGCATATTCGTCCCCGTATACACCCGCGGTAATCACCGGTAGGTAAACACAAAAGGTGATTTGCGGTAAATTACCGGTAGGTAAAGTCCTTTTTCTGCGGTACTTCCCATCACCGGTTTTAATGAATTAAATTACGGGGGCGAAGCCGGCTTTTTTTTGGAAACCCCTTTTTTTTTGTGCCAGCTAGTTTTGTTTTTTTTTAGGTATATTTTTACTTTTCTTTTGACAGCCGCTACGCGTTTTGTTAGTGAAATTGTTTTCGCCATAACTCTTCGAATTGTCTTTAAATCGAACAAGTTTTTTTGCGTTGGGATCCTTAGATTATTTTTTTGCGTTGTATCCCTGATAGTACTACATTATGTCCTTGGCAATGGTGTGCTATTTTACACCGGGGTAAAAGCGTGGGTACACGGCAAACCCTATCATCTTTGCTTGACACGTACGAGGTACCGCAACATATTAAATAATGTTGGTTCAATATAGGAAGACACGGCGCGTTTTCTTACGCCTCGTTCTGCGTCGACAATGCAAGTAACTGCGAGAACGCGAACAGGGGAGGCATTGAACCGTATGCGCGATGAAGCGAAGGCTAGAGCAGACACATGCTACGTTAAATCTTTTTCTGAGGCGCCTCTTGAGAAGCTCTATACCCCACCCAAACATATTCAGATTATGAATTCTGGAAATGAGGGGGGGGGGGAAGGGGGAGGGGGGGGGGGAGTGGGGGCGTCATGCCCAAGAGACTGAAGTCTGGTTCTGGCTATCATCGTCTTGAAATTTGTGGGCCTTCCAATGGCCGTCACAAGATATCGTAAGACCGCCCTGACTTCTTCGCCGTGTTGCGTTCTCTCCCCAGTTCCGTTGATGCACTTGATACCCTCTATGGGCCCAATGCCGTCTTTATTCAGTTCCTAAGGTTTGCTAGTATGACATTTTTTTCTCTTTTCCTTTCCTTGCTCCCTCTTCTTGTCTTGTTTCTTCTTCCTTTTCTTGTCTTTCTTTTCTTTTCTTTCCTTTTCTGTTTGTTCGCTTTCTTGTCTTTTCTTTCCTTTCCTTTGTCTTCTTTTCTTTTCTTTGTTTCTTTTTTCCAATTGACTCGCGTCTGTCGTGCGTATTCGCAGTGATAGGTACTACGAGCAATATATAAGTGTTACGTAGTCTTTCTTGGGTGGCAAGCGGTATATTGATAGTCGGTTTTTCCAGGCGCGAGTAGTGAGACGCATGCACCAGTACGGACCTGGCACATCGTAGGCTGACTCCCGATTTCACTTTTTTATGTTTCTGGTGGAGGCATGAATTGCGTCAGCTGTGATATAGGCGTGTACCACCTTTGTTTTGTTTATGTGTTTTTACCCCTGGGGTATTTCTCAGCTCCAGAGTGACTGGGTCCTGTCCTGTGACCACGGACTTGATTATGCGAGTTAATGTGAGAACAACAACAACAACAACAACATCAAAAACAACAACAATAACAATTTAACAATAACAATAACAATAATAATAACAATAACAATGACAATAACAATAACAATAACAATAACAATAACAATAACAATAACAATAACAATAACAATAACAATAACAACAACAATAACAATAACAATAACAATAACAAAAACAAAAACAATTGTACCCATGCGTCCGCAGTACGCGTTGTGGCCACAAGTCTGAGACGTACAGGCGCGAACAGGCTGACGACGGGGCGGAGGCGGCTGTATCGGAGATGGCAAACCATTCCACACCTTTTTCTGGTCTGCAGATGCTCCACTAATTCCAAATAGGGGCATTACTGAGAGAAGGGAGCTACAAGCCTGCGCTGGCACGACATAAACAGGGTCGCCCACGGGCATTGACGATGGTGCCTCCGGCGGCTCGTCCCCCCCGACCTCGGCGCCACCAAGACTACTTTCCACGGTGACTCCTCTACCATGGCCTTGATCGCTCGCATTTACATCTGCACAACAATGATCACTCATGTCGACATCAATGTCGACATTATCACCCGACGGACCATCAATGCTTCCGCTCTTCAGTCGCTCGTCTGAAACCTCCGCGCCCGCAGGGGGTTCAGGCCGGAGTGGGATCATAGCCCCCCGAGGCACGGGCTGGAGTTTGACCGTGGTCCTGTCCCTCACCATCCCGATGGCTGCTTGCCCCATGCTACTGGGCGTCATAATCCTGATCTGGTAGCGGTACAACTGGTTCAGCGCTTTGTTCTTTTCAACGGTTCGCACGGTATTCACATATTTCCTGGACTGGGTCCATTGGTTCTGGAGGTCAAGCGAGGCCTTCTTGTTGATGATCATGCTAGGGTCACTACTGAGGTCCAGCTGACTAGCCAGCCATTTCTCATGGGTTTGTTCTCACGGGTTTTGTCAACGTCGGCGTTCCACTTGTTGGCGAAACGTCCGCAATCGATTCCGCAAATTACGCGTTGGCCGCTGCTACTGAGTTATTCCTTTCTCTCTTTTGAGGGAAGGAAATGCAAAACCTCGTGGTCGAACTCGTCGGTCTCCGCTGCCGTCTCAACAGCCGTGACCGGGCGCTCGCCTGGAGGTAGACCCTGCATTCTCGCGAAGCAACTGCATATAATCCAAACGACAAATAACAGATTGCAACAGAGTTGCAGCATTGAGACATTGGGGAGTTTTGTCCACCACAGGAAGTGTCATGTATACCGCACACTGGATGTGAGCCCGTTGAGAGGTCCCCATCTGTCAGTCGGTAATTCGCGACCTTCGCCCTCTTCATCGTCTATTGACACCCTTGGTCTTCTAGCATCTCCGTGTCGCTCATTTCGCGAACCGAGGGCAGAGCGTTCAACTCCTTGAGAGCGGTCTGCCAGCCCCCCGCTGTCACAAGCCCGGCTAACTCCCCTGTTTCGCGGAAGTTCATGGTGGACTCCCACCCCGCGAAGAGTGGCTCTTCGAACCACCCCCATGTCAAGCTTTGAAGGTACTCCATGTCATAGTGGCTGTACCAGCCGAGGAACTTCGAATCCATACCTCTCTACTTGCCTGCATAATAGATTATCGATACAGGTTGACGGCATATCGTTGCGGTGTCAATGGTCGAGCTAATAGATGGGTAATACAAACGGGATGTGTATGGTTGGACCGACCGACCAACCGGCTAAAAAAGGGCCGTCCAGAGAAAACACAAGGTTCAAAGAGACCGGACACAAACGCGCCATTCAAAAGCAACTACAAACCAAAAATTGCGCATCTGCCATGTGATGATTCCGCCTGTAGTTGGGCAGAAGCATAGAATAACGCGCCATCATCGGGGATGTTCGATAGGCGCCCATCAGGCGACGCCGCGGCGTGTGGGAGCTCTCGACTCGGTTGGTCCCCCGCATTGACCGCAGCTTGTCCAATCCGTCCGTTGTCTTCCCTGAGATCTGGTACAAGGGGACCTTGCGTGGGTCTGGGTCACGGAGACACTCCTTCGCCACGTGCTCGCGTAAGTTCTTCGCAGCCTTTTGCGGGGCGTCAAGAACGGTTCGTCTGAAGAGGACACGATGGTGAGCATGTTATTACAAATTTGGGTTACTGACAGCTCTGAACACGCGATGTATTCAAAGCTGACCCAGCATTAAAAGAAAACGTAAGAGGAGCTCAAGCGTAGGAGTGACCGCACGGAGACTTGTGTGCGAGGCCTGCAGTAGAGTTTATAAGAAAGGAGTCGAGACTAGACCCGTACCTGGCGCATCCGTCCTGACGAAAGCGGAACGTGTCGATGGCGTCGATACCATGGCCGCGCAATCGGTGGAAGGGGCACTACACGTTGAACATGCGTTAAGAGACGTGGGTCGTAAATATTCTCCTGATGTATGCTTTAACCTCCTTTTCAGTCCACGTCGAATGCTTGGCCGCCATCACCTCAATCACCTGAGTAGTCCTTCAGGATCTAGAACTGCCAGGGCATCCCTCAGAGCTGCTCAAAAGAGGCGAAACGCACCATGTGATTTTCGTGCAACGCCTATGAGTCGATTTTCAGCGTGGAACAGGGCAAGCTTGATGTCAGGCCCGCACTCACGCTCCTTTGAGAAATCTCGCCACCGGCCTCATTGGCCGGGAGAACTGAAGGCGCTGCTGAACCGTGACAATCGTCCATCCCCACTGTGCCTGGTAATGTTGGCGGCGGTCCCGCGGGAAGCCGCCCAGTTCCAGGAATTATATGGACAGGTGGCGGCCCTTCGGGCAATGTGGAATTCGTCTGATACCGGAAGTGACAGCGCGCAAGAACGGACGATTGTTAATGTCACGATTAAACGGCCCTCACGACGCTTCGAGCAACTGCGTAGCTTCAAGCACACCTCTGGAAAAATACCGCATACAGCTCCGATCTCACGACTTTTAATTGTGCTGAACTCACCGCCTCCCACAGCACGATACCCCCGATGCGTATCTCGTCCAGCGCACGGGGCTTTCCACCATTCTCGCTGGGGTGTATGGCCAAGGCACCAGGAACAAATATTTTTGCCAGCTGCAGTACCATCCGTCCAGCTCCACTCCTGTTCCCAATCGCCAGGCCCGTGTCTCCCCACGTATTTCCTCCGGGATAGTCCATCAGGGTTCCCAGCGCCACTACGCGGCAGTTGGTCTTCGTGTACAAGCGTACAGAATTGCCTATACTTCAAGCGTCCCCGCATTCGAACGCCGCGCCTTGCGTAGGGGGTCCGCCCTCTCCATGATGTGGCGAAAGAGGAGGGCGGACGAGTAAGAATCAAGCGCTGCGTATGTCACCTGGTCAGATTCGACTTTGTATCCGAGAACATGGAGGCAATCATCCAAGAGTGCTGTGGTTTATGTATATACAAAATATATTTGCTGCGATTAGGTACATGGTATTTTCGCATGCAGTAGTGCTATGCACTACGTAAATACCGTGAATAGCCTGTGAACGCAATGGCGAAGTACATGAAGGCATACCCACATCAGTGGTTGGGTTGAAAGGAGCGGGGGAACGAGCACGTGACATTCAACGTCAACTTGGCAATTCGCGCTAATTTACACATGCAGATTATGATATTTGCCGACCTGCTGGGGCGACAGGGATGTTTCCGAGTTGCTCATTCGAACGCCGTCCTCGGGCAAGCGGCGTGACAAAAGTGTCTCTACCAGCGCTGCTAGCGAGCGTGCTCCGACTCCGACGGCAAGATGCTTTCCTGCTAGTTGGCCAAGGTCTGCTGGCGCCTTCCCGTCTACACCATAGCTGTTGCTCACGAGTGTCAGGTCACGGCCAACCGAAACTCCCGCCTGCGGAGTATGGTTGTGAGAGACAGCGGCAAAGTTAGGGAGCAAGCGGCGTTATCTTGTATCTGGGGTGCGTGCTCTTGCGCGCTTATGCCACCGCGTAACATGCTTTATTCCTGGCTCAAGTTGAGACTCACCGGCGTCGAAACACGAAAATCGACGTATTTTAGGCCGTGCGCATCACGCATGTAAACCGACTCACCTTCAGCACGCTCTCTTGTTCTCGATAAGCCCCTTCAAAGCCTTTGGCATGATTCCAGGTTGATGCTTGCGATACTTCAGGTGGAATATCGCCGTGTATCCACAAAGCGCTGACGTCTGTACTGTGGCGCGACTGGGCGAGGCCCCGAAGCTCGCACACTCCACTCACAATCGAAGCCGAGCATCGCAAGTTCTGACTGACGGGCGCGCTTCAACAGCTGGGTGCATGCGTGGGCAGACGACTCGCATTTGTCAGACTTGACGGCGATGATCACTGCGGTTTCGCCGGCAGGTAACGTGAGGTCGAGCAGCGGGAGGTTGGCTTTGCCGACGGAGGGTAACGCGCCTGGGTCCGTCAGAGGCTTAGAGGCCGGCCCGAGGGAGGATTGGAACACCTTCCTATCCTCGCAGCACACGTCTATCCAGACCACCTGCTGATGGGTTTTTTGCGAGGAAACGAGTCGAGTCCAAGAGGAACGGTAACCTTCAGCATCGACAACTCTGAACAGGAAGTCGCAATTATCGACCTGTTACGTGGTCCACGACATGTCATTTCCCCTACGGTGGACAAGACGTCGCGCGCAAAGGCATCGGTTGTTTGAACTACAGTTCGGTTGATGAGCGGCTGACACACTCGCCGCGGCAGTGCAAGAAAAACCCAGACACACCTGGATGGGAAGAAACTCTTGAGTGTTGAACCGGTGAGCACGCGCTTTCAAGCTAGGCTCCAGCTCTGCCATGGATCCGACGCTGACGTGTCGCATGGGTCGCTACGGGCAACATGGGCGCAGGGGAAACGCAGGGCGAGCCGGTGCAAGTTAGAACTCCCCCCCACGATCATAAATATTGTGAAGTTTACAGTACCAAAGCTTGGGCTATCTCTCGTCTTCCAATGGTGCAATCTTACAGCTTCGGGAATCAATCGTTTTCACCTGCATCACCACCTGGTGGTATTCGTTCACGATGGTGTACATTCCGCTAAGAACCTTCTTGTGTCTGCCAATATAATCGCCTTCACGACGTTGTGCGACCATCCCCTGCGAGGTTCGTGCCGTCCACCTGCTGCTGCTGCCGATAATACCAGGCAGGGCAGTTTGCCCTCGAACGTAGCAATCCAAGCGCTTTGAAGAACGGCGGCGCTAGGTGGTCTGCCATTGTAGCCTGTCTCATCGTCGAAGTCACCGAACATCGGGGGGGTTTGCAGCGGCTCGTTCTCCTTCGCAAAGGGAGACTGCTGTTTCCGGCTCTTGGTCCTCGCGAAGCGCGCGTAATATCTGGTGATGTGGACGGCGCAAGAGTTGTCAAAGTGTTTCAGTACAAAAGTGGCAAACGAGAACAGCCGAAGGCTGTCGCAGGGGGTACACCTTGAGTTTCGCTGTCGACTACATGCCACTTGCGGTACAGCAATGGCTCTGCAACTGGCGCAAAAACTGATTTAAACAAAATGCTTTGTTGACTCAGCGTAGTAGCGGCGGTACCTATCGCGAAACCGAAAAAAGAGAAAAACGGAAGGTTGCAAACTATTAGGGTAGCTACTCGCGTGACCCTAAAAATTACGCTCATACCGTTGCCTTGATTTTATAACTAATTTTCAAGGACGTCAGCCGTGAGTTCGACGAATTTCAGGTCAATCCTCACCTTTGCAAGCTGCGTTGTTGGTACTCGTAATATACTATATGAGTGAGTTTTTATTGGGAGGTGTCTTATTTTTTGTCCACTATAATGGTAAGTGTTGGTATTTATACTTTGGGTGGGGAATTTTGAGCTAGGTAAAACATCACATCTATTTTATAGATTTATTACTGTCGTTTTGCATCTACAGACAGCGCGACTACTCTGAGACTGCTGTTTCGTCCAATAATACACATCGACGAAACCGTTGCTCACCTGAGTTGCATCTTCATGTGATATTCCAGGTAGTTCTCATGAACATCGTCCACGAGTGTTGCCAGACCCATAGAGCTCACGCGGGTCTGTTCGATGCGAGTGGTGAGCTCCACGGCTACAGCAGAACGCCGTAAGATGACGGCTGGGAACAGCTCCTGCAGGTCCCGCGGAAGCAGCCGAAGCACACCTGGATTCCAAGCAGCGAACTTGCACCTGACGCCGGTGCTTCTTCTGTTTGCCTTGGTTTGCTCACTCCGCCTTTCGCAGTTGTTGCATCGATGCTGCATGCCCATCATCTCAAAGTTTTAGTGCTCTACATAGACTGTTCGGCTAGGAACATTGGTGGAGCGGGGTAAATTCGAGCTTCAGCTTTTTACAAAACGGAACACAAATAAAATGTTCCTGATGCAGTACGAGCGCACTCTTAACGACGAAATAAACCGTCACTATTAATAGTCCCAATAATGTACACGACGTGCAACAGCTGTAGAACTAATAATAATGTACCTGTGTACGTGCACGCCCATGATGATGGTGATGACCAGCATGGGCGGATGGGTTCACGAATAATGTTGTAGCGGCATCTACCAGGGGTACTTTGATCTAAACGTGTACAGGTGCATCTGGGATATGACGCGCACTAGAAAAACGCGCAAAAATGGCAGGCTGATACTTGTATAGTCTAAGGAAAATAAGAAAGCCGGGAGGCGCTGTGAAGTTAGTGTAAGAAACCGTACCCTTTTCCAATTTAATAAATCCCTACTACTGTATGTAGTAGCTGTGTGAATGGAGCTATTACTAGAAACAGGGATGGCCCAGGTTGGGTTTCTCGCTTGGGACAGCGTGCTTTTTCTACACTACTAACTTCAGTGTAAGGACTCCCGAAATTCTTTATTTTCCTCCACGTATCAGCGTGCCCGTTTCTTACCCGGTGTCTTGTGCTGTACACGGCATGTGATATCAGGTATCATACGATACGAGTAGTGTACTCGAACATATTCCCATGTGTCCTGTGCTCTGTACGAACTACAAGCAGAAACTTACGCGCCAGCCATATGACACAGAACAGCACACCTGCTGTTAAGAACCAGAAGTTTGGACCCAGGCCGGGTTTCTTATGTGGGAGATGGTGTGTTCTACACTAACTTCACGTACAGTACTCTGCAGAAATACACCTAGTAAAAAACAGAAATGCTGGCCCAAGCTGGGTTTCTTGGGAGAGGGTGCGTCCTTCACTAACTCCAGTATAACGGCCTCTGAAGCTATCATCTCCCCTGATATCTCAGGCTGGATTGGCTATTTCTACGTTTCTTATTATTAACAAGTGTCCTGTACTGCTTTATAACGGTTCCCGGATTGCTCACTTTCCTTTCATTCGCCTGCCTTTGTGCTTACTACCAAGTTTCTTATTAGCTGCACAGTACACGACACCTACTGCAAATATGAATTCTGACCCAGGCCGGGTTCCTTATTTACGATCGAGCGTGTTCTACTGCACACTAACTTTAGCATAACAGTCACCCGAATTTCTTACTTTCCTCAACACATGAGCCTGGTTTTGTTATTGCGGCGTTTGCTCATTATTTAATACGAAGGTGTCCTGCACTAGACTACACCTTGACAAAAACGGATCTTCAATATTCGTACGAGTACGAGTATAGCTCAAGAACTCACACGCTCCGAGCTCTCACAGAATGGGCACGGGGGAAAGGGTCGAGGAACTCCCATATCCACACGAAGACAAGTCTCCGCCAGTGAGCGTGGAGGTCCGGCACCTTGGAATGCAAGGGATCATCGGGATGGAACCACGATGAACCACGATCCAGCTACCCACGCGCCCAGTGCTTCACACCGTGGCCTTTTCGCGTCATCTCGCCGTCAACATCCTTTTTGACGCTGGCGATAAATGAGGCCATGGCGGGCTCTTGTCCCCCAGTCATGGAGTCTGAATCAATCGCGGACGAGGCGTTCACAGCAGCAGCAGCAGCAGCACGGGTAGCAGTGCTTGCTTGGGGTGACTGCGCAACTTGTGCCGGTGTCCCAGCTGCTGTTTCTCTTGCACCGGGACCATGGTCAACACTTCTGGCATCGTGCACGCTGCCAGAATAATCACTGTCAGACATTCCAGCCCCAGACTCCAGTAAGTCCGCACGCATAGATGCGCTCGACAACTCAGCCCCTGCCCCTCTCCCTGCCGGACTCGCATCCGTCAACGGATTTTATGAAGAATATTTTAAGGACGTCAGCCGTGAGTTCGATGAATTTCAGGTCAATAGTCTACTCATCTTTGCAAGCTGCAGATTTGTACGAACTGGTGGTCCCAAGTTTGCCTCGCGTGGTCCTTTTGGTCCAGCTCACGAACCTAACCTGTTCTTCAATAATTGCCAAGGTAAAACACGGCAATCTGAACACCAACATTGTTGCTAGGAAATCCTACTCTTAAATCGTGCCCTAACTCAAGCTTGTGCAGTGCAATGCCGTTACAGCCGATGTCCTCTTTCATGTCCAGCTTATCAGCAGCATATATATGTTAATGCATCAAGATAAGTATTGCCCAGGCAGAGCAGCAATCCCAATATCAAAAGGTCTCAATCTCAAGTTCAGTACATTTTTCCCACATAAAATAAGACAGTAACTCGTACAGGAAGGGAAACATCCAACAAGCGAAAATCTGTTGGGAAAACCTTTCAAACAAGATCACTAACACCGTCTTCACATCAGATTCCATTGCCCAATAACAACATCGGCGCCCCTGCTTTGTACTCTGTAGGAAAGAGCAAACAACAGCATCTCTTAGATAGAAAAACAACTCGATTCCAACTCTAGCAGCCCTCCTGCTATATACTCCCCAAGAAGAGCGAATGCAAACGCAAACGGCAAAACGAGTCCGTGTGCAACGGTTTGGTGTGAGAATCAGCATGTTACTATGCGGACGTACGTGTGGACAAAACTCGAACTCCCCGTTGGCCACGCAACAATATCACTCCAAATTGAACACTACCACAAAACGTTACCGTTACTGCTGCATCAATGCATGATTTCAAGACACAATAACATAATACCAATCGCTCAAATCATGCCTCCATAGACTATATATGCAGGAAATACGAGTATACGCCAATCAATAATAGACACCGTACCATACGTTTGATATCTGGTTGTAATGATCTGGCATGGCGTGTCGGGAAACATGCCAGTTCGCGGTAAGGTCAGCCACCCTAGAACTCGCGTTAAATCACAGACCAGTTAGCAAGCGGGACACTCGGGACGCTCCTGCCATTAGATAGAGCTGGTCATATCTTCCCTTGCAGCCTATCACACAATGCTATCGTATGCCATGTATGTCGCGAATTCATTGGTTGCTATGCCCGTGGAGTGTTAATGCAATTCCCCCCTGCTCGGCAAACGGTATCCAACTAGCTCGCGCGTACATTTAACGCATTCCTAATGCACAACACAAAATACAAAATTTCTTAATATACGATGGAAAATCTCTGCGCCCGCGCGTGTACAATCACCCCCCCCCCCCCCCCCCCGTACTCGGCACATTTCATTGGTCGCAGCGTACGCCGAGCATGCAGTCACACACCCCCTTCTGCTCGGCAAAACCGACGCGTCCAATTTGATTCAGCCACCCATCAAGGTAGAAGAAGAAACCAACATCGCGTTTCCGTGACAGTTCCAACCAACACCCCGAAAGGCAAAAAAAAAATCAAAATCCCACCCTAGTCAAATCTGCAACCAGAAACAGTGCCCATGTCTACACGACAACAAACTCGGATTCTGTCATCCAATTACTCCCAGCGAAAACGATGAAAAGCATATCGCAATTTCGCTCACACGGTATCGATCCGAATAATATGGCCAACTCTGAAAATCAGAGTATTACATGTGCCTGGTACCGACATAAGATTATTCAGCATCAAAACATCGTTATCTTGTTTTCTTGTCCTGCTGCATGCGATAAATCAAAGATGTCACCATTACAGGAAACCACGTGAAGACTCAAAAAGACGCAAGACTTCACGATGAATATCAGGTACCAGGGCATCAATCCAAACAAATGTCGCTTTTGTTGCAGCAGAGAGTTGGATCTCTATCGCAACGAACGGGATAGTGCTGCTATGTCATATCATCATGTTGTAGCTGAGAGTTAAATCTCTACTGCAATAATAACAGGATGCTGCTGATATGTCATATCATGCCTTGTTGTAGCAGAGAGTTGGATCTCTACTACAATAATAACAGGATACTGCTGCTGCTATGTCATATCATGCCTGGTACTACAACGTAGATGGTTAGCTCGCACCAGGTATCAGACAAGGGTAAATACTTGGTACGTACTAATAATAGCAACAATCATGATCCGCCATGGACAAGGAGCATCACACGATCGCTACACGTCTCCCAGTATTCCACCAACCACAGAAATTAGTACACGTACTGTAACTCGTACCTGGTATCATGTTATACTCTACTACTACGTTATCATATCTGGTAAAACATACGCCATGGGCAACGTCAATCGGCGGCCGCATGCCCTCATATGATACGTTGTACGACGAGAAAAGAGCAAGCAACCCTACGTCCTTCATTTCATCTGCACTAAATGGTGTACTTCTGTACGTCTGCGGATAGCAGAGCATGGTATCACACACACCTCCCGCGTGATTCTGCACGCAGCAAAGACGACCTGACGAAAAACATCAAATATCACTATGTGACACAGGGAAGCACGAAAACAAAATAAAGTCCAGTCCGCCACCGCCCCAAGATTTTCCATAGGCAAGCGATGCTACAGTCGAACATATCATGCCTCGAGAATGCCGGTGAAGCCTTGCCCAGGCCAAACGGGAATGATTATGTTCCATCCCATCTCCCATCCAACCTTTTGCTGCTGCCGGTACTGCTGCTGTTGTTGTTGCTGTCACTGCTGCGCATGTTGCCTCCCTCCTCCTCGTTTCCCTCGCCATACCCCCCCCAACAGTACCCGGTTCATGTTCCGGTGGAAGCGGTGGCATCCTATATTTTGGTGTGCCCGGGTCAAACGGATGCGTTGATGCACGACGCTGCCCCATTTCTGTTGCGACGCCGACCTTCTTGTCAACCCCGTCCCACTGCTGGTCGCCATAGCCCGCACCTTGGCCCATGATTGTGCTCCACCGCCCTCACTCTTGCTGCTGCTACTGCTGCCTCACTGCAGGACTCTTTGTCGCTCCCACCTCCTCTGCTGACGTCACGTCTGGCTGAGTCGCGACCTCCGATGATACTCTCAGTTCTCTCTAGGCTGCCAAGTAACCTTCTGCCGAAGCCGCTGCAAGGTATTCCGCTGCCGTATACTCCGCGTCTCGCTCAGTCGATGCCTCGGCTAATACCTCCAGTGATCTCTCAGCTGCCACCCACGATGTTAAAGCCCTTGCCACCTCCGCCGCATGTCTCGCCGTTGTTGCGACGTCAACTTCCTTCTCCAGTTCTAATATACGCAGCCGAGGCAGCTCATCCCCCTCTAGTATGGTAGCACCCCTTCAGCAGGTCCGGTCCCGGACCGAAACTATATCGTGTTGTCTAGAACTGCTGTAGATGACGCAAGCTGTGTGGTTGCGCGACTTGCCCCGATGCCGCATATAGATGAGGAGAATAAAATGTAGACTTTTGCTCACCAACCACAATACACCCGGGAGTATCGTACCGTTCTGTCACAGACTCTCATTCACACCGGAAATAACGAAGCGGTACCAGTTTGTCACGCACTTCGTACACACACGAGTGAGCGTACCAATTTGTCGAGGACTCTCCGAGACTATATATGCGGGCGGTATCGTTGTATCACTCAGCCGGGTCGTACCGGTATCATCATCGACTGCGACCGTGCGGCAGCCTTCCACATGAAGGAGCCTCAAACATATACCAATAATGCTTCCGCATATACCATGAAACCCAAATATCTGCACACCCGTATCTGAAACTGGAGTACCACGAACAATGCCGCAACACACGATTTTAGGCTCTACCATTCGATCAGGAACGACGCTACGGGCGAAAAAAATGACTTCGGTGATGGAATCTGAATTGACCGGAACCAGCGGCATGCTGTCCATGTATTATTTGCCCTATGTCTTCTGTGTGTCTCTCGTCTGCGGGTCGTTGGAAGCTGCGGTTCTCGACATGTTGGTGGCCCTCGCAGGCGTGCAGGAAATCATTTTTGGGCTATTCTTTTTTAGCGTTTTCGCTTTCTCGATAATCTTAATCCCGAAAACAATTAAAAAAATTATTTCATTTTAGTCCCCAAAAAGGTGTAGGTAGTTTAGGTGGTTTAAACAAGTAGTCTTTAGTCTTTGGTGACTCGGTGTTGTACATTTGGCTAATCGATTGATTCCATGTTTATCTTCGTTTGTCCAGTCTCAGCTTCGATTCTGTGTTTAGGTTGGGCCCTGGCCTTTAAGTCTCACTTTAAGGGGCGTAAAGGGAAATAGCAAAAATAATGTGGTCGAGGCATAATTTCAAGGATCAAGCCGTAACTGTCTTAACGAGCCGTAAGAGCCTTCAGCAGATAGGCACGAGCCTTTAAAAAATCCTTAGTTCAGCCTGAAGCTGTTACATACTAAAAGACGTATCCCACGCCAATTCCAAGTATTTTGTCCCCAAAATTGATTCGAGTATATAGGCACGAGGATGACCTACCAAGCCACCGGGGACGCCAGCGTGGCAGATCTGAAAGGGTGAATATACATCTCGCCTTAAAATGTCTACAATAGAGAAGGAAGCGCCGGGCTTGTGACGTACGTCATATTTCGTTACGGTAGTGTTGATCGGTACGTTTACGGCATAACTCAATGTGGGTTTACCGTTGGACAACAAAACGTACATCTGGGTATGCAGCCAAAACAAGAAACAATGAGTCTGTACTACTTAGCCGTCAAGTCTGGGTATCACGTCGCCACCACTCAAGCTGGTGTTATGCCCCGGTAGATGCCGCTGTGGATGCGCGCACGTGCAGCGAAAAAACAAGTGTATGCTGCAGCGGCAGACTATAAAGAAAAAAGTAACGCCGCTGATTAAACACGTTTTTTTAAAGTAACGTTAGTCTATATTTTCAGCATCCGGCCCAACGACAACAGCACATGATGTATCCAAGTTGCAAACACGCAAGAGTACCGGCTGCCTGCCAAGTGGTGCGCTGCGTAACTGCTGTGCGCTTCGAGGCGACGAAGGAGTTGAGCGCTTGGTCGCTCCTCCTGTCAACTGTCCAACTCGTCAACGTTCCCTGCCCCGCTCCGACAGTCATTTCGGCCTGCGGCCTGCCAGGCTGGCTGCCGGCTGCCGCTTGTGCTTGTGCTGCTGCTGACGTTGACGCTGGCACTGGAGCTGGGGTTGCAGCGGCGGCAGCAGGATGTGAGCTATCACGACCTGGACGTCCGCCCGCAGCAGATTCGGACCGATCTTGGGCAGGATCACCACTTCCTTGTTGCTGGGACGCCCTGTTGGGTAGACATTGGCCACTCCGAAGGCAGTAGGTGACATGTAAAAGGTGTTACGTCCGTGTCCGCGAGAGGTGGTACCTAGCGAGCTGGCGTCTGATGTGTGTCTCCGGGTCTCCCCGCAAAGTACACGCACAACAAATATTTAACCCCGGCCCCATACTTTTTGTAGTTCCAGTCTAACGACGTAATTGTTTGACGCGATGATCGCCGAAAACGTCCCTTGAAGGCCTCTTGCGCCGTCAGGCATCGAGCCTTACTGTATGAAGGCTCGTGTAAGGCTCGAAACAGCCCTCAAGGCACGCCATTTCCAGAAAGGGGCTTTGAGGCAATTTTTAAGGCAAGCCTTAAATAAAGACCAGGGCCTAGTCCAGGTGTTGGGTTTAGATTCAAAACGCCCCGCTTGTACGAGCCTTCTAAATAAAAAATAATGAACTGAACCACGTACACTCCATCCGGCTGTGAGATCGAAGACTCCGTCGAAACTCATCTTTGCAAGCTGTGTGTGATACTCCGATCGCGCGTATTCACTGGGGGTGTATCCTCACGAAGGATATAGTTCAGCGACTCCCCTTAGAACTACAGCGTAGCTTGTGCCGGGGTTAACAGGGTGATTTCAAATCAATCTGCGCGCGGAAATGTTGAAGCCCGTTTTTGAGGGGGATGGAATCTGAGAGCTGTGGAATGCACCAGTTTATTATGTACCTGGTATATATCATGTAGTTACTTAGTTTTAGTATGACCGATGATGGTGAGGGGAGGGGGGCAGGTGTAGGCGGGACAGGTCGCATAAATGAATAGGAGCGTGCTGCTTGCGTAGTGCTAGTAGGTGATGGCGAGGGGCGGCGTGGAATGGGGGTGGGGGCTAATTGGAATTTAAAGACCATGTAAATGAACTGGAGCTACTGCACGGGGGGCTCGAAAGGTAAAAAGATGATATCACCTGTCGGATAGTGTTTTAATTTTGGCGGATTGTGTGTTTTGGTGGGGCGGGGGTGGAGGGACGAAGGAGAGGGGGGGGGGGGGGGGGGTAGTAGGCGGGGGGGGGGGCGGGGGGGGGGGGGGGGTAACGGAGGCAGAGGGGAGCTAAATATGCTACCTTCATGCTGAATGCAGATGCTCAATATCTCAAAAGAAAGGTTATGAGGTGGATGGGAGCAAACTGTTGTACGTCGAGTTGTTTTCACGTTAATGTTATTAGCATTTTCGTGTTTTTTTTTTTCGTACATTAAGATGAATACTACCAATGATACTTAAAATATGCTGTTGTTGCGTTATTTTTGTGTATGTACGCTGTGTGCGTTACTTTTGTGTATGTACGCTGTGTGTGTTGTGTGTTGTCCTTACACAAAACCGTTATTCCTGCCCAACGACATCGGTACACCCAAAATCCGTTCTGATTCATCCTAGAAATATACAAATTCTGAGCGATCTTAACGTGGCAGAAATACCACCGCTCGCTGCGGTAAGCGCTTTCACCCGACCACACATATATATATATATATATATTCAAAGGGATAGGGTTAGGGTCGGGTACGGGTCCGTACCTCAGCAAGCGCTGCGTCTCTAGTCTGACGCGGTTGGATACAAGCATACCTACCACGGTATCTTGAAATCGCGAGATAGCACACCCCCCTTGGACGAATGTCGGGGCTGATGTTCTCGAGAACGGGGAGAGAGTGCAAGGTTGCTAAACGCCTATTAATAGCGTCCAAGGCAATGCTTTGACGAGATTATATTTTCAAAGCCTCGACATTTTTTGCCGCGTGTGCCCCCCCCCCTTGTTGTGGAGACAATTGGCTCTGAAACGCATTTTTTTGTTCTTGGGCGGGGGGGGGGTTATTTCGCGCTTTGACGAGATTATATTTTCAAAGCCTCGACAATTTTGCCGCTTGTGCCCCCCCCCTTGTTGTGGAGACAATTGGCTCTGAAACGCATTTTTTGTTCTTGGGGGGGGGGGGGTTATTTCGCTCTTTCTGTGCACTGCCGTAGTATTTTCATTGATGAGTTTTTTCGAACTATGTGCGAGGCTGTTACGTCTACGGACTGGTTAACGATGCGATGCGACTGCACTGCTGTATTGCTGTTGATAGTAACAGTAGTACACCAAGGCTACGGTGTTGTAGTATCATGCTCTAGTAGTATCATACCCCCATTTTCTTTACCGTTTCCAGCACCCACGCGGGTGGCGTCTTACATCACCGAAAAAAAGAGACTGTTGGCGATTGTTTTGGCCCAGCGTAGCTTACCAATCCTTCGCGAATTCAATCCGTCAACTTGAATCATGACGGAGCTGAAGACCAGCAAAATAGCACGCGAGTAACCACTGAAAATATGTCGGCCAAAATTCTCCCCCTTCCGCAGCCTTGGCCAACAACGCAACTCAACACGCGGAGAAAAAGGGGACACACGGACACACAACAAGCTTTCGGCAAGGGGGCGGGGGTTCGTCAAGGGGGCGGGGGGGGGGGGGGGGGGGCTCCTGAAAGGAGCAGAAAGACGTCCAAGAATATATACTGCACGGGGAAGAAGCCTGGCAAGAGGAGGAAGCGAGAGAAAGCCCGTGCACTCCACGCAAAATAGGTAAAGGAAGCCCGGCGTAGCATCAAACACAAAAGGGGAAAGGGGGACGGGGCTGGCAACGAAGAGAGCAATAATTTGTTGTTTTTCTTCGGAAAGCACCCACTGAGAGTTTTTCGATTTACAGTTAAACGAAAAGGGAAATGGTCAAAGGGGGGTTTCTGCCCGAGTTTTTGGGTCATTTGGAGGTACATAGAGAAACAGCCGCGGAAGGCCCCAGACGGCCTAAATTCAATTCTGACGCGCTGCCCTGACGCCCGCAGCCCATGCCGAGCACGCACACCGAGGTATAGATTTTTTCATGCACACCAATGTGCGCATATAAGTCATGCGCACTTACCTACCTCACTCTCGCACTCGTGTGCGAGTTTGCCTTGTTATGCGGTCTGCCAAAGGAAAAGGGTGAAAAGGTGACCGCTTGGGGGCGAAAGAAATATATACACCCTTAGCGGCCCTTATCGGTGTGCGTATCCCATGCACCTCTACCCGAAGTACTGAATTTTATATGTACACACCCTGATCCCACCCCGTATGATATTCGGGCTAGGTTAGGGTTTAGGCTTCTTCTGGTCGGGTTGGGACCTGGTACCAGGTATATGAAACACTGACAGCAGTCTCGAGGCTCTGTCTCTGTGCTTAGAATTGCAGAGGTGGCACCGAAGTATCTGTTAAGATCACTTGTGAAGAAGGAAGAATATAGTTTGAAGGTGACGCTTATGTGGCCAAAATATGGAGACGAAGGAGAATGACAGAGGTGGGCGGTGTCTTCTCTCGTTGCCACGCACAACGCCCATGCTCCGAGCACATGTACTCTACGGGCGGCTGTGGTAGCCGACCGTCCGACCTATAGCGATAATCTGTAACGTTCCCTAAAATATTGTTGGATATTTATGGTGGTAAGGTTATCTTACGAGACGCATTCAACGTCCCGAGAGCCCGAGAGATATGTTGGATACAGTGCGTCGGCGAGAAGGAACAGACTTGATCTCGCCGCGTATTATATTTCCCCGTATTCATCTACATCGAGATACTTCACTCGTGCAGAGTGACTGCACATCAACAAAGACATGGATCCCGATATCCACATGTGGCTCCTAACATCCACAATCCAAAAGTAATCAGTAAACTGCTGCTACTGCTGTAGCACTGCATTAAATAGGGGTGCATTCATTGAACAAAATTAACTACAACAATGGTAGTGTACCGATATACCTGGTACCAGGTCCCAACCCGACCAGAAGAAGCCTAAACCCTAACCTAGCCCGCATATCGTAGGGGATGGGATCAGGTTGTGTACATATCAAATTCAGTACTTTGGGTAGGGGTGCATAGGTTATGTACACCGATAAGGGCCGCTAAGGGTGTATATATATGTGTGTATATATATATATATATATGTTTTCGCCCTGAAGCGGTCACCTTTGCACCCTGTTATTTTGGCAGACCGCGCAACAAGTCGACCTTGCGCACGAGTGCGAGAGTAAGATAGATGAGTGTGCATGATTTATATGCCCACCTCGGTGCCTAACCCTAGCCGTATCCCATACGAAATAGTACCGGTCAGCTAAAGCTTTATTTTTCCCCATCCGCCGGAGGATGAAAAAAAAAAAAAAAAAAAATAGTACCGGTCGGAGTGCCCCCAAATGACGCCACTGGGGTGAAACGGTCGAAAAAACACAATAATGTGTATCACTGGCGTCGGGGCAGCAACCCACGCACCCCCACTGCGTCCCGAATGCAAACACTAGAGGGTCACGAGTTAGGAGCATCACCCCTTGGTCAGTCCTCTACTTCCAGTAATCTACGACAGCGGTGTCTATACCACCATCATGGCCTCGATGACCCCTAGCGGTACCCAACAGGAAACAGAAAAGACCAAGTACAAGGGACATTAACAAAGGGATAGGAAAGGGACGCAAAGGATGAAACGGAAAACCCTGTTCAGCAAGAGCCAGCTTACCGTGCGGGTAGTACCGCAGTATCGGCAAGAGCCAGCTCACCGTATGGGTAGTACCGCAGTGTCGGCCGCCACTGCTGCCCAACTGAGGGTAGATGGAGCAGGAAATCCAAAGGTAGCGGCAGTACATACACACTTTGTACCTACTATTACTAGTCGGCTGCTGCTCTACTACCCTGCCTTCCGTCTCCTTGCGTCCTTCAACCGCGGTTTCCTTACTCCCCTCCCCCCCCCCTTCGGATTTGGGCGCCATGCACCCGGGCTGCGCGGCGCTCCGAGTTTGTTATTTCCTCTACTGTACGGGCCACCTGGCCATGAACCGTTTGGCTGCTTCTAGGACCCTCGGGTACCACTTGTCCGCCTTGCTGTTTGGACCCACAGGACGGTTCCAATTCCAAACTGCCTTGGCGAATGTTCCATGAATGCTTTGGTGGATCGAAAAAGGGCAAGGTATTCCCTCAAAGGTCTGAGCCAGTTGTTCGGCGGCCCACCTGATCCCGGGTTGTTGCCACCGACTACCTGCACAAACATTATCAGAACGGGTAATCGCCCCCTGGTATGTCGAACCATTGCCCCAGCGGAGAGGAGCCGCCGTTGCGAGTAGTCATTTCGATGCTCTCGCATTTCGTCTTCGTAGGGCCTTGGCGTACAACAGGAGGTTGGTGTTGTCCGCACGACCTTGCAAGCCAACGACTCGCCGGAGGGCTTCGAGGTGCACCTTTCGGAGCTAGTCATAAGTGAACCGTGTTAAGGGTGCACGTCTTACACCCGCTCAACAGGGTCTCAACCACCTCTGCCTGCAGCATGCGGACCTCCAGGCGAAGCGGGGCGGTCATCGTGTGGTATAGCTCTGGGCCGAACCGCTTGTAGCATTCCCTCATGAGTCGGACCCGTCGCTCGATCTCAACCATGAGGTACGCGTCCTCGTGGATAACGCCGCCGAGATTTAGAAACTGCGTGGTCCGTTTGTTGTTTGTGCCTCTGTCCTGCTGCTTCGATGTCGAACAGTAGAGCCCAGGATGCAAGGTAGAGCCCGGGATGCAAAGTCCTGTGTTGCAGCAGCATGGCCTCCGTCTCCTATTCCGAAACCACGAGGCCTTCTGCTTTGAAAACCATCACAATAACTGCCATCATGTCATCAAGCCCCTCTGCTGACCTTGAGCCAATGCATGCGTCGTTGGCGTAAAAAATCATGCTCCACACAGCCCTCCGCACGCATGCCAGTGGTTCTTCGTCTCTGCCAGCACTATCGTCATCGAGGCGGACTAGGTTCGGCACGATGCCTTCGTCCTCGCTAAAGCGAACGAGGACAACGTGTATCGCAGCGGTGAAGATGTGTGTTGAACAGCGACGGCCGTAGCACGTGACTCGGCGAAGCTCCTGCGTATCATTAAACGATTCCGAGGAGTGTTCAGCGATGTCCGTACGTCCGTACGCGTGCGAGCCCTTGAGCCGTCGTGGAGCTGGCGAATTTTTGCATGTATATTGGCTGGTACACCGAGGCGTGGGAGCACTTTCTGGGTCGACAGATTCATCCGCTTTCTGCAGGTCGACGAAGGGCATGTACAAGAAAGTATGCTTTGCTCTCGTGCAAGTTCTTGCAGTCGGCTCACGACGAACAGTCTTTCCACCGTCAATCGAGCGGAAGGAAGCCGCACTGTTCATCGGGGAGAATTCCCCCTTTTTCGCAGGCACTCGTAGTTGCTACGGCTGGACGCGACGATCTTCAACAGCCTGCACGGGCAACAGATGAAAACCCTCTGTAATTGCTGGGGGACATCTCCCGTTTCCCAATCATGGACAAGAATGCTGTTGAAGCAACATGTGAATTCGGGGTTGTCGAGTTCTAGCAATTCGACCGGCAGAGAGTGTGGCCCTGCCCTGCCTTCGTCCAATTCGGCATACTCCGGTTTGTCCCCGCCATTTCGTTGACAGTGGGTTCATCTTGAAGCGATTGTGCGAGTGGTCGTTTGGGGAAGTAGTTTGAAGTTAGGTAGGCAGCAGTGGACCATGTTCCATACGAAGCGAGAAGCAGTGCCAAGTTCCGAGAATTCTGTCGCCGAAAGGATGACCGCAATCTGAGGGAAATCTGAATTCTGATGAGTCGAGATGTGTTCTCTCTAGTTCAAATCGACCAAGTTCCACTTACTATTAAATAATACTCATAGTGTATTTTAGATCCCGGAACGAGAGAACATCAACCGGCGCGCTTCTCGGAATGAGTCCATTTGTAATGTACCGGTCCTGGGTACCTGTTCCCTTTCCCCCTGCGTTCCTTTTTCTTCCGTCTGCGTTTTTTCATCTTGCTTCTTTTTTTCCTTTCTTCCTTTTCGTCGTCTGGTGTGATGGCTTGCATATTGTTCCGCCCCGTTGCACTCGGCATTGCATGGCCCAATCACTTGTCTGTGTGTGCTGTTTTCACATTAAACCGTTCTTTCCACCCAACGGCGTCAGTACGCGTAGTGTTGGTGCTGATTCTTCATCGTGGAGAGATACAAATTCTGTGTCCACAGACTACTGTGAATAGATTAAACGAAACAGTCGCAAGTGTTCGCTATCAGTGGAGGATACTTTAGTAGATTCTGGAACAGAATGATAAATATCAGCTGTCGGCTGAAGGATTGAAGAGTGGAAATTCTAGGATAGATGATGATAAGAAAGATTGTAGCTCCGAGGAGACAATCAAACGAAACGTCGGTAAGCCTGAGCGGTTCAGGCAGGTCGTGCTTGTTTTCGGGGAGAGATGGCAGAAGAAGAGCAGTGGTGGAACAGCATGGTAGCAGCTGAACTAGGGGTTGTGGAAAAGCAGCAGCAGGAATCACCGCCGCCGGCCTGGCCTAACGAAGACGACGGTGCCGATGGAGAAAAGCCGATATCGTCGCTGCCGAGGGAAGATTTATCGGGTACACATCTGACTTTGTCGTGTCGGGCCGTCATTGACAGTATGCACCGTCAGGCCGGCGATGCTCAACGTGGGCGGATGTTGGAGACGGTGGATGCTCGTGGGGGTGGAGAACATGAGCGGTAGGAGACGGATTGGGAGAGTAGGAGATCTGGTGGTGGATGGGTGTTCGGCTTCTTCGCGGGGCCTGGGGAGGAGCATGGGGGTTGAAGAAGACGCTGCCCGCTCCAAGAGCGTCTACGCGAGAAAGAGGAGATCATCGCCTATTGCAAGAGCACGTGCTCAAGAAGGCACGTATTGCTTTCATAATGTTTTTTTCTTGTATATTCGGAGTTTGGTTCGATCTTGGTTGGGTATTGTGGTTGGTGTTATGGGGTAACGTGCGTCGAGGCTAGATATGGGGAACTCGTCGTGGGTACGGACAACGTTCGCACACTTGCTTTCAAGGTCACGAACGACATAGGCCACGCCGAGGTGATACTGAAGACTTGCGAGGACGCAGGTTGTGATATTATAGGATTGCAGGAGGTGAGGCGCAATGGACAAATGCTTTCACGGCGGCGGGGTATGTTGTGTTTTGCTCAGGAGCAGACGCAGAAAAGTACGAAAAGAAGGGGAACCACGAGGTAGGCTTAGCTGTTAGAGAGTCTATCGTGGCGGGGATGGATAAGGGCAACGTCGCGGTTGAGTGCATCAGTGCTAGATTGATGAAGGTTCGCATCCAACTCAAAGGGAAATCTAACGGTGTGTCTTTCATTGCAAACTATGCTCCCACTCACGACAAGAGCACTAGCGAACAGGATTACTTTTGGAGTTCACTTGACGAGGTGGTCAAGGGGGTACCCAGTAGGGACCACCTCATTGTCCTGCTGGACGCAAATGCTCGTACAGGCATGAAAGGGATCGGGTGGACCGATAGCAAGGTATTGGGTGATTACGGACGTGACGAGCTGAACGACAACGGAGAGCGACTAATGGCTCACGCAACTGATGACAAACTCGCCCTCCTCAACACGTACTATGCTGCACCTGCTCGTGGTATATCGTACACGTTCCAGAGCCCTAACCGAGGAAAGGCCCAGTACAGGCTTGACTACATACTGACACGGCAAGTGGATAGACGATTGGTACGTAATGTCACTGTGTGGACCCCACCCAGGGAGAACGCTGGGTCGGACCACAACCTCGTAATCGGAAATATTCGCCTTTTGGGCCGCATCGCACCAAATCGTGTAAATAGAATTATCAAAAACCGGCGAGCTATTGATCTACCAAGATTAATGGCGGGCCCGCAGCTCCGGATGAATTTGCAAAACGTGATAACAGCCAAGCTTGCCTCTCCGACACCGGGTACTAATGCCGGAAGCGTTGATGACATCACCTCACTACTGACCGAGACGCTACTGTCGAATGCGGCCGACATAGAGCCCCCTATTCGGCGCTAACAAGTACCGAGGGGCTGGTGTGCGACCGAGGCGACGAAAGCGGAGTTGAACGCACGATGGCAGGATAGGGAAGACGCGAGGAAACGGGTCTGTTCTGCTCTAAACGATCGTGGTGTACGTTAAGCCTTGAAGGCGACCACCAAACAGCTAAAACGCACGCGAGCGGAAGCTGTTCGGAGGTTCTTCGAAGCTTACGTTAGCCAACTGGAAGGGCGTATCCGAGAAGGTGATCAATTTGGCTTTTACAAACACCTCAAGGGGATGGATGTGGAAAGGAAGACGTTTAACTCGCAGTACATCAAAGACGAGGAAGGCCGATTGCTGCGGGATACTGCCCTCATCCGCGAGCGGTGGGTGAGGTGGTTTCACAAAGTTGTTGTTGTTGTTGTTGTTCTCACATTAACTCGCATAATCAAGTCCGTGGTCACAGGACAGGCTCCAGTCACTCTGGAGCTGAGGAATACCCCAGGGAAAACACTCACACAACCCACGGTGTTACACGCATATATCACAGCTGACGCAATTGCCTCACCAGAAACATATAAAAGTGAAATCGGGAGTCAGTCTACGATGTGCCAGGTCCAGGCCGGTGCATACGTCTCACTACTCACGCCTGGAGAAACCACATATATATTTCGATTGCCACCCAAGTAAGACTACCACGTATATATTACACGTAGTATCTATCACTACGCATACGCACGACAGGCATAAGTCAATTGGAGAAAGAGAAACAAAGAAAAGAAAAGAAGATAAAGGAAAGGAAAGAAAAGAGAAGAAGAACAAAACAAGACGAAAAAGGCAAGCAAAGAGAAGAAAAAACCAAGAAAAGCAAGAAAAGACAAGACAAGAAAGCAAGGAAAGAAGAAGAGAAAAAAAGAAAAAAGAAAAAGAAAAATAATAGAAAGAAAAATGTCATGCTAGCAGACCCTAGGAACTGGCTAAGGATGGCATTGGGTTAACAGAGGGTATCACGTCCATCATCAATCGCACCTGGGAGAGAACGCAACATGGCGAAGAAGTCAGGGCGGTCTTATGCTATCTTGTGAAGGCCATTAGAAGGCCCACAACTTTCAATACGATGATGGCCAAACCCAGACTTCAGTCTCTTGGGCATGACGCTCCACCTTCCGCCCCTCCCCCCTTCCTCCCTTTCCCCCTCCCCCCTCCGTCCCCCCCTCCCCCCTCCCCCCTCCCCCCCTCCCCCCTCCCCCCCTCCCCCCTCCCCCCCTCCCCCCTCCCCCTTCCCCCCTCCCCCCCTCCCCCCTCCCCCCCTCCCCCAGTCCCCTCCCCGCCCCCCCCCCTTCCCCCTCCCCCCGGCCGCTTAGAGATGCCAGCGGTGGATGACGCTGCCGCAGCCTTTGTGCGTCGCTCTGCAGCTTTGCGTCTCTCCGTTTCATGCCAATTCCGCATGAACCACTCGGCTCCCTCCTCTACTCTTCGAAACCATCTGCCAGCCTTCTGAGCAGCCTTTCGCCATCCTTCGAATTTCATTCCAAAGACCGACATATCCTCCTTCAGTTGATCCATCCAGTCTTTCTCTTGCCCCCCTGAGTAGCCCTTACCCCCAACAAACTCCCCAAACATCACCCTCTGTGGCAGATGCTCCTCCCCCATGCGTGCCACGAATCCCGCAAACAAAATCCTCCGTTTAACAAAGTGCTCAACACCAAGTCGCCGACCCTTGATCCGAGCATTGTGGACGAGCTTCAGCAGGGCCCCCCGTGCAGACCACTGGACGATGTCCCGTCTAGGTACGAAGTAGAGGAAGCGATCCGTGCGTTGGCGAACCGAAAGGCGGTAGGGCCCGATGGTCTCCCAGCCGAGCTCTTGCAGGTTTCGGCCGACAAGGGAGAATTGAACGCCCTCGTAAAGCTCCACGATATTGTTGTCGCTGTTGGAGGGGAGGTGGCGTACCGCAACAATCGAAATATGCAACGATTAAGGTGCTTCACAAGAAGAAAGATCGGACTGAGTGTGGCAGTTACCGTGGCATCTCCCTCGTGGCTCACGCCGACAAAGTACTGCTCAAAGTCATCGCGGGTCGCCTGAGTGAATATTGCGAACGCGAGAACATTCTGCCGGAGGAACAGTGTGGGTTCAGACCCCAACGCTCGACGGTTGACACGATGTTCGTAGTACGACGACTGCAGGAACTGGCGAGGAAGAAGGACACCCCCTTGTACTTGTGCTATATCGACCTCACCAAAGCATACGACTCCGTCGACCGAACCCTGCTGTGGGATGTCCTTGCTCGTTTGGGCGTGCCACCGAGAATGCTCGCCAATTCCACGTCGGTATACAAGCATGCGTGCGGCTGGATGATGGAGAGTGCTCGGATAAGTTCGACGTGGGGCAAGGTCTCAGGCAAGGATGCGTGCTCGCGCCACTGCTGTTCAACATGTTTTTCACGGTGGTACTGCGTGTGGCCGTGAAACGCTTCCTCGCTGATGCAGTCATCACGGACAACATGGTTCAGCTCCAGCGGAAGGAGGAAGGCGAGAAGAAGGGTACTTCACGCACAGGCAAAGTCGACGGGCGGAGGGGGAGGGAGGGCAGAGATTGTGGGGTATGCTGTACGCGGACGATGCGGGCATCGTATCGCGATCATCAGAAGGGCTGGAGAGGATGATGGACAGTGATCGTGACTGCGTGTTCGCCGTTCGGGCTTACGGTATCCGAGGCAAAAAGAGATGATGTGCCTGGAAACCAAAGGCGGGGGGAAGGTGTCGTTCAAACTCAATGCAGCCGGCCAGGTATACAAACAAGCAATCGAGTTTGTGTACTTCGGCGGGGCTATCACCGCAGACAGAGACCTTAGCATTTGAATAACGTGGCGTCTTCAGAGGGCCTAGTCGTGCTTCCAGCGGTACAAGATGGAAATCTATGATCGCCCGGGTGTGCGCTTACGGTTGAAGGTGCGGGTGCTGAAAGCTGAGGTGGTCGAGACACTGCTTTACGGTTGCATGACGTAGAGCCCGAAGAAGCCTGACTATGACAGGCTACGACGGGTTGACCACTCCATGCTCCTGCGATGCCTTGGATGGCGGAAACGGAAGCGCGACGACCAGACCCTATCGTACGCCGACGCGCTTGCCAAGACAGCTTCCGAAAGCGTAAAGGCGATAGTGCGCAAACGGAGGATATTGTTTGCGAGATTCGTAGCACGTATGGGGGAGGAGCGTCTGCCACAGAGGGTGATGTTTGGGGAGTTTGTTGGGGGTAAGGGCTGCTCAGGGGGGCAAGAGAAGGACTGGATGGATCATTTGAAGGAGGATATGTCGGTCTTCGGAATTAAATTCGAAGGGTGGCGAAAGGCTGCTCAGAAAGGTGGCAGATGGTTTCGACGAGTAGAGGAGGGAGCCGAGTTGTTCATGCGGAATTGGCATGAAACGGAGAGACGCAAAGCTGCAGAGCGACGCGCAAAGGCTGCGGCAGCGCCATTCACGTCGGCATCTCTAAGCGGTCAGGGGAGGGGGAAGGGGCGGAGGGGGGGGGGGAAGGGGGGGCGTCATGCCCAAGAGACTGAAATCTAGGTTTTGGCCATCATCGTCTTGAAAGTTATGGGCCTTCCAATGGCCGTCACAAGATCGTAAGACCGCCCTGACTTCTTCGCCATGTTGCGTTCTCTCCCCAGTGCCATTGATGATGCATTTGATACCCCCTATGAGCCCAATGCCGTCTTTAGTCAGTTCCTAGGATCTGCTAGTAACAGCCGGTCGCCCCTGTGGCATATCAGGTAATCCTCGAGCCTGGTATAGGTCAGTTTCGCGAGTTTGAGCCCCGCCGAGTGCATACTCGTATAATTCGTTTGGACTTTCTCTTGTGCACAAATTGACTTGCGGAAAACGCGAGAGCGTGAGTTAGCAACACTCGATGAAAAATCGACGAGCAATGGTATTGCTGAACCCTATGCGCGATAAAAATTGAAGGCAAGGACCGGGGGGGAAAAGGGACGACACCTGTGACCACGGCTTGTCCAGAAGCTGGAAAGTAAAAAGTGTGACAAGAAAAAAAAAAAAAAAAAAGTATGACATTTTTTTTCTCTCTTCCTTTCTTTGCTTCCTATTCTTGTATTTTCTTGCTTTTCTCGTCTTTTTTTTTTTCCTTTCCTTTTTAGTTTTTTTTTCGCTTTCTTTTCTTTTCTTTCCTTTCCTTTATCTCCTTTTTGTTCTTTGTTTCTTCTTTCCAATTTACTTGCGTCTGTTGTGCGTACGCGTAGTGATAAGTGCTACATGTAATATACCAGGTACGCAGTAGTCTTTTTTGGGTGGCAAGCGGTATAGTCGGTTTTTCCAGACGCGAGTAATGAGACGTATGCGCCGGCATGGACCTGGCACATCGTAGACTACTCCCAGTTTCACTTTTATATGTTTCTGGTGGAGGCATGAATTGCGTCAGCTGTGATATATGCGTGTAACACCTTGGGTTGTATGTGTTTTTCCCTGAGGTATTCCTCAGCTCCAGAGTGACTGGAGCCTGTCCTGTGACCACGGACTTGATTATGCTAGTTAATGTGAGAACAACAACAACAATGACAACAACAACAACAACATATGAATAGAAGGTAGTTCACGGCTAGCTGCAGTCCCATGTGTTCCCTTTTCCCACTGTACCTGCCGCCCCCGACGCTCTCTGATCGTTGCTGCAAGCTCACCCCCAGTAGCTATTAATGGTAAGCACGATACTGTTTGGATTACAAAACACGGGGGGCACGGTAGTTGGACTTGATTTTGCAATCGGAAAACAGAGAAATTTGTATGCGATTAAATCGGGTACTCTTACAATGGTGGCGTTGCGTATATTCGAAGTTGGAATGGAAGTATTAAGTTTTTATACCTGGTACGGAACTTTGGAAACATTAATGATCTGGTGGCTATTAATAGAAATGATATCTGCCACCAGGTCACAGGTATATGCAAACTATTCTTGTTTGCACGTATTGATACGAGACTACAACACCCGATATCTGGTGTTGTGGTATTCTCTTATGACCTTTAATGGAATTGGTGATACGACGGTAGAAAGTGTTTTTGTGTTCTTGACGAAAAACTGAAGGTTCCCTCCTGGTGTTATGCCTGCATCAACATATCACCTGTGGCAACTGGCATGAAAAGAGAGGGTTATGACCTTCGGGAACCGAAAGCAGCGTAACCCGTGGTTTGTTTGGACGCGAAAGAATTTAGGGTTGTTGTTCCATGCTCTGGTAGCGGTCCACCACACGGTAGTTGGTGGCCATCACTCTTCGGTTGACTCGCACAGCTAGGTAAGCCCGCACGTCGGAGGGCAAGGGACGGTACCGTGTAGGCTGTGCGACCAGAGAAGAGGCAAGTGTTAGTAGCCGGCCAGCGACCCAGCATTAGGTCGGCTCTCGTGATATTTCTGTCGTTTGTGTCTATTTCACCGGACGTGCTTGACGAGAATCTGGTTTTGGTTGTCGGTCACATCCCAGCGACAAACCCAAAGGAGTGGGCTGAAATATATTATTACGCAGATAGTATACCAGCAGCGCCCTGGTCCTGCAGGTGACAAGCCAAATATGTAAGAAATACTGAATGTCTACCTGGCACTCCGTCGAGTCAGGCTTTGGACAGTATTTCACCGGTAATAAAAAGTGAGAATATAGACGCATAATACTTACCTAGTCTCCGTCGAGACGGGCAGACGGGCGTTGACTTATGACGACGTTATTATTTGTACCCCCCCTTCATGCTCGAATTGAGAAACCAGAGACAGGATACCTATACCTCGTCTCCGTCGAGGCAGGCATTTGGTTATTGCTCTATGCGACCGCCGGTCTCTCGGCTTGGCAGGTTTCGCGTACAATCAATGGATCATGGTTTCAGGTGGGGCTGAGGCAGATTACGTACCCAGTCTCCGTTGAGACGGGCGATGATTTATGTCGCCAATTATTTGTACCCGCCCTCTATGCTCGAATTGAAAAACCAAAGACAGGATAACTACACCTCGTCTCCGTCGAGACAGGCGTTTAGTTATTGCTGTATGCGACCGCCGGTATCACGGCTTCGCATGTTTCGCGTACAATCGATGGGTCATGGTCTCAGGTGGGCTCGATTTAATGTAGAAGTCAGATACAGAATATCAGGCTTTGGTGCGGGCTAAATGCATACCCAGTCTCCGTTGAGACAGGCGTTGACCTATATAGGTCGTTAGTATAATCCCCATTCATGCTCGAATTGAGAAACCAAAGACAGAATACCCACACCTAGTCTCCGTCGAGACAGGCGTCGGGTTAATTCTGTATGGGAAGTCGAGAGAGGCGATCGCCACGCCGTTGCGTGCGACCGCAGGTATCACGGCTTCACATGTTTCGCGTACAATCGATGGGTCATGGTTTTTAGGTGGGCTCGAATTATGCAGCCGTCGCTGTGTAGTGTGTGTGTGTGTGTTCTTCACATTAAACCGTTCTTCTACTCGTCGACATCCAGCACACCCAGTGTCCGTACTGATTCTTCACCCTAGAAAGATCAGCTCTGTGGTCACAAGCTACGACACAGAGATAATGCATCGTAATGCATTCGACAACGCAATGTCATGCCCTAGTACTGGGTACGACAGGCACAACATACATGCGTCAGCAACAGAAATACATTGGAAGAGAGAAATACGAAATAAACAAAAACAAAAACAAAAACAAAAAACAAAAACAAAATAAGAAAACAAATAAAAACAAAGATAAAAATAAAACAAAAATGAAACAAACAAAATGAAGGGGAAATCGAAGAAACAACCCAACCGGAAAGGAGAGCCAAAGCTCGGAAAAGAAACATACCAGGTAATAAAATGAAATAAAATAAAGTAAAGTAAAACCAAAATAAGATAATCCAAACACGAGCCAAACCTGGACACGCAAGGAGGGAACAAAGGGGAAAAAAATACCCCAGAAAAAGACGAAAAGTGCTATGTACCTACTAGTCGGCCTGGTACCTTGCTACCCTGTCTGCCATCTCCTTCCTGCCTTCGTCCACCGCGGTCTCCCTTCTATTCCTCCTGTTGCCCCCCCTGCCCCCATTCCCTTGGACGGCTTTCCTTCTACTCCTCCTGTTTTCCCCCCCTCCCCCCTTTGTGTTCTTCTCATTAAACCGAAATACCTGAGCAAAAAACTTGGTATCCAGCTGCACTAAATCTCGTGTTGCCGGGCCGTCGAGTTTCCTGCAGGCCAATGAAGTCACAGCCGAGTTGCTGGCCTTTCGCCAGTACACGCTCGTCATGCCCATACCCGTTCTTCCCCTTTACGGCCAGGGTACGCACGTTGTAGGTCGCTACCGCCACAAGTGCCGCCTTCCGTCTCTTACGAGTCTCGCGTGCTGCTTTCTCAGCCAGCCGACGAGAGGCTCGTCCCCTCCTCCGTTTCTGTTTCTGTTGTTTCTTTTTTCTCTCTATTAATGTGATGATTGTGGCTCTCCGTTTCGTAGCCCGGTTCGCGCCTTGGTTTCCGCTGGCTGGGTGCAGCCGTCCCAGCCAACGCCGACACTCCCATCCTTCCTGTCGTGCATGCGTACCCACGCGGTGGCCAGCCTCTCCACTCCCCAAGCTGCCCACGCTGCGCTCTCTGCTGTGGTGATGTACCCGTCCTGCCCCGGGGATGAACTCCTCGGCGTCGGGGTTAAAAAGAAAACCCATCACCACCACCCCACGCGGTCCTTAGAGTGAGCAGTTCACTAGCCAGACCGCGCAAGGTTCCCTCTCTACCCAGCCCGAGGCTCGATGCCCGTGTGACTGCCGCTAGACCGCTGCAGGTCCTCGCGGGCTTCCTCGGCCCACCCCAAGGACGGGGCAGGCCGAAGGAGAACGGTACGAGAGTAGTACGAGTACCTGGTACAGCAGAAGATGTGATCTGACAAGTCGCGAATTGTCGTCGTACGTATGTATATATCTATACCACAGGTATGGTACCGAATATATCGCAATACGCAGACCATGGTAAGAATGGTCATGAATCTGATGCGAAATTACGTGTCAATCGCTGAAATATTGGTCATCGTCATCATGTATTCATCGCGTATGCACGACAACTCAAGTGCTAGATGAACCGGATGTAAGTTCCGACAGCGTCTATCAAATGGATGAACCGGAGGCGAAAAGAAAAAGAAAAAAAAAGAAAAAAAAAATATATATATACGAATAGCTGAAATATATTATAACGCATAGTATACCAGCAGCGCCCTGGTCCTGCAGGTGACAAGCCAAATATTTAAGAAATACAGAATGTCTACCTGGTACTCCGTCGAGTCAGGCGTTGGACAGTATTTCACCGGTAATAAAAAGTGAGAATATAGAGTCTAGACGCATAATACTTACCCAGTCTCCGTCGAGACGGGCAGACGGGCGTTGACTTATGACGACGTTATTATTTGTACCCCCCCTTCATGCTCGAACTGAGAAACCAAAGACAGGATACCTATACCTCGTCTCCGTCGAGGCAGGCATTTGGTTATTGCTCTATGCGACCGCCGGTCTCTCGGCTTCGCAGGTTTCGCGTACAATCGATGGGTCATGGTTTCAGGTGGGGTTAAGACAGAATACGTACCCAGTCTCCGTTGAGAGGGGCGCTGATTTACGTCGCCAATTATTTGTACCCCCCTTCATGCTCGAATTGAGAAACCAAAGACAGAATACCTACACCTCGTCTCCGTCGAGACAGGCGTTTAGTTATTGCTGTATGCGACCGCCGGTATCACGGCTTCGCATGTTTCGCGTACAATCGATGGGTCATGGTTTCAGGTGGGGTTGAAAAGCTCGATCAAGAATACGTACCCAGTCCCCGTTGCGACGGGCGTTGACGTATGTCGCCAATCATTTGTACCCCCTTTCATGCTCGAATTGAGAAACCAAAGACAGGATACTTACACCTCGTCTCCGTCGAGGCAGGCGTTTGGTTATTGCTGTATGCGACCGCCGGTATCACGGCTTCGCATGTTTCGCGTACAATCGATGGGTCATGGTTTCAGGTGGGGTTGAAAAGCTCGATCAAGAATACGTACCCAGTCCCCGTTGCGACGGGCGTTGACGTATGTCGCCAATCATTTGTACCCCCTTTCATGCTCGAATTGAGAAACCAAAGACAGGATACTTACACCTCGTCTCCGTCGAGACAGGCGTTTGGTTATCGCTGCATGCGACTGCTGGTATCACGGCTTCGCATGTTTCGCGTACAATCGATGGGTCGTGGTTTCAGGTGGGGTTGAGGCAGATTACGTACCCAGTCTCCGTTGAGACGGGCGATGATTTATGTCGCCAATTATTTGTACCCGCCCTCTATGCTCGAATTGAAAAACCAAAGACAGGATAACTACACCTCGTCTCCGTCGAGACAGGCGTTTAGTTATTGCTGTATGCGACCGCCGGTATCACGGCTTCGCATGTTTCGCGTACAATCGATGGGTCATGGTTTTTAGGTGGGCTCGAATTATGCAGCCGTCGCTGTGTAGTACGAGTACCTGGTACAGCAGAAGATGTGATCTGACAAGTCGCGAATCATCGTCGTACGTATGTATATATCTATACCACAGGTATGGTACCGAATATATCGCAATACGCAGACCATGGTAAGAACTAGGGTAAGGTGGCCGCCCGCCGTAGGCGGCGGGACGGCCACCCGGAGATACGCCTGAAGAAGGTCAATCAATGAATTGAGGATGAGAAGTGCGGGAAATAGAGAGGAGGATGCAGGTTATGTCTATTAAAGGAGGAAGTGGCATCTATGATACATCCCCGCGACTTTGGGCATGACTGAATTGAAACGCGGTGGCCGTATCAGGGGCGATGAATGTGTAATCAGTATAATTTTAGATGAAATATTAATGGAAAGTACGCAGGATGGGCAGGCGGATGAATGACTCGGAAAGAGACATCGGTGACGCCGCACTGTTGTTTATGTAACGGAGTAAGTGTAATAGCTCCGTGATAAAAATTAATGGTGAAGAGAACAAGATGACGGTGAACCCGGTGAAGAAGAAAGCGACGAAGATGATACGGTGATTAATTCGAACACATAATCGAAATCGTGAATGAAAGAATCGGAAAAGCCCCGAAGATGGAAGGGCAAAAAGCAGCAAATCTCGATTGCTATGTTACAGCGAAAGAAAGCGAAAAAAACATGAAAAGGTCGACCTGGAAATAATTACGTAGTGTACACGAAACGTGTGATAGCTTACGAACTCGTTGTAAGTGAAACGACTGAGACGCTGATAGCAGATGCCAAACTTCAGGTGAAAATGAGCCGGAAGAAAGTTGATGGCTAAAGAAGACGATCATCTACGGTATGTGAAACAGAAGCTTAGGTGCGTCGGTAGAATCAATCTTCGTCATCGGAAGACGACTCGTTGCTGGATGACGAAGCTTCTTCCTCGCCGGATGACGATGCAGAATCCGGCGTGTCCTCGTCGGAAGAGGATGAGGAACTGTCGCTGAAGACGATGTTGCCCAGATGCGTTGTGTAGGGACGAAGTATATTTATCTTGGTTGTTAGCGTGGAAGGCGAGACGTTCATCCTCGATGCAGCTGAAGACGTCGATGAGAAATTCGTTGACGACGGGGCCTAGTCTTTGAAAGCGTGACTCGGTGAGCAACAACTGTGTAACCCACTGAAGCATTGTGATTTTTCTTCCGGTAGTGCTCACGAGGTCAGGGTGCCATCCGCAATCTTTCCCGTGGGGCAACAATAAAGGAAATGTTAAGGGAAAGTAGTCTTGGTCACGGCAATGCAAGTATTCCTTGTCTCCGGTGAGTGCGATGGTTATCGATTTGCGGTCTTGTGGAAGAACGCCACGACTTCGCGTGTCGACGGAAATCATCTCTCGAGTCGGATCCATGGGTGTGGAGAAAGACACCGTGTCGGGTCTGCGTCTGTGTATAACGAATAAACACGCGATACATAATAGCACGCGATACATAATAGTTTAAGTAACAGCGAGAATATAGTTGGTTGCAGGGCAGTGTGTGTGTGTGTTCTTCTACTCGTCGACATCCAGCACACCCAGTGTCCGTACTGATTCTTCACCCTAGAAAGATCAGCTCTGTGGTCACAAGCTACGACACAGAGATGATGCATCGTAATGCATTCGACAACGCAATGTCATGCCCTAGTACTGGGTACGACAGGCACAACATACATACGTCAGCAACAGAAATACATTGGAAGAGAGAATACGAAATAAACAAAAACAAAAACAAAAACGAAAACAAAATAATAATAAGAAAACAAATAAAAACAAAGATAAAAATAAAACAAAAATGAAACAAACAAAATGAAGGGGAAATCGAAGAAACAACCCAACCGGAAAGGAGAGCCAAAGCTCGGAAAAGAAACATAATAAAATAAAATAAAATAAAGTAAAGTAAAACCAAAATAAGATAATCCGAACACGAGCCAAAAACCTGGACACGCAAGGAGGGAACAAAGGGGAAAAAAATACCCCAGAAAAAGAAGAAAAGTGCTATGTACCTACTAGTCGGCCTGGTACCTTGCTACCCTGTCTGCCATCTCCTTCCTGCCTTCGTCCACCGCGGTCTCCCTTCTATTCCTCCTGTTGCCCCCCCTGCCCCCACTCCCTTGGACGGCTTTCCTCCTACTCCTCCTGTTTCCCCCCCTCCCCCCATTGTGTTCTTCTCATTAAACCAAAATACCTTGTAAAAGAGAGAAACAACGAAAGAAACCAAGACAAAACAAATAAATAAATAAAAAGGGGAGCCAAAGCTCGGGAGATAGAAACATACCCCGAGCATGAGCCAAAATGGACATGCAAGGGGGAAAGAAAGGGAAAAAAAATACCCCGGAAAAAAGGAAACAAGTAAAAGAAGGAAGACTGGGAGGGCCAAATAAAACAGGCTCGTCACCTACCCACCATGCAAGACTCCCTTCATAAGGATAAGAAGGGGAAAGAAAAAAAGAAAGAAAATAAATAAATTCACGGAAAAATCAAAGTAACAAGACATCACATTCCGAGCAGCCGCAGCAGTTGGCGGTACGAGTGGCATAGATAGAAAGGTTCCACCTACTAGTCGGCCTGGTACCTTGCTACCCTGTCTGCGGTCTCCTTCCTACTTTCATCTACCGCGGTTTCCCTTCTACTCCTCCTGTCCCCCCCCCTGCCCCCATACCCTTGTGCGGTGTTCCTTCTACCCCTCCTGCTGCCCCCCCTCCCCCCGTTCCCTTCGACACCACCCACGGCGGATGCGCGGCGCTGTCTACTCAGCTTTGCCTCATCCTCGTGCCACCTGCCCATGAACCGTTCAGCTGCTTCGAGGACCCCCCGGTACCACTTGCCCGCCTTTTTTGCTGCAGTGGGCCACAGCGCGGTCCCAACTCCAAAAACTAAGGGGGAGTGTTCCGTTGATCCCTCGTTGGCTTTGAACACCCTAAGGTCCTCAGCTATGGCTCTAGGCCAAGTCTTCAGTTGTCCGCCTGGTTTCGGGTTCTCCCCACCAGCGATCGTCCCGAACATCAACCGACGGGGCAATCGCCCCTTGTGTTGTCGCACCAGGGCCCCGGCAAAGAAGAGCCGCCGTTTACGGATGGTCGTTTCGATGCTCTCGCATCGTGTCATCCTGAGGGCCTTCGCGTACGAGAGGGTGGTGTGGTCGGTGCGTAATCGGCGCTGAAAGCCAGTGACTCGCAAAAGGACTTCGTGGTGGGCTGATCGGAGCTTGGCGAAGTGGTCCGCATTGAGGGTCCACGTCACACACCCGTACAGCAGGGTCTCAATGACCTCGGCCTTCAGCATGCGGACTTTCAGACTAAGCGGGGCGGTCGTCCTATCATACAATTCCGGGCCAAACCGTTTGAGGCATGCCCGCATGAGACGGATCCGTCGTTCGATTTCGAGCGAGAGGTCAACGCTTTCGTGGATAATGCCGCCTGGGTATAAAAACTGGGTCGTCTGTTTATACCTCTGGCCTGATGCTTCGATCGCGAGCGGTGGGGCGAGGGATGTCTGGTCCGGTGTTCGTAGCAGCATCGTCTCTGTCTTCTTTTCCGATACCGTGAGGCCTGCTGCTTCGAAGACAGTCACGATGACTGTCATCATTTTAGCAAGGCCTTCCGCCGACTTCGAAACAATTCCTGCGTCATCTGCGTACAACATGCCCCACACAGCCCTTTGCACGCATGCCAACGGTTCCTCTTTTCCGACTACACTGCCCTCTTCGAGGTGAACCAAATCCCTTACGATGCTTTCGTCTTTGCTGAAGCGTACCAGCACGACGTGTATCGCAGCAGCGAAGAACACGTTGAACAGTAACGGTGATAGCACGCAGCCTTGCCGCAGCCCCTGGGTGACATTAAACCAATCCGAGTGCTCGCCGTCATCCGCACGCACGCGAGCCCGCATGCCTTCGTGGAAGTTGCGGATAACTGTGCGCATCTTGGTTGGTACGCCAAGGCGTGTGAGTACCTCCCACAACAGTTCCCGGTCGACAGAGTCGTACGCTTTCTGCAGATCGATGAAGCACATGTGCAGTACAGCATGGTATAGACTGGTAGCATAGCAGGTAGATGTAGGTGTCATTTCGCAGTAGAAAGGGTCATAGTCACACCTGTTGCTATGAGCGCGTCGTAGTCGCGATACGTAAGGGGACACGGATCGCAGTCCCTTCAACAGTCTTCGCAAAACTGTATCGTCGATGTCTTCGGAGGTGTACGCCGGGTCGTGCAGTAGCCATTGTATGTTGCTGTGATCGCTCTTGCGAGTGTTATGATATGTCCTGCGCGTAACAAATATAAGGATGCACGAACAGATTTCGCAGTAGAAAGTGTCATGTGCACACCTGTTAGTATGATCGAGTGGTAGTCGCGATATGTAAGGACACGGATCGCAGTCCATACACATTTCTTGCAAAATTGTGCTGGAGTAATAAACAAAAAATCATTAGTGAATTCCCGTGTGTAGACTAAACGTCTCACCTTCCTTGAACGGACAGGAAATGAGGCCCAAACATCTTCTTTAACTCTCCGTCTTCGACGCACATAGCGCAGAAGTTCGAGCATGAGTTATATTTGCGATCCATTCGACGGAATCTTTGAAATCGTTCCGCGTTCCCTTCATAAAGTGGGACGAACTCTCTTGGTGGCGGTGGTAGTGGTGGCAAGACCAGTTGTCCGTTACTGCAGCAAATGCCACGAGATTCACCTGTAGAAGCACAGGTGGTTGGCATGTCATCTACTATAGTTGTTGTCTATGTCTTATAGGAACAGACGATAATAAATGATCGGCGTGAGGAGAGATCGAATTTGACAGTTTCATGGATATATGCCAGGAAGTAGCAATGGAAGAAAGACCCGAAATGAAATGTTGAAAAACTCACCTTTGAACAACTGAGCACCGCAGTGTTCTCGTGGTGAAGCAATATCAACGATGATGTTGGCAGCCCGTTGTGCGGTGTTGATGATTTCGTTCCGCGCATCCAGCGTAAATGCTCTTTGTCCTTCGTTGTCTTCCGGACGAAGCGGGGGTAATTCCCAGAACTGAGATATGGAGGTGGACACGTTAGGACTACGCACGTATGTTGATGTTGGACGGGCGCCCTCGCCGCTCCTTCCATCACGTAAATTTCTGCGACAATTGAGTGTTTCGTTCCTCCTCGCGCGTCGAAGTCGCCTTTGTTCGTTGCGTCGGTTCTGTTGAGCTTTCGAGTATTGTCGTGTTGACGGCATCGGAATGGGCAGTAGAGGTTTGGCGGGGTGCCGCGTATGATTGCGGCGGAAATGTAGATGCGTGGATGCGTAGTGTAGATGCGGGTAAACATAATATGCGGCGGAATTTTTATTAGCGAGGTTGTCTGCAGAAAATCCGCATATTTGCTCGTATGCGGCAGCGGGCATGGGGCATCTCAATGCTGTAATCTGCAGTGGGCATGGCCAATCGTAACTACTTGACATGTTGTAACGACGTTTGATGAATGCATAAATAGGGTGGCGGTGTTTGTGTTGTGTAATGTCACGTCCATGCGCGTCGAAGCATGCACAACGAGTACAGAGATACAGAGTGGTGCCGAGGATGTTGGGCAGCACCACAGCGGCTGAGGTCTACTCATTTGAAGGTGTTCATGTCGGTGGCATATAATTTATTTTATTATGTTTCTTTTCCGAGCTTTGGCTCTCCTTTCCGGTTGGGTTGTTTCTTCGATTTCCCCTTCATTTTGTTTGTTTCATTTTTGTTTTATTTTTATCTTTGTTTTTATTTGTTTTCTTATTATTATTTTGTTCTTGTTTTTGTTTTTGCTTTTGTTTATTTCGTATTCTCTCTTCCAATGTATTTCTGTTGCTGACGTATGTATGTTGTGCCTGTCGTACCCAGTACTAGGGCATGACATTGCGTTGTCGAATGCATTACGATGCATCATCTCTGTGTCGTAGCTTGTGACCACAGAGCTGATCTTTCTAGGGTGAAGAATCAGTACGGACACTGGGTGTGGTGCTGGATGTCGACGAGTAGAAGAACGGTGAACGAAGAACACACACACACATATAACGAGCAACGCGTCATTGCATTCGTAGGTGCCATAAAGTGCACGTGATGAATGCACTTGCGTGGTTTCAAGTCGTGAAATGGACTATTGGGCGAGAGAGGCCAACAAATATCAAAAAATGATTTTTTTTAACCTCGCATGAACCGGATGCATTCATTAATCAAGATGTGGGAGCCATTAGCTGAATCGTGATATTATATATATAATGGTCATGAATCTGATGCGAAATTACGTGTCAATCGCTGAAATATTGGTCATCGTCATCATGTATTCATCGCGTATGCACGACAACTCAAGTGCTAGATGAACCGGATGTAAGTTCCGACAGCGTCTATTAAATGGATGAACCGGAGGCGAAAAGAAAAAGAAAAAAAAAGAAAAAAAAAATATATATATATATACGAATAGCTGAAATATATTATAAAAATTAAAATACACTCCAGCTGTGAGATCGAAGATTTCGTCGAAACTCATATTTGCAAGCTGTGTGTGATACTCCGATCGCGCGCATTACGAGTTGTGTGTCCTCATTAAGGATATAGGTCGGCGACTCCCCTTACAGCTACAGTGTAGCTATCAGGGTCAACAGGATGATTTTAGTCAGTCTGTGCGCGGAAACTATAAAACCCGTTTCTGAGGGGGACAAAATCTGACAGCTGTGAAGGCAAAGGGGGGGCCTGGTTTTGATCAAAAGCGAGCGGGTTTGGAGGGGGGCGGGGGGGGGGGGGGGGGGGGGAAAGGGCAATTTGTGCATGTAAGCTATAAATCCTTTCGAGGGGATAAATCTGACGGTTTTGGCACCAGTATATTATTGGGGGCGGCGGGGGGGGGGGGGGGGGGGGGGGGGGGGGGTTGGCGCGGGGGGGGGGGGGGGCAGCTCGATATGTGCCTGGAAACTATACATTATTTCGAGGGGACAAATGTGACATTTTTGGAAATAATGCATCAGTTTATCGTGTATATTCTGGGGTAAGTCGTACAATCAGTGAGTAAAGAGAGGGTGGAGTGTTCGAGGGGGTGGGGTTGGGATGGGTTGGGGGGGGAGGGTGGGGGGTGGGGGCGGGGGCGGGGGGCGGGGGGGGGGGGGGGGAAGGGCTTTAGGTGAGGGGTTTGTTATACGTGTGGTGCTAGGTCTAGGCGAAGGTGCGGGTGATGGGGAAGAAAGGGGCGTTCGAGGCGGGGGGGGGGGGACACAGCGGCATGGATGGCTCTCGAAAGATAATGAGGTGATATCCTGTGCGTGAAGTGTTTATTAATGTGGCGGATTTCGATATTTGGTGGGGCGTTTGAGTAAGGGAGAGCAAGAGGGGGGGGGGGGGGGGAGTTTTTTTAGAAGGTTTAGGTCACAAATAATATTCAAATACACTTCGGCTGTGAGATCAAAGATATGTATCAGCTTGTTATACGCGTGGTGCTAGGTCTACGCGATCGTGCAGGTGGTCGGGAAAGAGGGGGCGTTGGAGGGGGGGGGGGGGGGGGGAACACAGCGGCATGGATGGCTCTCGAAAGATAATGAGGTGATATCCTGTGCGTGAAGTGTTTGTTAATGTGGCGGATTTTGATATTTGGTGGGGCGTTTGAGTAAGGGAGAGCAAGAGGGGGGGGGGGGATTTTTAGGAGGTTTAGGTCACAAATAATATTCAAATACACTTCGGCTGTGAGATCAAAGATATGTAGCAGCTTGTTATACGCGTGGTGCTAGGTCTAGGCGATCGTGTAGGTGGTCGGAAAAGAGGGGGCGTTGGAGGGGGGGGGGGGTGGGGGGGGGTGGGGGGGGGGGGGGGGGGGGGGGGGGGAGGGGAAATATTTGAAACCTTCGTCATGGATGGTCAGAAAGATAATGATGTGGTATCAACTGCGTATAGGTGTTTATTACTCAGGCCGATTTTGATTGTGAGTGGGGCGTTTGGACAGAGTAGGCGGAAGGGGGGGGGGGGGGATCGGGGGACGGAGGGGCGGGGGGGGGGGGGAAAAGGGTTGGGGTTTGTTATGAAAAAGAGGTCAGTGGAGGGGGAGGGGAGGGGGGGGGGGGGGGGGGGGGGGGGGACATTTCAATATGTGCGCGGAAACTATAAATTCTCAAAGGGGACAAACCTGACGATTGAAGCAATAAGACATCCCTTTATATCATCTGGCTTGTAATGTTTACTATTCTAGAAGGTTTGATGTAAGATGCAGCATGCAACCCAGTGTTTAAGTGTAGTAAATAACGTGTTAAATCTTCATAGTTTGTTGTTGTATGATACATCGATCGAAAGCTAGAATATTTTATAGAATATTTGTAGGTACCATTATTTTCTGACATCGCTAATTATAAGAAAGAGATACGTATTGTCAAATGCAACAGGCGAGGTGATGTGGTCATGCACTGTGTTTGTCACCATCATCATACAATCACCATTATTATCGACATCGCTAATTATACGCAAGAGATACGTATTGCCAAATACAGCATGCGAGGTGATGTATGTGGCCATATGCTGTCTCCGTCATTGAGCATTAGAGGGAGGGATGCGAATCGACGCTTGGTATACATGTGCTCAATTACGTTACCTCATTAGTCATACTTGGTATACACGCGCTCAATCACGTTACCTCGTTAGTAATATTTCGCTTGGCATAGGTGGGGAGGCGATCATGCAGACGGTATGTACGAAATACCCTACGTAATGGGTTGGTAAGGTTGTTTACCGCAATTTTAACACATCTGCCTGTGCTTCCTTTTCCAAATTATTTTTGTCTCAAATAAATGTACGATTTCACGCCTATGATTTTACCTTGTCGATGTGGGGCTCTGCAGTCGTCAATTTTAAGTCAGAGATACATCCTACAAATACATCAGGCGAGGTGGGTATATGATGTCATATATGCGATGTCATCACTATTGATCGCGAGGGTGATTTTACTTCGTGAGGTAAATGGTACTGTGTTTCGTAGAGGTCGTCTCGACCAAGGCTACGTTAGGGGGGGTACCCCCATTTTCACTGGTGTGTTTGAGCCACTCGCACGAGTAGCTCTGTACCCTACGGATAAAGATGGTTTAGGTACTTCGTTTGGCGCAGCTTAGATCACCTTTGCACTGCGGATTGATTTCGTCAATGTGAAACATAAAGAAAACGTAAGATTGCATAGGAACAAAGGGGTTACTCGCGCGAGTGACCCCTAGCCACTGAAATAAAAGGCCCAAAAGGGGACCCCCCGACCGTAGCCTGGGTCTCTCAGGAGGGTATGCGATGGGTCGGCAGTGTATCACGTCTGTTTGTGCTTCCTTTTCAACTTATTATTGTCTCAAATGTGTGATTTCACGTCCATGATTTTTACCGTGCCGCTGTGGGGCTCTGAGGTCGCCAATTCTAAGACAGAGATACATCTTACAAATACAGCAGTTGAGGTGGGCATGCAACGTCATATATATGCGATGTCACTACTATTGAAGGCGAGGGTGACTTCACTTCGTCAGGCATATGCTACTGCGTTTCGTAAAGGTTGTCTCACGTGGACATGCGATGTCACCACTATTGAACGCGAGGGTGACTTTACTTCGTTAGGCACATTCCACTGCGTTTGGAATAGTAGGGGTTGTCAGGCAATCATGTAAGCGGATGGAGGCACGAAATACCCTGCGTGATAGGTTGGTCGTGTGGTTTACCGCAGTGTCAACATCCCTGTCTGTACTTACTTTCCACATTATTATAGACTATATAGTGTACACTTATACGTCCTGTTTTCTCCCCACTGTCGTCGAAGATGTTGTAGTCCTGTAGATGTCGCGTCCATGTCTGGTGCTCTTGTTAGTGGTGTTCATGAAAACATGCCCTAACATGTAGTAGATGATCGCTCAGTGGTGTTCCTTTCCTTTACATCAAGCCAGGTAGTATATGCCAACGCAACCGCTTGCTTGAAAAATGACAAAGAAATTCCTCACACACCTGACACAGAGAAGACGCGGCCCGAAGATTGTTCAGTATACCGACGGTCAGGAACAGGTTATCGAGCAGCGCACTTGATTTTTACTACCGCTCCTCACTCCACCTAAGACTCTACGGGCATGCGTTGGACCCAGTTCGCTGATGCCCAAAACCAATTTCAAAGGAGGTGATGTGGTGGGCGAATTATAACGCATAGTATACAGCGCCCTGGTCCTGCAGGTGACAAGCCAAATATGTAAGAAATACAGAATGTCTACCTGGTACTCCGTCGAGTCAGGCGTTGGACAGTATTTCACCGGTAATAAAAAGTGAGAATATAGAGTCTAGACGCATAATACTTACCCTGTCTCCGTCGAGACGGGCAGACGGGCGTTGACTTATGACGACGTTATTATTTGTACCCCCCCTTCATGCTCGAACTGAGAAACCAAAGACAGGATACCTATACCTCGTCTCCGTCGAGGCAGGCATTTGGTTATTGCTCTATGCGACCGCCGGTCTCTCGGCTTCGCAGGTTTCGCGTACAATCGATGGGTCATGGTTTCAGGTGGGGTTGAGACAGAATACGTACCCAGTCTCCGTTGAGAGGGGCGCTGGTTTACGTCGCCAATTATTTGTACCCCCCTTCATGCTCGAATTGAGAAACCAAAGAAAGAATACCTACACCTCGTCTCCGTCGAGACAGGCGTTTAGTTATTGCTGTATGCGACCGCCGGTATCACGGCTTCGCATGTTTCGCGTACAATCGATGGGTCATGGTTTCAGGTGGGGTTGAAAAGCTCGATCAAGAATACGTACCCAGTCCCCGTTGCGACGGGCGTTGACGTATGTCGCCAATCATTTGTACCCCCTTTCTTGCTCGAATTGAGAAACCAAAGACAGGATACTTACACCTCGTCTCCGTCGAGGCAGGCGTTTGGTTATCGCTGCATGCGACTGCTGGTATCACGGCTTCGCATGTTTCGCGTACAATCGATGGGTCGTGGTTTCAGGTGGGGTTGAGGCAGATTACGTACCCAGTCTCCGTTGAGACGGGCGATGATTTATGTCGCCAATTATTTGTACCCGCCCTTCATGCTCGAATTGAAAAACCAAAGAAAGGATAACTACATCTCGTCTCCGTCGAGACAGGCGTTTAGTTATTGCTGTATGCGACCGCCGGTATCACGGCTTCGCATGTTTCGCGTACAATCGATGGGTCATGGTCTCAGGTGGGCTCGATTTAATGTAGAAGTCAGATACAGAATATCAGGCTTTGGTGCGGGCTAAATGCATACCCAGTCTCCGTTGAGACGGGCGTTGACCTATATAGGTTGTTAGTATGAACCCCATTCATGCTCGAATGGAGAAACCAAGGACAGAATACCCACACCTAGTCTCCGTCGAGACAGGCGTCGGGTTAATTCTGTATGGGAAGTCGAGAGAGGCGATCGCCACGCCGTTGCGTGCGACCGCAGGTATCACGGCTTCACATGTTTCGCGTACAATCGATGGGTCATGGTTTTTAGGTGGGCTCGAATTATGCAGCCGTCGCTGTGTAGTACGAGTACCTGGTACAGCAGAAGATGTGATCTGACAAGTCGCGAATCGTCGTCGTACGTATGTATATATCTATACCACAGGTATGGTACCGAATATATCACAATACGCAGACCATGGTAAGAGTGGTCATGAATCTGATGCGAAATTACGTGTCAATCGCTGAAATATTGGTCATCGTCATATGTATTCATCGCGTATGCACGACAACTCAAGTGCTAGATGAACCGGATGTAAGTTCCGACAGCGTCTATCAAATGGATGAACCGGAGGCGAAAAGAAAAAGAAAGAAAAAATATATTCATATACGAATATATATATATAAATTCGGACGGGGTCGAACGGGGGTTGGAAGGACACTCGATGCGTACCAGGTAGAATGTATCCCTGGTACCAAGTTCTCCGCATTCGATGGTTCCAAATATATCTGGGATACGAGCAGGTTACGAACCGGTATATATATATCATATATATAATGTAGATATATATTAATTGTTATATATTGTTATATACGGGTGGTATGATAGTCGTCCGCGGGCGGCACGTCAAGTTCGGCAAGAAGCGACCCGTCGGCGGCGAAGCCGGCGAAGACGCAGACGGCGAGGCACTGTTTCGGTTGGGCCAAAAAGGAGGGTTGCCGTTTCCCGCAATGTGCATTCCTTCACGACCCCGCGAAGAAGTACCGCAGCGGCAGCGCTGCAGCATCCGACGGATCTCGCGCTCCTAGCGCGGGAGCCGGGGGGTCACAAGCCGGCACGCAAGCCAGGGGACAAGCCAGGGCACAGGGTGGTTCGACAGCTCGCACTGCCGCTGTACCTAGCAACCCGTAGGGGTGCGGGCTCCGCTCACCCGCGGGGCCAACTCTGGGAGGACATCGAGCTGCAGCTACCAGGAGGGAGGCGCCGCTGGTACACCCGGGGTCGGAACCTGTATCCGGATCAGGTGTGGTCGAGAGTTTAAAACGTTGCTTAGAGGCATGGGAGAACTTGTCGGTGACCGAGGGGGATCGTGAGTGCCTCAAGCGAACATGGGGAGGCATTGCAGACGCATACTTTGGGTTTTTTCGGTACAACGGTGGTAGCTTTGAAGGCATGTGGGATCTCGATGTAGCGTTACCACTGCACCGTCTAAACGCACCTATGATTCAGAAGTGGTTCGGAGACATTAAAGGTTTCCCGGACGTCGACCAGTTGGTGTATGTTGCGGAACACGGTGCGCCGGTGCATGTTGGCGGGGTTGAGAACATCGAAGCTGGGCTTGCATACTCTAACCACAGCAGCGTCGAGCCGTATGTCGACCAGATTCTCACGAAAAACGGTCAAGATGTGAAGTTTGGGCACGTGTTTGTTTTCCCTTTACAGGCTGCGGCGTCTATCCCCGGCCTGCGTTTATCTCCTTTAGGTGTCGTGGAGTCCACGTCAAAAATTCGCATATTTCATTATTTGACCTTTTCCAGCCATTCGTCGGGGCCGGGAGTGAACTCAGACACGGATTTTGCGACAGCACCACCTTGCAAACTAGGCCATGTACTGCGCGATGTGATATGGCGCATTTTGTTCCTGCGGCGAAAATTCGGTAGGGACGCCCGCATTGTTCTTAGTAAGATGGATGTGGCCAGCGCTTTCAGGCAAGTTGCTGTTGAGTTTGGGCGTTCGCCGACGTTTGGGTATGTGTTTGACGGGATGGTGGTTGTGGACCGGCGTTGTAGTTCGGGTGGCGTAACTCCCCCGGCTTCTGGTGCCTGTTCGCGTCGGCACTAGAGCATGCACACGTCAACACAACATTTCGTGACGCAGTAGTGACGGCGCAGGGCCGAGCAGCGACCGCCCACGTAGTGGTCCGGCCGGCACCCGTAGCGGAGCGGCCTTCCCCGCTCCCTCATGCATGTAGAGTTCCACCGGGGGAAGGGGGGGGGATGGAGGATCCTTTTTTCATCCGATTCTATGTCGACGACGCAATCTCGGTCGAGGTTCAACGGTTGACGGGGGGTGTTCGGTGTTTGCTGGCGTCGGCGTCGCTCGCATCAGACCACTTCCGCTTGTTCGGTAACCGGCGCGAGATGGACCCGCCTCTCTTGGCGGCTCGTAAAGTGATGTCTTGGGACACCAAGCTCAAGGTTCTAGGTTGGGAGATTGATACCGTAGGTATGACGATAACGTTGCCACCTGCCAAACTCGTTCAACTTCGTGACTTGCTGCGCCAGTGGCCGAACGACCGCGTGTCGGCCTCGGAGGTCGAGTTGCGGTCGTTAACCGGGAAGTTGTTGCACGTTTGCGAAGTAGTTCGGCCCGGCAAGTTTTTCGTCCGTCGCATGCTCAACCAATTAGGACTGTCGGCAAGTAAGCCGTGGAGGGACAACTTGAAGATGCGGCGGCCCTCTAGACGCACAACCCTCATGCTAACGCCAGAATTTCATTCCGACGTTACGTTCTGGCGGCTGCTCGTAGGAGGCGCACTGCAGAACAGAAGGGGTGCATTACACGCACCCTTGTATAGTTTTTTCCTGCAACCCCCCGTTCGAACTCTTTGGTCCGACGCGTCCGGCGACGCTATGGGGGGGTATTGCCTAGAGTCGGGGGCGTGGTGGAGGATTAATTTTGACGAAGGGGTACGTAGACGTCTTCGACAGCGCGTATGCGGAAGAGATGACCTGTCGATAAACGTACTAGAGTTACTAGGCATGGTGGTCACTGCGTGGGCTTTCGTAGTGCATGCAGGCGCAAAACCTGGGTACGATCGCCAGAGTATTCTAATGCGCGGAGACAACCAATCAGCAATACACTGGATTAACCAGTGTCGCGCGGGTAGAGAGCCAAGGTCAGGGGCGTTGATGCGAATGCTCGGATGGCTAGAAGTGCGTAGCGGGTGGTGTTTCCGCGCGCGGCGCGTGAAAGGGGTAAATAACACCCTCGCTGACGGGATCTCCCGATGGAATCGCGCATCCATCCCTTCCGCTCTCCGCAATTGTCGTCCTGATATCGCGTGGCAGGAGCAGGACCTGGTGCAAGCGGGTGCGGGTCTATGTACCGGGATTTTAGCGTCCAGTACATCCGGCAGTCAGTTGTGGGCTCGTCGGAACGCACTTACGGCTCAGGCTTCCGGTCTTGGTTAAAATTTCGTGAGCTGATAGGTAGCGAGTCATATCTTGAACCAGGGGAGTCAGAAAGCGCCATGATATGGGCCCTGGTCGATTTCGCGGCGTGGTGTGCCGCATCTGAAGGGAATCAAGCGGGACCATTTCTGGTAAACTTGCCTCCGTACAGTATTTTCACCGGGTTGGTTTGGGTCTTGAGCTTCCTACAAAGTCGGCTTTGATGAAGAGCGCGTTGAAAGGGATTTCACGTTCACACACGCTCGCGGGAACAGCCCGCCGCGTACGCCTCCCGGTGTCATGGGAGATGCTGTTGGCAGGGAAAAGCCTAGCCCCGTCATGGGGCACTGGTGGTAGCGTTCTGTGGCTTTTTTGGGGTATGGCATATTTTTTTTCATTATGCGGTCGGACGAGGTGTTTGCGGGCGCAGCAGGCGTCGTGCACGCCGCACACTGCCTTACACGTAGTGATGTTGCATTTTTTGCTGGAGAGAGCCAGTTAGATATATTGCGGTGGCACCGGGCCGATCGCGTGGAGGTACGCTTTCGAGGACACAAGGGTGATCAGGGGCAAGCAGGTAGCGTCATCGTGCGCACACGTTCCGCGGTGCGGGGTTCGCGTTCGGGTTTGGGCACCGGCGGCGGCGCCGTTGCCCTCATGGTGGATCTGTTGTCGCGGTATCCAGCGCTTCCCGAACGCGCCCCCCTCGCCTCGTATCGTAGTGACAACGGAGTGAGAGTATGGGGATATGGCCAAGCGATGCGAGCGTTGAGAGAGATTGTGGCGCAGTCGGGACGCAACCCCGACGAGTTTGCACTACACTCTCTCCGTATAGGAGGTGCGTCCGTGCTCGCGGCGGGAGGCGACGTGCCCGAGCGAGTAATCCAGCGCGAAGGACGTTGGACGTCTGATGCTTACAAGGTATACACTCGCAATAACGTAGAGGACGCAGGACAAGTCTCTCGCAAACTAGCGGTAGCAGGAAAGGGCCAGAGACAGCCAGGCCAAGGCACTATATAGGGGAAACCGTAGCAGTCTTCGGCGACCTCGTGTTTGGAGGAGTTTCCACGGTATCGTACCGTGGGTGGGACTCAGTCGTCTTAGACTGCATGGGTTTCGGTTGGGACCTAGCTAGTGGTTAACGGAAGGAGAAACGGGATTTAGAGTAGAGACCACCAGTGGAATACCGTCAAGGTTGGTTGCGGTAGATTGGTCTCTCGGGGTGCTCTCCCTCCCAAGTCACAGACACAATAATAACCAAGCAATTCGAAAGATAGGCATGAAAATCGTAGTTTATTGACGTATTTACTGGGCAATAGTGGATCATACGATTGTGTTCACCCCCCCCCCTCCCCCCCCAATGCGGTACAAAACCGAGTGATCAGGGTGGAAGGGTAGATAGATATAAAGCTTATATTATCCACAGGTCATCACACGCCATGTACGACCGAACGGACAGTACCGGTCGCCCCGGTGGCGTATCAGGTTATCCTCGAGCCTGGTATAGGTCAGTTTCGTGAGTTCGAGCCCCGCCGAGTGCATACTCGTATAAATTCGTTGGGACTTTTTCTTGTGGACAAATTGACTTGCGGAAAGCGCGAGCGCGTGAGCTAGCAACACTCGATGAAAAATCGACGAGCAGTGGGATTGCTGAACCCTATGCGCGATAAAAATTGAAGGCAAGAACCGGGGGGGAGAAGGGACGACACCTGTGACCACGGCTTGTCCAGAAGCTGGAAAGTGAAAGTGTGCAAAAAAAAAAAAAAAAAAAGTATACGAGCATTTGTTTTGGGTTCAGAAGACCAGAATTTAGCAACCTTTCGCCTTAAATTTCACTTTTGAATTTCGCCCGCGGATTTGAAGCATAGTATTCGGATGTAAAGTATTGGTCGGTTTTTGGAGGATTGGGCACTGAGATTTAGCATTTTTCGCATTAAAATTCACTTTTGTATTTTGCACTTTTGCCCACGGAGTTAGAGAGGACTTCCTGTAAATACGATATCGGTTGTTGTTGGGAGCTTTTGATAATGAAGTTGGAGAGGTTTATCTTGATTTCGGTATTGAATTCGATTGATGGAAGACTCTGGACTTGGGAGTATATCAATTTGCGGGAACAATATTGGTTGTTTCTGAGTATTGGATGACGAAATTTGATATTTTTTTCCTTGATTTCAGCATTAAATTTTGGTCGATCGAAGGCTTGGGAATATAGTTATTGGAGGTGAAATATTGGTAGTTTCGAGGTTATTTTAGGTTTAATGTACCAACAATAGAAAGTTTGTTGACGGGTGTTACGGACTAAAATCATTAGTCTACTGCACTTTGGATCGCTCATATTTTTTTTCAGCGGTTTTCGTTCGATTATCGCGGTTCAATTCCGCTAGCTACGGCGTTGGATATGAATTTCGGGTTTTCGGAGCTTGAGGTGCCCAGTATCGTTTAGAAATTGACGCTGGATAATTGAGGCATATACTCTGTTTAGACAAGCAATGTTTGGGATGGTGCGCTTTGGATGAGCGTTTATCATGCACGCAGGCAGGGGGCATGTTGGTTTATGCCTGTGAACAAGTCCGATATACTGTACCAGGTATGGTATTTTGGTGTGTGTGATGGTGGCATCTTCGGAGATGCGCGGTGAAACTTCTTTTTTCCCGAAAGGGTACAATAAATTGGTATATCATGTGAACGTGACTCTAGGGTCGCGTACACCGAAATTTGCCGATACTTTAACTAATATATAGTCTCTACTCCTATCTCCCCCGCCCGATGGCGCTCCGGATATCGTGACTTCCTGTCTGAGTGAGGCAGCCATGCGTCGAACACCTGTGTAAGTGGATGGTCAAACACGAGCCACTGGAAAAAAGGCGCCAAACACGCCCCCCCTACCGAAGCCTTGGTCTATGGTGGAATGGAAGTCATACACGAGCAGTCCTGTCGTCACGCTCTATGATACCAGCATAGCGACACGAGCACGAGTAGTACGAGTAGCCTTTTCGGAACGACGCATTCCCCACGACACCAAGCGGGCGAGATCGCACCATCGTAGCAGCGGGCCGCCGGGCAGCCAATGGGTACACCCCAACGCCGCTCTTCCGCGACACGCGCTAGCTACATCTCTCGAGTCTGTGTACTACCTGCGATTTTCGTGGTTCGTCGACACGGCACGCAACAGGCAGCTGGTGGTGTGTGCCAGGCGAGGAAAATGCTGTCGTAGCAGAGGTGATACGACGCCCTTACGAGAGTATCGAACTGATCAACCCTTCAAATAGACCTACCAAAAACACTGGATTTTCAAAGTCGAGGTTTTGACTTCGACTTGAGATATTGTTTCGGCCACGACATCGTCGAACTTGGTTGAAACTTTTTTTTTTCAACGTTGGCAAAACTGCTGGGTTATGAATTCGATTCCCGTATTTCAACAGAGTAGGTAAGGTCGTTAAGCAAAGACTCCCACGACATCATCGATTATGGTAAAGTTGTTTCTTTTTTTCAACGTTAGCAGAACTTTGTGTTCTATGAAATCGATTCCCGTATTTGGTCTCTCGTCAGTGCGCATCTTTTTATGGGTTAGCAAATTCGACGCGTGCTGCGATGGAGGTGGCGCTTTCGGGGGTAAAAAAATGTTGTTTCTGGGTGACGAGGGGCTTTAATCCAAGATCAAATGTGCGAAACACAATTGTTGTTTTTGAAAAGTTACTGAGTTGTGAATCTACCTGGGCCACGGGTTTGTTCGTCAGATTGCACTTTGAGTTAAGTCAAAAATCGTTATCCGCTGAGTTATCGCAGAACTCAAGGGAGAAGCTCCTGAAAAAGTGGTTCACCTCTATCATACCGTTGTATGTCGTTCGATGAAGATCGATGGGGACAAATATCTAGTAGACATGTAGTGGGGACGCCGAGCCCTGTACGCGATTTAAATGAAGGCATGAACCGGGAGAGAGAAGAGAGAAACCGGTTAGCCACGGCTTGTACACCAAGGTCGCTGAGGGCGAAAAACCCTTACGAGTTGAGCTGGGAAGTGAAAGTGCTCGTAACATTGGCCTACTTGCTTATCCTTATGTGCGCCGATTCATTTGCTCGTAGCTTCCTGTGTCCAAACTCTGCGCTTCTTGGGCCCGAAAAAATTCCGAGCCAAAGACGTGTTTGATAACATGATGTGTATCGCATTTGAGACACCTTGTAAACTGTTTCGTTGTTTTTCGGTTGACCCATCGCACCTTGTCCTTGAACAGACACGCGACAATCTCGAACAACGCTGGCTTCGATCGAGTCTGTCACATACATACATCCATTGGACTAGCACGCCCTGCAAGGTGTCCTACGAATAGCAACGACAGCAGGAGCTTCAGGGAGCAACCACGGTAACTTCGGCGCCAAAAGTCCGTTTGAGGGAACGGTGAGACGGTTGAACAAGCACATAGCCCGAAATGTATGTGATTGCAGGATGGGTTTGCCATGGCAGTGGTAGTGCACGACGCGTTTCGTATTTCAGTGACGCCTTCCACTGGGCAGCTTGTTATTTGAAGAGCGAGTCGCATTGCCTGAAACGCTGGCGGTGTTCCGTTCGCACGGCCGGTTTGCCACTATTCATAGTTACAGGTACGAAAATTTAGGGCCGACACGATGATAGCTAGTTCGAGGACACGCTGCCATACACCGCACACGACTCGTCCGAGTGGCGAGAGGCGAGTTGACTAGAGCAAGCGGAGAGTAGCTGCAGCAGCAGTGTCTGACCGAGGTGGTGGCAAAGCAAAAAATCGTCCAGTGCGTAGACCAATGCCCCTCTTAAGTCAGTGAACAGACCGGATGATCTGTGGGCAGTTGTTCACAGGAAAATACTTTATAGTCCTGCACCGCACTTTGCATCGCAAGCCGACCGTGTTCATTGGGCTAAATCACGGATCGGATCCCCGGGCACAGCCGTTGTACCTGAAGGCATTTCACGAACCGCAGCTCCCGGCACAACCACTGTACAAACGAGGTCTGACCCAATCTGTCTTTCACCTTTTGCTTCTTTTGTTTTGTGGATGATCTATGTCAATCGCCTGGAAACAGGTAGCGGCCGGTACCCTGTGCGAGTCGACGGCAAGTATGAAGCTAACCCTGCGTTGGGGCGCCGCCGTCTGCGTGGTCCTTTGCAATCGGGCGGTGTTTTGGACTTGCTCGCCATCCTCGTCGGCGGAGGCATCAGCAGAGGCGGAGCTGTCGGGGGAAATGATGCCGCCGGTAATAACAAAAGAAGCTACGTGTGGCGACTGGGTGTCGTGGGCACCTCCCAAGACAGATCCCGCGATCGTGATGCAAGTTGTGAGCGAAGACTACGTGGACCTGGAGCAGAATTTCATCCGGCTGATGGAGCTGAACTCGGGATTTACACGCGAAAACCTCTATCTCATGTGCCTGGATGATGCGACGGTGCCGATTTTTGCGTCTCTGGGAATCCGCGGTGTACCAGTGAACAAGCTTAGGGCTCGCTCTCACAAAGACGTGTGGAAGACTAGGGTCAGAGCTGTGTCGTGTTTAGTGGAGGAGGGCTACAACGTCATAATGTCTGATTCGGACGCTCTTTGGCTCCGCGATCCCATGGAATACATGGACGCCGCCGGCGTAAGCAGCAGTAGCATAGTCGCCTCGCGTGGAAGTTTTCCTCGTACGTTTGGGTGGGGTTCAACCATTTGCATGGGGTTCATCTTGTTTCGAGCAACGGGAGCCGGAATGAACACGTTCCAGGACACCATGGAGAACATCGTATTGAGAACAGGCGATGACCAAGTCGCAGTAAACCAAGCTGCTTCCGATCTCGGCGTTATTTGGGATGAGGGCAGCGACATGCGTTACGAAAAGAGCACAGACCTTGGGAAGGGGACGATCTCCGACCTGCCTAGCGACAACGGCGAACCCTTCGGTATCACCTTGCTCCCGCACAGCAAGTTCACACGCATTTGCCGTCGTACCCCGGTATCAAACGATACCGTGGTAGCGCACTGCTTCAGAGAGAAGACAGCAGGGGCAAAATTGGATTGGATGCAAGAGTTGAACCTTTGGTTGCCAGAACTTGACAGTCCCTGATCCCCAAAACACTCGGCAAGCTTTGTTCGCCTACACTCGGTCTTACGGGCGTATTGTCGGGAAAACATGTATCGAAATTATTTGGCTCAATTTGCGTTGTACCTCAATTTTGCTCCGGATCGATCAGGATACATGGATGCGTTGGTCCTTGTCTGGCTGCAGGATTATGGCTTGCTGGTATGCGGTGTATACAAGCACAGCAACCTTGTCGTCGATTTAGTGTATGGGGGTGTGTCGTAATTGTACTTATTTTTTCAACAGCACGAAGTCGTTTTCTTGACAAAATGATCGCCGAGGAGGTTGACGCAACCTCAGTTTAGCACATCACGAACCATTCCGGACCCTTATCTTTGGCCTGGCTGGTGTTTGCGAAAAAGCGTTTAGTTAGTTACCTGGGAGGGGAGAGGGTGGTACGCAAATGTACCATATGTTGACATCTACGACTGTAGGTCTATTGTGCTTGTGCATACGAGATATGTCTCTGAATAAATGTGATGGTTTGGACTGTTTCCCATTTTGCGATCATGTCTCTTCGTATGCGCACGTTTAGATACAACACTATGTGGGTCGACACGAAAAGGTCGATCGCTCACCGTCGTCGAGGTTCGCGTCGAGAGTTTTGCGCGCATTTCGCGGGGTCGCGCGTGGCAAACCATCAAAGCTTTTTTCCCGCGGGGGCGATCAAGAGGTATCCCCAGGATTGTCTTTCTGTATGAGAGGCTTTATTTCATGTACGAAAGATTAGTCGTCCTCATTTTTCTGCGTACATGGGGCGTTCACCTTGAACATGCATCTTCTCATCATCAATCCAGCAAAAAAAACGGGCCCACCCGTCGCCACCTCCCCGGTCTAACCCCCCGCCGCCCCCACGCATATGTACGAATAGGACACATTTGGTATAAACTACTCGCTATGTTCCCAGGTCTACAGGGGTACCTACAACGGAGACCATCTTTTCTTGTTTGTCTAACCTCCATTTTCTCATTTCCAGAATCGCATCAGGCATGACTCTGGCACACACTTTTTCACTGTTTTGTCGTCAAACCATCTAGAAATGTTGACCCTTAAACGATTATGAGCCTCGACAGTCGGCGGACAAACCTGCGGTCTATGCTAGTTCTACTTACTCCGGTAAATTTGTGTACTACAACTTTGCATGTGGTAGCACAGGGGTGCTTTGATAATGGTTGAAGTTCTTGGCTGGCGGGGGAAAGTGTGACCGAGATTTAATGTTGAACATGTTGCTTGCCGGCCAGAAAAGCGTCATCACAATGGTTTGTTCCTTGAGAAGCCGGACTTCCTAAGGGCCTCCACCCCGGTAGTCAAAGAGGGGCGTACGGGTTTGACCCCTTTCAAGTAGGGCTGTGAGTTGGCTTACTATAAGTCGCCATCTACTTATTAGCTGGCTAGTTATCCAAGCTAGTTGCGGCTTTGGCAACCATCCAACTATTGTGTGTATTTTGGCTTTTCCTTCGATGGTATCAAGGCTTCTTGGTACGGGGCACGCAATTCCCCGCGACAGGAGCCCAAACTCGTCGCGAACCAGAGAGGAAGCTCATGGCGCATCGACCCAACGCCATCGACGGTGCTGGTTCCGATGGCAGTGCCGAAGGTGTTGGCGTCGTTGAACCCGCCCGTTAAATGACCACGGTGGTGATGGAGCCTGCATCGATCAAGCGGTCGCTCCGACGGCCCCTCCTCGCCCGAGCGCACGCGACGAAGATGCGGTTCTCCACCGTGTAATGAACGAGTGCCGGGCGTCCCAAGCCCCCCAAATCCCAGCACTGGCTTTGGAAACACTTTGTTTTGTACGCAGAGTAGGCGCTAATCCTTCTTTTGCATGATCACATGACAGAGTGGTTTGTATCTATACGTGCCACGAGCCTTTATAGACCAACCCGACGATTTGTTTAATTCACCTGTTTCTTGTATATAAACCAGTGCTAAAACAAATGAAGCCAAAACGCGTAATTTTGCCTCTGGTGGCGCCTTCAGCGGGAACCTCCGGAGGCGCCTCCAGTGAAGACCCCTCCGCTCGGGGGGGGGGGGTTAGCTCGCCTGACTCTAGTCGACTAGTTGGCTGGCATTAAAGTACAGTTAATCGGCTGGCTTCGCCAGCCACCTAGTAACTAGTCGGGAACTCCAGTCAAGCCACAGCCCTCTATTTAGCCCACATCTTGCATTTTTCGAGGTTGGCAAACAGTTAGTACTGAGAATAGCGTCTGGTCGTCATATTATCGATGTTGACGACATGATAACGGTCGTGTTTGTTAGGACTTTATTATATTATACTGTAGATACTAAATCATTGTTTGCTTCGGTTTGTACCTTTCATACTCGTGGCAAGAGTTCCGTGGGTACTCAGCAGGCGTTCCTACTTTCTCCCCCCGTTTCTCGATTCCGGTGGCTCTTGTCTCGGGACGCCCTGCGATGCAATAACCCTGTCGACATCGTTCGCAACCTGTGCTCCAGGGGAGCAGCCTGTGTTGGTGGGGTAGGGGGGTGCAAAGTAGAGATATAATGCAATTATGCGCCTGGAGTATAAAGACAAAGAATGTGAATGCTTGTATCGAAACAATCATTCAAGATCGAGTTACCAGGTAGTCTGCAGTAAATCTAGGATCAACCGAAACGATTAGTCTCATGTACAAGATCGGCACCGACACATGTACCCACCCCCCACCCCACCCCGTCTCGAAAGGGATGGTAAAATGACTAAGGCAAGCAACAAGTGAGTACGCCCCCCCTTCCCCGCCCCCCACCCTCCCGCCCCTTGTAAACTCGCCCCTCCCCTACCCGGCGATACAACTTACAGGATATACAAGATGAACTGATGCACTCCTTCCACAGCCGTCAAATTTTGCCCCGCCCCCCACAAGGGTTTTATCGTTTCCGCGCACAGATTGGTTCCCCCGCCCAACACCCTCCCCGTCCTCCGCCGCCTCCCCACCTAGAATCAAAAGCAGCCAGAACAACAGACACTGCCCGACGGGTCACTTCACCGCTTCACCTTTTGAGCCATCCCTGCGGTAGCTCCAATCCCTTTATTATATGGTCTTCACGTTCATTTTTTTTCCCTCCCCCTCGCCCTCTCCTTCCCCGCCACCCCCACCATCGATTAGACCTAGCACCACGCGCACCGTAAGCTCTCATACATTTTTGAGGCCTAACACAGTTGGAACCCCCCCCCCCCGATTTCCATTAGGCGGTGGAACCTGACCTCATCCTAACATCCCCGACACTAGGTGCACCAGGCATGCACCGAATAAGGGGGGGGGGCGGATGATGCATGACAATAAAGTCAGGCCTACTGCATTCATGGAGCAAACACCTTGCCGATGACCGATCACATGAAATAAGAGACGGAGCACAGAGCGGTACGTAGATGTCTTGATATCTCGAAGGATAGAAGCCTGTACAAAATGCAGGGGAATCGTTGGACAGGCTTTCGACGGCGAAGGTCTACTCGGGAGCAATAGTGGAGTAGCTACCCATGGTGAAACGCACATACGACGAAGAAAGCGATGCACGAGGCATCCCGATGTGTGAGTAAGATTTTGTGTTATGCTCTTAAGCCGTCCTTGAACATTGCACGGTAAAAATGACCTCCCTAGAGGAAACTAACCAGTACAGCAGAAAGGCAAGAAGAGATTATACGATCGTGGGACGCCGGGAAGGTTACCATGCGGATCGCCTGACATAGACGTGGGGTACTTGTGTCAAGGGTGTTGGCCTTGGCTCGGAGACATTATTTAGCGTGGTACGCCGGTAAAATAACTGGAAGACACTAGGCCCTCAACAAGTACTAGGATTGGGAAGTCCCAGAAACTTCAACATTTGCCACTACCAACAACACGAAAAACACAAACGACTAAACACCTCCGTTTGCAACAGTTTCGTAAAAGATCCAGCACGTTACTATGCTGACGCGCACGTGAAAAATTTCAATCCCCCCGTTGGCTACACTCCAATTCCATAGACAGGAGCGTAACGCGTGTCTGCATCCAAGAGAAAACCGGTACAGAGGACACCAGACTGATTCTTACTACGATAGCCTCCCCCAAAACCAGCGATTTTGTTTAACGAACGTTTCATGGCTGCTCGACACAAGGAATAACAACAACGTAAAACAAAGTATCCATTTATTTCATTGTGTGCAAAGGTCTATCGAGATCGATGACGTCGGGGTGTCGAGGGACACTGTATTTCAGGAGATACGAACCGGAGCTGGTTTTGAAACCGGCGATTGCGTTAAAGAAAAGTTGGGGGGGCTACCGTAGTAAGACTCACCAGCGCAAATCACAACTCCACCACAGGTAGACCTCCCCAGCCTTGTTTGCATGTTCGCATCCAAGTATAACTCTGAATTGAGCTCCACCACTCTCATCCCGCCGAAATGCAACACCGTTACTATTTCAATGCATGTCAAGACAAACTAACATAATACCCATCGCCCAAAGCATGCCTGCGCATTCCAGAACTAGCAGCAGCATTCGCCAATCAATTATAGACATCGCGCCACACATTAAATATCTGGTCGCAATTATCTCATCTGCGGTATCGAGAAGCATGCCAGTTCGCGGTAAGGCCAGTCACCCTCAAACTCGCGGTAAATCACAGACCAGTTAGCAAGCGGGACACGACGACACGGGACGCTCCTGCCATTAGAGCGCGTCGTATTTTCCCTTGCAGCCTACCACACACATACTATCGGTTGCTATGTATGTACGTCACGAATCCATTGGTTGCTGTGCACGTCGAGTATTAGTGCAATTCCACCCTGCTCGACAAACAGCATCCAACTAGCTCGCGCTTATCTTATAAAAAATGAAAATACACTCCAGCTGTGAGATCGAAGATTTCGTCGAAACTCATCTTTGCAAGCTGTGTGTGATACTCCGATCGCGCGCATTACGAGTTGTGTGTCCTCATTAAGGATTTAGGTCGGCGACTCCCCTTACAACTACAGTGTAGCTATCAGGGTCAACAGGATGATTTTAGTCAGTCTGTGCGCGGAAACTGTAAAACCCGTTTCTGAGGGGGACAAAATCTGACAGCTGTGAAGGGAAATGTATCCTTTTATCAAGTGAATCTTGTAAGTCGAAAAACCGGTGAGGGGGGTGGGGCGGAGTTTTGAAGGACGTGGTGGCCTGGTTTTGATCAAAAGCGAGCGGGTTTGGAGGGGGGGGGGAGGGGGGGGGGGGGGAAGGGGGCAATTTGTGCATGTAAGCTATAAATCCTTTCGAGGGGATAAATCTGACGGTTTTGGCACCAGTATATTATTTGGGGCGGTGGGGGGGGTTGGGGCGGGGGGGGGGAGGGGCGGGGGGGGCAGCTTAATATGTGCCTGGAAACTATACATTATTTTGAGGGGATAAATGTGACGGTTTTAAATAATACATAAGTTTATCATGTATATCCTGGGGTAAGTCGTACAATCAGTGAGTAAAGAGAGGGTGGAGTGTTCGAGGGGGTGGGGTTGGGATGGGTTGGGGGGGAGGTGGGGGGTGTGGGGGCGGGGGGGGGGGGCGGGGGGGGAGGAAGGGCTTTAGGTGAGGGGTTTGTTATACGTGTGGTGCTAGGTCTAGGCGATGGTGCGGGTGATGGGGAAGAAGGGGGCGTTCGAGGCGGGGGGGGGGGGGGGGACACAGCGGCATGGATGGCTCTCGAAAGATAATGAGGTGATATCCTGCGCGTGAAGTGTTTATTAATGTGGCGGATTTCGATATTTGGTGGGGCGATTGAGTAAGGGAGAGCAAGAGGGGGGGGGGGGGGGGGGGAGAGATTTTTTAGGAGGTTTAGGTCACAAATAATATTCAAATACACTTCGGCTGTGAGATCAAAGATATGTAGCAGCTTGTTATACGCGTGGTGCTAGGTCTAGGCGATCGTGCAGGTGGTCGGAAAAGAATTTCTCTAACGCATTCCTATTTCACAACAAAAACAACAAAATTTCATCATCTACAATGGAATATAACTAACTGTTTGCGAACACAATCAATCCCCCCGCGTGCTCGGCGCTGCTCATTGGTCGCAGCGTACGCCCAGCATGCATCCATTCACCCCCCCCCCCCGTCTGCTCGGCGAAACGGCGCGTCCAACTAGGTTCAGTGACCCATCGTACGGTGAATCAAGAAGACCAAGGGTACGGTATTGTAGTATCATTCTCTATCACGCCTCAATTTTCACTGCCGGATTTGAGTCACTCGCACGAAGAGAGACTCCAAGACAAAAATACTTTACGTGATTTTTTGTGTCAGCGTAACTTGACATGCCATGGCGCAGATGGCTTTTACATACTTAAAACAGTGCGAAACTTAAGACCGAAAAGGTACAGGGAGGTTACTCGCGGTCAGAGCAACGGTACGGTGGGGTGGGGTACCCCCATCTTCGCCACCGGGTTTAGGCTATCATACTATCATATCATACTATCATATCACACTATCATATCATACTATCATATCATACTATCATATCATACTATCATATCATACTATCATATCATACTATCATATCATACTATCACATCATACTATCATATCATACTATCGTATCATACTATCATATCATACTATCATATCATACTATCATATCATACTATCATATCAAACTATCATATCACACTATCATATCATACTATCATATCATACTATCATATCACACTATCACATAACACTATCAAATCATACTATCACATCATACTATCACATCATACTATCATATCATACTATCATATCATACTATCATATCACACTATCATATCATACTATCATATCATACTATCATATCATACTATCATATCATACTATCATATCATACTATCATATCATACTATCATATCATGCTCGCGCGAGTGACTCAGTATTTTTCACGGACCAAAAAAATTGTTTCGGGTGATTCTTATCACGCGGCGTAGCTTACCATGCCATTGCGGACCGATCTCGTGATTTCAAAACACATGAGACGAACTCTTTCAGACCGCAAAGGAAGGAACAGGGGCTACACTCGCGCGAGTAACCCGAAGCCACTGAAAAAAAAAAGGGCCCCAGAAGGGGGACCCCCTTACCCTAGCCTGGGTCAGAAAGGAAAAAATCGTGTTTGAGTCATCCCACGGTAGGTAGGGGTTGCAGTTGTATGATTGCGCCAAAAGGTCCCTGGGCGATTGAGTTCCTCGTGCGAGGAACGGCCGGTAGATCAAGCAATTTCACGGGAGTACATGTTGTGTTAGAACTACGTAAGGCATAGGAGCTTGGTCGGGTTGTGCGAACGAATGCCTTGGAAGACATGTTTAGGTCGGGTGAGATATTGAGCTCATGTGAGGACCTCAAGGACTGATGCTGCAACCCTACCGCGGACTGACTCGTTTCCATGACAACTCCAACCAGCACATATCGAAAACCAGGAATCAAATGAACGCAGCGGAGTGTTTTGGCGACGGCTTTGGCAGAGGATTGTTTTGGCAGCCGAGAAAGCGCCGAGGGCGTCCACAGAGGCAGCAACTCAGCCAGGCGTGACGTCGGCAGAGGAGGTGAAAGCGACAAAGAGGCCTGCAGTGAAGCAGCAGCAGCAGCAGTACCAGCAACCGGACAGCAGCAGCAACATGGGGGGACTGGTTTGGTGGGTAACACCGGACGTGGGCAGTACCAGCCGGAGTCTCCCCCGCCGTCAGGAGCACCAATGGAAGAAGTGTATATGTGCGAGCGGTGTGGTGCCCTCGGGCATAAGGCCGCGATTTGCAGAGCTCCAAACGCTTTTGGGGGCGAGTGCAGTATTTGTGGATCGTACGGTCACCTGACCAGGCAGTGCCGCACTGGCCCGCCCACCCGTATGCACGCCGACGCCGTGTTTGGTTGTGGCATTGGCGTGACGGAACAAGGAGCCTGGCTACAACAGCAGCAGGGTGCCTAGTCATGCATGGCGACGGCAGCGACGCATGGGGCGGGGGCGGGGAGGGCGGTGGGCAATGCTGGGCCGGGGACGATGAGGGCGGTGAAGCACACGGAGGCGGCAAAGTCCTAGGACAGCCGGAGCATGAGGGCGGAGGAGCCTGCGGGGGTGGACTGCTTTCCTCAACCATTGACTACCAATCGCCGGAAGGGCAGCAGTCAGCCAATTCAGGGGGCCACCCTCTTCGTGGCGCATTTGGCGTCGCTCGGCAAGTGGTATGTGATCTTTTTTGGGGGTGGTCTTTGGGAGCCTAAAGGACCGGGGAGTATTCTGATAGGAGACAGCGCTGCATCCATCCACTATACTGGTGACCCCCATATTTTTCTATAACAAGCGGTTCCCTGGTCCTGATAAGGACTTGTTTATCACTGGTGACGGCAAGAAAATGGCTGTAGATTATTCTGGGCACATTGATGTGGTGATGCTGCTGTACCGAGGATGTAGAGGTGACCTTGCGAAACGTAGCGTTTGTGCCCCGGTTCTCTTTCGATATGTACTCTTCCAATGTCATTCGGAAGGAGCACGTCAAAAAAACGTATCATGCTTGACAGCGCCGGCGCTCATATGCTTGGTGGACGTGTACCTTTCCATAAAGAAAAGTTCGGCAACTACGTCGACGCCACTAGGGAATGAGGCATGAGAACCCCCCCCCGCACTTGCTGCAAGATCGTGCTATCGCGGTCAGGCACCGCGAGCTACTCGACCGATGTGACGTGGGGCTACCGGCGTGCGCCTTTGTGGGAGAGTGGACCACGGGCAGCGGAGGTGCTGCATGGCTGCCCCATCACCACCACCGGGCAAGGGGGGGAGCGTCAATGCCCCAGACCGGCAACCGGAAGTGCCGAAGGGCTTCGAGGTGTGGTCCCGGCTGATGCCGCCAGTGACCAGCGCATCGCCGGCGCCCCTGCCTGCGGCGACGTCCGTGTCGCAACGGCAGGAGGCACCGGTGTCAGGTACACCGTCGGAGCACCCGCGGCGTGCATCTCCCGTGTCGCAACGGCAGGAGACGCCAGGGTCAGGTGTATCGTCGGAGTCCCCGCTGCCTGCGTCACCCATGGAATAAAGTCAGGACACACCGAAGGCCAGTGCCTCGCCGGAGCTCCCGCCGCCTGCGCCGTCCGTACCGCAGCGGCAGGAAGCGCCCGTGGCTAGCGCGAAGCCGTTCCTTGTTGTCACAGACTCCCCTCGGTCATATATACGGGCAGTATCATTCCATCAAAGCCCGGGCCGTAAAATTATCATCATCGTCGACTGCCTCCGTGAGGTCGCCTCACAACCTCAAGAACACTCAAACGCACATCAAGAACGCTTCCTCAAAATATTGAAACCTCAATATCCGTAGACCAGTCAGTATCTAAAACCGTAGTACCACGAACAAAGGACAGAAAGGGCAAAGCAGGCTGGGCAGAGAGAGAGAAGGAAATAAATAAGACCACGCAAAAAAAAGGATATTTTCCGTAGTTTGAAAAAGGGTAATGGTCAAAGGGGGGTATATCCCCGGGCTTTTTTTTAGTCGTTTGGGGGTACCACGTAACCACGGCCGCGGAACGTGCCCGCGCTTTCCCCAAACGGCCTTAAATTTTCAGTTCTGACGCGCTGGCATGACACTCCCAGCCCATGCCGAGCACGCACACACCTTTTTTCCTTTTTCACGCACGATATTGGGGCTAACGGGACCGCGGCGGAGGAGGGGCCCCCCTTTTGGCTAAAACGTGGGGGGATATACCCCACAAATCTACTAAAAATTAATCTACCCCCGTTTGACCGCAATTGTCCCCCTTTTGTTGACCGAAAACTGTACCCCCGCTTGACCGATTCTGACGCCTTCAAAAGCCATTACAGCAAGCCCGACTGCACGTCACCGCCCAACGGCCCGAATAAACCACAACGAGTGGAACATAAAGTAGTCGCCAGTAAGTAGCTTCGATCGTTTGTCTCCAAAAAAAATACGGCAAAAGGAAAAAACTAAAACAAAGTAAATATTTAAGGGTAACCACGAAGACAAGCGGCAAACATATTTGCTTCTTGCGAAGGGCGACGTTTAACCAAAGAACCAGAACATAGAGCCATACCCTTAGGGCGAGTAGGACCATACGAGGGCAGGTCCTGCCCGACGCGCTGTCCCCCGACGTGCTGTGGTCGGTGCCATACGCCGGAGGGAACACACGCGCATATCGAAGCATTCGCATGCAAATGCTTTAATCTTTAACAACCATGGGCACACAGGCTTGCTATTCCGTTGGTTGTTGTTGTTGTTGTAGTGCCTGGATACGTTTGAAAAACCAACAAAAATCGTCTTCCTTTTTCCCGCGAACTTGACTTTCGACTATGGTCTTAACACAAGGTTCACCTTGGACCCAAGACAGAATGAGTGCTCGCACACCGCCAGGGAGTATCAGTACTGTGTACAACGCCCCCCCCATAAGAAACCGGGCAACCGGTATTGGTTCCACACGCTGTCTTGGTATGACAGCTGCCGAATTTCTTGTTTCTTCCCCGTCGTGTGGATGCGTTTTGGGCTAAGTTTCATGTGGAGCCCTTTCTTATGAGAGGGCCGGCTGTGTATGCATGGTACCTGCTGCCTGGTACTTGAGTGGAGATGTAGGCCTGAGTCGCCGCATGAAAAAGTTGTCGGAACGATTATTTGGTGGTCACAAGAACTGGAACCACACCACACCATCCCGAATCCCGTTTCGATTTTCATGCGCCAATATATCCATGCCCTCCATATATCCATATATACAGCAATATATATTCATATCCATATGCACAGTTATTTTCATGTGCAGCTCGTTCTAGTGCGAGAGCCGGTACGTATGATACTTGGTACCTGGTACCTGAGAATATGGGCCTGAACCACCGCACTCAAAAATGGTCGGAACGGTCATTTGGTGGTCCAAGGACTGGAGCCACACCACACCATACATATCCCGAATCCCGTTTCGATATTCATAAATCCATACACGGTCTATATATAGACTATATATATCCATGTATGTCCATGTCCACCATATATATTCATAGCCATGTCCATACCCATATCCGCACTTGCTTTCATGTGCGGGTCATGCGTATGAAAGGGCCGATATTGTATGGGATCGTTCATATATATATATGAGAAATGCCGGTATGTGTGTATGATACCTGGTACCTGGTACCTGAGGATACTATGGGGCTGAACCACCGCATGCAAAAACGGTGGGGGACAATTAGTTATTCGGTGGTCAAGGACTGGGGCCACCCCACACCATCCCGGATCTCGTTTGGATATCCTTATATCTCCATACTTCGAAGTATATATATGTCCTCCATGTCCATAATATTATTAAAAATGAAAATACACTCCAGCTGTGAGATCGAAGATTTCGTCGAAACTCATCTTTGCAAGCTGTGTGTGATACTCCGATCGCGCGTATTACGAGTTGTGTGTCCTCATTAAGGATATAGGTCGGCGACTCCCCTTACAACTACAGTGTAGCTATCATATTATAGCATATCCATATTCATCGATCCTCCCATTCATTCGTGTCCTTGTCCTCCGTGTATCCACATCCATCCATACCACCCAAACATATCCATATCCGTATCCATATCCATATTCATATCCATATCCATATCCATATCCACATCCATATCCATATCCATATACCCATATCGATATCCATATCGTTATACATATCAATATCATTTCCCATATAGTCTAGACTACATCCATATCCATCCACGCATCCATATCATTAGACTATATCCATATCCATAAACTATCCATGCCCAATGTACCGCACCCTTCGTATCAATCGGCCCCGAATTGAGTATATACGAGGCAGTATATATTTATCTCCAAATGCTAATGTTACGTGTTTCTTTGCAAGCTGCGTGATACGCCGGCAGCGCGTGTTTTACGGTCATTCCTCGTGAACGATATGCATAGGTCTAGTCTAGTCTACATTTTTTTGTTTTGTTTTTCGCACACTTCTACTTTCCAGCTTCTGGACAAGCCGTGGTCACAGGTGTCGTCCCTTCCTTCCACCCCGGCTCTTTGCCTCCATTTTTCATCTTTCATAGGGTTCAGCAATCCCACTGCTCGTCGATTTTTCATGCATATGATACGTCGGCCACAATCCTCACTCCCCTCCCGTCTCCCCTGGATGCTGGCAGAGGGTCGACAGGACCACAACTTTGCCGAGGCGGTTTCGGTCAATAACCATTCTGCCCGAGGCGGTACCATACATGACCTCGATTGAGGAGGGAGAAGATCGATTCGGCATCCATCGTATCGTATCCTGTTCCTTGCTGAGATCCATGTACGTTCAGACACAACAGTATCCAGTATGGGCCCATCCAGTATCCAGGTTAGCTAATCCAGGTATCCATTCTCCATTTGTATGGCTAAAGTGTACCAACCGGTATTAATCCCGCCGCATTTAGTTTTTCGTTTCGAAAATATGGTCGAAGGGGAACACGAGCAAAGCCTGCAAAGCCGCCGCTATTAATAGTCAGAGAAAGAGAGAGAGGGAGGGGTGGCAAGAGCCCTCGTATCAGGGAGGAGGGGTTGCTGCGAGACGCTTGGCTTGACGCCTCTCTTTGGCGCCGCCGATATGGATGAAGGTGCCGGAAGGCAGAATCGGGTTAGTGGAAATATGACAGCTTTTACTAAATGGCTGCGGTGTTTTTTGGCTCATTCGCAAATAACACCAAATGACGTGGACCGCATGCACGGATAAATACCTGACTGAAACGTAGTGAATGCTGTACCGTCGCGTTGCGCAGGTATGTACGTGTGAATCGTGTCCTGTGTGCGCCGTACACGGAACGCCTATGAGTAGATATACACGCGTTTCGTCTGGCATGCCTCGCTCGCGTTTATCTGGTGTGATTCGTCAGTATTTCACGCAGTATTTGACAGCGAACGAGATGGCTGGGGTAGGTACTCTAGCTGGGGTAGGTACACTACTTCTGTACGCAGTGCCGGATTACGCATACTGCATGTAGTGAGCTGCTGTATGTGCGTACGTCGTGTCTAGTTTGAACCGCACACGGAGTGCCCAGGGTACAACTTGTACCTGGTACGTACCATATTTCGTCCAGAGTGCCTTGCTCCCTGGTCGTCCGTCTGACATGACCTCAAGAATTTCACCCAGTCAGTGTTTGACAACTGGTATAGTCTACACAAACGAGTACGAGTAGACTATACCGTTTGTGCCTTGCTCCCTGGTCGTCCGTCTGATATGACCTCAAATATTTCACCCAGTGTTTGACAACTGGTATACACGAACGAGCACAGTCAGTACGAGTAGTCTATATCGTTTGTTTCGACGCTGAACTCGTTCTACTGTTGTGGGTCATACAAGGCGCATGTACGTAGGTTTTTCGTGAACCCGGCCGATATTTTGTATGATAGCACGGAGCTACGAGTACTCGCGTCTTGGTACCCTAGAACCACGCACAGCCATACCTCTCATACACGATCAGGCTGGTTTTTCACACTCAGAAGAAGCCAAGATATATACCGGAATTCAAATCGCTGCCCATTGAGATGAATCCATGCGTGGGACGCAAATGGATTCCGGCATTTGGTGCGAATCACTGGCAGAACGAACGCAATCGCCGGTCACTCCGTTCAAGCCTAGCCTCCCTGCGAGAACAGGGAAAAATAGGCACAGGAACAAATCCAGAGGAGTTACACAAAGTCGTCTCTTACATCGACGAGCGCTTGACCCAACACCTTCCCTGGTTTGGTGCTGGGCCTTGCCCCGCGCCGACGGCATCGTCCGCGCCTTCGGTCGGGTCGAAGCTCGGTCACCCTTACTTGTCCACAAACTTAATACGACCCACCCAGTTCACGACGACCTCACTCACACTGGCCCACTTCGAACAAACTTTATTCGTAGACTAGTTCTAGCAGGGCGGTATGGGCCCTCTCGCAAGAAACTAAAATCTGGGTCTATTTCGTACTGTGGGCTGGCATTCTTTTTCTGGGGGAGCGAGAAGGGGGGGGATTAGATTTATTGCCAGTTTCCTGTACACGGCAAAGCGCTACGTATTTTCTTCTCCTTTCGAAATATCGTAGGCTAACTTTCTCAAGTATTGACCACTTTCGTGTGAGCTGGCCGATACAACTGCTGTTGTATCGCGCCGGGGGGCTTTCCGATTTCCCTTCCGCGCATCGATCGGCACGCACGCGGCGCGCTTATCGTGCTGCTTTCAAAAAAAAAAAGCCCTGCCACGCCACGGTATACTACTTGTATTAAACGGGTACATTAAATGTTCTTGTCATCTGGGGATTCAGAGGGGAAACATATGTACCGGAAAAGAAAAAAAAAACGAAATTGGTATCCTCATACGTATTGATCATATTCGTCCCGCGGAAGGGGCTGATTGCCGCATTTTCGGGTTAACTAGCGTTTCCGACGGGTCGAGCTCCTCAAGCAGGTGTCGAACTATCGACTTTGGATGATAATGTTCAAGAGTCTACTTGTACTTGTTTTGAGGACTACCAGTACAGCAGGATGAACAGTAGCGCATAGCAATATTGGGTCGGGGGCTTGCGCAAACGAATGCCTTGGAAGGCACATTTAGGTCGGGTGAGAATATTGAGCTCCTCGCCTTAGGAGCTCAGGAACTTTTTAGAATCTGCGTGCACCCCCCATAATAAAAGCGTGTGAGGACCAACATCCTTAGCGATTGCGCAATAATTACAGCATCAGCCACACGAGGAGGCCCCGGTCACCTCAGGTCAGGATACCTGATCCGATCTGCGATGTAAAGAAGCTTGTGCGACGCGCAGCACGGTGATACAGCCGCAGGGGGACCAAGGTTACAGTATTGCAGTATCATGACTATACGAACCCCTTTCCCACGACTGGGTTTTTACCGCCGACACGAGCGACAACTCTGTACCTCACGGACATGAAAAAAGAAAAGTTAAGCGATCTAGATCGGTTGTTTGGCGCAGCGTAGGAAACCATTCCAGTGCGGATTCATATTTTGAAGAAAAAAAATAAAAACAGCAGTCACTCACAGTGCTAAAGACCCGCGGAAGGAACAGTGGGGTCACTCGCGCGAGCAACCCCGAGCCGCTGCAGAGATAAGTCCCTTATAATGAGACCACCCTACCACGGTGACGGGTGCACGGTTTAAGAGCCCCTCGGAACGGACTAGTGCCCTCAATTGTGTCGCTCTTGTCTCCGGTCCGCTCTCGTCTCTCTGTCACTTGCTTGGGCTTAACATAACCTGGTATGCTGGTAGGTCTTTTTTTTTCCAAGTGTTGGCGTCTCAAGACGTGACAATAGCCGATTTGACCGTTCACAAGCGCCTTTACACTGGAGACCCGTTTTCGGCGGATAATTACTTGGAATTAGCATAGGGAGGGGTTTTCGGGATATTTAGGGGTTAAATCCGTTTTCTCCTACTATATAGCTGTGGACGCTCTCAAATAGGGGTACTGCACCTTACTGCACTCGTGATGCCGCGCTCTTCGTTCAGACGCGCTGATAACATAGCCGTCGTCGTTTGCTTTTGTCGCCGTACAGCAGTGCACGCGTCCCAGAGGGGGGCTCTGCTTTGAAAGCAACTCTCCCGCGGTTTTGGTACGCTGCGTAGAGAAAGGCGCAGAAAGCCTGGGTGAAAGAAACCGACCCCGAAGTCCGGTGGCTAACACGAAGGGAGCACAAGAAATCAGAGAAGATTGCCGGTTTTCTTTTCTTCGTCCACCTTTCTTTTTAGGATGTTTGTGAGTGATCCACGTTAAACCTCGTTCATCCTGCGGATTGTCGGATGACAAAAATAATATCCGTATGGGTCTAAATATAATCCACTCTTCCTAACTATAATAAAATACAAACGTGGCTTACATTTTGGCCCCATGCTAGTAACAATAATAACAATGAGGGCAATAATGCTGCTGCATTCTGTCTCAGTACCGTGGATCATTTAATGTAAGTATTGGATTTGGATTAGGCCTCCTGCGCCGACCTGTGGTCCCGCCCATACTTCGTTGCTCCGCCCAATTGTATTGTAGTTGACCACTAGTCCGTTCGAGGGATGTCTCACCCAAACGTCCTTATCGTTGCCTTCATCATTTCCCGCACACGCCGCGGCAGCAGTAGCTCGCTAACGCCTGCAATGCTCTGGCCGCCATTCCTCTTGCTACCTACTTGTCTACTAGAAGCGCCCCCGATTTTGTACTGTGATGTCGACTCCGTCTTCCCGACACCAGTCTTCGTGATCTCGTCCACAGCCGACCCGGTCACAAATGCTGGGGGGTCCTCCCGCGCGAAAGGAATGCATCATGAAGTGGTTCTGCAACTCTGCCGGGCCCGCAAACAAATCGTCTTGCAGTTGCGGCCGCCACACGGGTTGCTGAAATAGGTAGACGGTACCGGAAACCTTTCGGCCAAGACAACGGGGAACGGGTGGCCGGCGGTCAGGTCCGATCCAACACGCCATGCGGCAGAGACGCACGCTGTGACCAGCCGGGACGTGCAAATCGCCGGGCGGTCCCGGTTTGCTAACCCCACCACGACCTGGCTAGAGGCCCGAAGCGCCGTACGAATCTTCAACGAAGCCCTTAAACGTCTGGAATGTTTGGATCTGAAAAGGCAATGTAAACGGAAAAGTCGTAACCCCTACAGCACGATGGACATAAGCCAATCAAAATGTGTCAAATATTTTCGCTCCATGCTCGTAGTGACAATAGCAATCATAACAACAATACCAATAATGCTGAAGAATGGGTGAGATCGCCGGCTGGGGTTGAAGGAAGCCTCACGTAACCCCCCGTGCTTTCGAACATCCGTCTTCTGCCGTTTCAAAAATAACACGTGTCACAGCCAGCGCCTGGCGTCTACAGCTCCCCAGACGCGCTGGTAGGGCGGCTGTACTCCGGGCACGGCCGAAACAACCGCCTCGCCGACAGCTCACCTCCGCGGAACACGTCTTTCGGGACAAGTCTGCGCCAAGTCTACCATCAAGACGAATATTATAATCAAGAGCGTTATCAAGAAGATAGCGGCCGTATCTACGACAGCAACTACAACAACAACGGCGACAGCGGTAGTGGTGGTGGTGGTGGTGGTGGTAGTGGTTCGGGCTTAACTCGACCCCGCACCTCCGCAAACCCACGGGATAGCCTCCTGTCGGAACATCAGAGTGATGCCTTGGTGCCCAGGCTGCTACACCCTTCGGGGTCCATGGGCCACACGGGGCCCCTGGCCAACAACAACACGGGACAACTGGCCAACAACACGGGGTCCCTACAGGACGACAGCATCAACAGCCCCCCGCGTATCGGCACGAGGCGGAAATTGTCTAACACTAGCGGGAAACGATCGGGCGGTGGTATGACGGGGCCGGAGGAGGGAGGTAGCACAGCAACGACGGGCCTTAATCTGCCGCGGGGCAAGCAAGGGACAGCGTCAGACCAGTCTAGTATCGGAGGCGGGATGTCGCTGAGCCGGAGCCTTGGGGCGCTCGGGCAAGGGGGTGGAGGGGGGGCGGGGGGAAGGTCGGCGATGACGCCTGCTGCCGCTAACAAATTGCGCGGTGATAGCGCGCCTTACGTCGGTAGCGAGAAAACGTCGCCGAAACCGCCTCTACGGGTGGGAGCTGCTTGGTCCAGGGGCGGGCCCTATCCAGGACAGAAACATATCAGGTACGCTAACGTATTGGTCGCATAACGCATACCTGGTAATGTAGAAACCCCATGGTACTGGTAGCACTCTTTGGACCAAACGTTTTTCTGGCCGGTTGAGCTCCTCGAGAGTGTGTGGAGCTTTCTAAGCGCCAAAAAGTTGATGGTACAAACCCTGCTGTATGCCTTTTTTTTGTGTGTACCAGGTATACCTTGTGCGCTTCTTTTTTTTTTTCTTTGGTGTTTTATAATTGTACCGACGTTGTTTAGGGAGGGGACAAACGAGTGTGACATTCTAGAACGGTTTCTCGACCGCGTCGTATCCTTGACCATGGCACCTAAACCTACTACTTAACGGGGGAAAAACACGGGGAAGGGAACCCTTTGATCGATACAGCCGTTCCTACTTCCCCCACCGCACCCCCTCCCACGACACATGCGGAGGGAAGCCCGCCTCGCAAATGGCTGTTACGTAGTAAGATGTACACTCAACCGTTCATGCAAGTCGCCGAACACCTCACGGCGCTTCGTGCTTGGTGCAAGTGGCGTCTGCCTGGTCGTTCAAAACCTCGACGTGCTTCGTCCCGGCATAGTCGGGATGCAAGGGTCTAACAGCCATTATGGTCTGACAGACCTCGGCTAGACGCGAAGTGGGCGAACAACCTCCATGCCCCCCGCCCCTCTCTACCGTCGGAGTCATCTCACGGCAGGAGCTGGTTGCAGTTTTGGGGTTAACTAACATTTCTGGCCGAGTGAGCTCTTCAAGTGTGGGACTATCGATTTGTACAATATTTACCATGATACCTAGTGGGCGGCTCTATTTTTTCTTATTCATCTCACTTGTAGTTTCCACTTTCTGGACAAGCCGTGGTTGGTCACAGGCAGGTGGTCCACTCCCTCCCCTCCGCACGTGCTCTCCTTTTTTACCGCGCAAAAAAGGGTTTCAGCATTCCCAACGCTCGTCCATTTTTCGTTCGAACTTTTTGCTAACTCGTAAACGCCACCGCGCTATTCCCCGCGAGTCAAATTTTGGCGCAAGAAAATGTCCCTACTGCTACAGTCGTACGGGTATGATGCGTACTCGGGGACTGGAACCAGCGAAGTCGACCTTAAGAGAACTAGCTGCTGACGCGTGCTACGACAGCGGTAGTAATTTTTTTAGTGAGATTTGTTTTGCTTCTGAATGGCGAGGCGCCTTAACCTGTTCGTTGGATTGCACTTTTGGGTTATGAGCCTCGGAAAAAGAAATACATGCAACCTTTCTTACCACAGCATGTGCCTGCTACAGTTGCGAGGTTAACCCCACCAGACCATAGGGGACGCCGATGGTCATGGTCAGCCCACTCACAGTCCTACCCGATCGCGCGCTCCCGCCGCACGCGCGCCGTTGTTTTTTTTTTTTCATTTTTGCCTTCGCCGCGACATCGACACCACCCCTTTAAAGCCCGGAGAGAAGCCCGTTCGGAAAGAGGGGGCCCACGTCACACCCGGTTCCTGAATCTTCAGCAGTAACCCCTTACGCGATGAACAATCGGGGGGGATCGATTACGCTATCAGCAATAGGAGCAGGGGGCGGGGGAGACGACGGAACGAGGGGTGCTTTTAGCGCTCAAAATAACGGCGGGAACTACGCGAGGAACCCGTTCACTCCGCGCGATAGACCGCCGTCGTCGGGGCTCCGAACTGGGGGGACAACAAGCGGTATTAACAAAATAAGCCCCGCCGCGGCCTCGGCATCGGCGGTATCGCCGGGAAAAAGTGGGAGGGACAAGATGAGGAGGGGGCGGCAGAGAGGCACCCCCGCCGGCGAGAAAAAGGACGCGGTGCTTCGTACCACTATCCCGGAGGAAAACTTTATGTCCTCGCTCCACCTGGATCTGGATCAGATATCGGACTTTCACAACAGCGAGGGGCACTTTTTGTACCTGCGGCAGAAAGCGGGGGCAGATGCCACCGCGTATAACTTGGAGGTGAGGACTTTGTTTGGGAGACATGTTTCTTGCAAACGATGTCGTACGTCGGACAGATCAAGACCTAGATGATATATTCCATCCAGATCCTTTGTATTTCGAAACAGGTATATTTGCGCAGGATCTTGTCGTGCAGGTCATACCTATGAAACACATGCTAGGTCATTCAGATCACCCAGCAATACGATCGATAAGGACATGTGTCGCACAGATTCTACCCAGGAAACAAATGCTATTCATAGATCGTTCAATTCATCCTACAACACGTTTGATAAGGACATGCAAGGCTGACCTGTTGGCGCCGCGCGGAGATGTTTCAAGTACGTCGAAACGATTACGGACCGGAATCGCCCCTTGATGAAAAAAGCCTTGTCGCCACCTGGCAACATCCCGGCGGATGCATATATTTTCAAAGAGGGACGCATTTTCAAAAAAAGAACGCGCGGCCGAAGTATCACGCAGCTTGCAAAGATGAGACTCGACTGATTAAATAGATCGGATTCTTCACAGCTGGCGTGTTTTGATGATATCATTTTTGTCAAATGCATCAGTTGGTTGGTTGTGGAAACTCCAAACGCCCTTCGGTATGCATGGACTTTAATTATGCGTGCTCTTTTTTTTTTTCCCCGCAAGAACGTGGAGTAAGCAGACGCAGTGGTCCCTTTGATTGTAACATGGTGGCCAAAAACAATTTCCCCATGTTTTTTACACCCGCCCAGCCCGCGGTGTGGACGTACGTAGTGTGAACAGTGCATCAGCCCACGTTTCGGGAGATCCTGCTCCTACTTTATTAGCTGTGCGGGCTACTAACCGTCGTACAGCGTTTGTGCTTTTCTCTGCTGTGGGCGAGTCAGCAACAGAATTGAGTTCTCATGGTACGGTAGGCAAGGGGCACGTCGTTTTTTTTCTAAGGGTCCTCGGTTGAGGAGGGCTGTATAGGCGTATATAGTATATAAATATTATAGCCGGCTTCGCTATTTAGCTGTTTAAGTATCACAGCAGTCAATTGCTTGAGGTAGGATGCGGGGATATTTTATGTCATATTATTTTGTCTCCGACTGGCTCGACGAGTACAGACTAATTCCTTTTTTTAGTGTGTAGATGGCAAGGCTGGAACAAAATACTGAGAGCAAAACATCAGATAGCAATCACGTGAATGAAAAATATATGCTAGCCCATGTATTCAATAGGTGCCGTAGTTCGTCAACCAACTACTGTACTGTACGTACTTGGCGCCGTCCAAGTTGGCTTACTTCGCCATCCAAAGAAGTACCACAGTGGCCGCGAAGTCTTGCCATCTCACTGAATTTCCGTTTCGTCAGCAACATTATTCATTCCAATCGATGCAAGTGGACGAGCACATAAAACTGAAAAGTAGGAATGCGGAATCCTATGCGCACAAAAAACGAAGGAAACGAAGGCACCTACCGGGGGGGAGGGGGAGAAGGGAAGACACCTGTGACCACGGCGTGTCCCAAAGGTCGCTGAGGGGGAAAACTCTTATTATGTACAACTTGAGCTCGAAAAAAAAAAACACGATGCTGAAAAGTAATACAAAAAAATACAATCATCCCTGCAGCATTAACCCTTTGTGACTTGCTTGACTATAGTACCGCGTTCTTATCGTGGTGCCAACATGCAGCACACAGCGGTGCAAACTGTGCACGGGTCTTACCGATACTTGCATTGCATTTCGACAGCGAAATCGTCGTTACCTGATCCAGCGCCCCGGGTTGTTTCGTGCGAAGGACGCTACAATCTTCAGTTTTGTTAGTGTTTCCTCCTGAAGCCTTAGGGTTAGGATTAACCGCAAACATTCAGGAAGAAGTAGTAAACCGAACTCGTCCACATTTCCGCTTCTCGAAACCAGGAAGGGCCGACCGCATAAAAAACAAAAACGACATGCTATGGCGACTGGATAAATCCACAGGATAAAAAAAAGCCGCCATGCTCCTTACAGCCGTGCAAACGTGAATGAAAAAAATGTTCGGATGACAAAGTAACAGCAACAACAACAACAACAACAACAACAAAAACAACAACAACAACAACAACAACAACAACAACAACAACAACAACAACAACAACAACAACAACAACAACAACAACAACAACAACAACAACAACAACAACAACAACAACAACAACAACAACAACAACAACAACAACAACGACAACACTCGATTTTCCGATTCGATTTCTCCAAAAAGGTTACCAGCAGCTTCGACAGACAAGCGCCACCTCCGGCAGGCAATCAGGCGCGCGCACCATCCGCAGAAACAAAAACGAAGACGCCGTGGAGGGGAGGGGGGGCCGGAGGAGGGGGCGGGGGTGGCGGCGGCGGTGGTGGGAGCGTCGGAAGTGGAACCGGCGGTGGTGACCAAGCACGGGGCCAAGCGCAGGACTACTACACCCTCAGCCGCGCTGGTATAACTCACCTCAAGGATTCTTCGAGCGAGTTTACCACCTTGGTCCGGTGGGAGCGGGAATACGCTTTGTTTCACCAAATCAGGAGGTAACGCCACGAAAGGAGTTCAGGGAGTTGTAAAATATATATCAGCGTTTTTCGGGTATGGGGTTTGTGGTATATTATTGTTATTGTATTAACCTGCCAAGTAGTGGGGAGAGACCTGCAGGAGGGTAACACACCCCAGTCCTTGGTCCGTCCGATATGGTTGGAGTGAGGCTCATGACAAGTGGGAGCACTCACGTTCCCGCCTTGCGTCATCTGTGCCGCTGTCTGCTCAAGTTGTCAAGCGGAAGTGCTCACGCGCGCCCCCCCCCCGCCCCGCGCCCCCGTATTTGCCCCCGGCCACATAACAAAAGCCCGCGAACCCCGCCCCACTCTTTCCCTCACCTCTTCCCCCCGCATGCCAACTCCCCCCTCCTCCATACGCTGTCAGCTCATGGGTTCCGCGTACGGCGGTTTAACTGTACGCGCCGGGTAATACCGTTGTCTGCTCATGTTTTTCACACTGGTCAGCGTAAAATTTGACTAACGGTGGAATATATATATATATGTATTCCTCCATCTCTATGTACCAACCCGGAGTGCTCATGCCCCCCGCCGACCCCGTACCGTTCTGTTCTGCTCTCTGCTCCTGCCTTTCACATGCGTCCACGAATAAAAAATCAGCCATTATGATTAAAAAAAACACGAAAAAAGGATTGCGTTCTTTGAATCCTATGAAGCGGGAGTGCTTTTGCCCCCCCCCCCCCCCCCCCCCCGGCCTCCCCCACCTCCATCCACCTACCTACCCACTGCCTCGCCTGAACGAATTTTGTACGCTGTTTTTTCTGCTCACCATGTGTTTCGCGTACACCGGCGTATAAATACAAAAATGGCAAACCTTCGCAAAACAAAAGACTTTTCGCTTCTCTTTATTTCTAACTAGGATCGCATTCTTCGAGCTGTACCGACGCTGGAAGAGCTTCACGGTGTGGAAAAAGACCGTCAGGGCGTTCAAGTTTACGCAGGCTTCCTCGGCGTTGAGAACGGGTCTATTTTCTTTCGTCCCCCCCCTGCGGCTCGCCATCGCGGAAATCCGAAAGGAGTGTGTGGAGGTGGAACGGCGCCGGCTTTTCGCGGTGGGGCAAGGAGAAACCATTACCCTTAAGGCCTTCCTGGAGCGGCAGCGGACGACGCAGCAAGAAGTGGCCCAGGTTGGACTTCGTTGTTTCCCATCTATTTACATTATTCAGGATCCATGCTCTGTACCAGCATGTAGCAAGGATGTCATTTTTTTTTGGTAAAAAACCGCGTACGGCGTCCGTTCGGGCCCGTTCGCACAAAACAGCCAATCACTGCAAGATAGGGCCTTGGTAAACAGACGCATGCGACCATCTTGCGGGTCTCTTTACTGCTATTCAATGGGCAGGTCCCACGTCGGTCGCTCACCTTGTACTGGAGAAGCTCTTGTATTAGTCCCACTAGCCACGGTCAGAACTGAGCGCTACACGCGCTGCAAATCCATGAAGCAATTGTAGCATCCCCTTTTTCCAACACGCACATGCATGCCTTCAAAAAGGCGTGTGAAAACTCTTGTTATACCGTACCCGCATGCTGGACCCTTCGTCTTGTTAGGCTCCCAAGGCAAACCCATAGCTCCATCGTGGGAACGGCGCCCGCGAACGGCAACCGAAAACATTTGAAAGGCGTTAATACGGGAAATGGAACACGCTCATTCGCTGCCGGGGCAAAAATGTCATTTATTATAACTGCGAGTTTCCAGTATATATGAAGGCTTTTTACCACATGGGGTTATGATTTTGATTCCGCGAACGGCAATAATTCTGCTAAAAGCACGTTGGAATCGCGAACGCAAGCGTACCTGTAACGTCTAACATGCACCCCTGGTTGCTGCTCTCACATTAACTCGCGTAGTCAAGCCCGCGCCGGTCACAAGGCAGGCTCCAGTCACTCTGGAGTGAAATAATGCCCCAGAGACAAAAACAAGAAGAAAAAAGTGGTATCAGGGCCGAAGCAAGCCATACATCCACCAAAAAAATACAAAAATGGAGTGTGAAGTCGGCGTACGTGCGTGTCAGGCCTACGCCGGTATACGCGTTTCAAGGCTCGCATACAGTACCCAAAACCACGGCGAGGGCGACTTTACCAAGCACCCATAGTCCTGTAATAGCGGCTTCGCTAGTGTTGATGATCTCAAGGGACGCGTGCTACGATTAAAGTATTGAGGTACACCTCTTGTTGGCTGATTTTTTTTTTTCTGAATGACGGGACTTCTTAACCCAAAATCGTCGGGGGGGGGAGGGGGGGGTTGTTAGCATGCATGATTCTCGTTGTATGGGATACTATACCCGGGTATTCGTCTCAATTTATTTTTTTGTTTTCGAAATTAATGTTTTGGGTTGATCAGGACATGTCTTAACCTCCTCCTAAATTGATGGGTAGTGTTGGAGAAAAAAATGAAAAAAAAAAGTACCTCTACCGTCGTGACACGCGTCACCGGGGGGGGACATCCCCCCCCCCCCCCCCTTCACTCCACGGAGTAACTCTGGGAAACCCAAAAGACTGTTTTTCGACCCATTGCATTAAAAAAAAGAAGTTGTCCCAAGGTAGGGGTTTGCGCTTTTTTGTGTGTGTGTGGCTGGTTGAGCTACTCAAGTGTACGAGAACTATCGATTAGTCCGTGTGATATATATATATATATATATATGTTTTGGCGCATAGAAGTGTTGGTCGGGTTGCGCGAACGAATGCCCTTTTTTTTTCACATAGGCAATATTCGGGTGGCAGCGCATTCTTGTACGTCCATTTGTGTTGGTCGGGTCGCGCGAACGAACGTCCTTTTTTTTCCCGAATGTTGTGTTTCGGGTGGCAGCGCATATTGTTGTACGCCCATTTCTCTGTTTGATTGTTTGGCTTCTTTCTCCTCCGAACATTTTTTCGGAGAAGCGTTCCATGAAGTAGCATACGTACTACCTGGTAGCTCGCTCGGTTCAACTGTTGGTTGAAAACCTTGCTGGTTGTTATCTCTTCAAAAACCTTACCTGGTGCGTGTTATTCATAGTATATAGTGTATCGGCGGCGTCATACACATGTGCATGCTTTTTTATTGGTCTTCGTTTTCAGCTTCTCGACGATTTCTTCCGAGAATATTCATGAGGTCTGGTCTCTTCTTCAAACTCTTGTGCGTATCCGTGACAGCGCACATGTTATGTGATTTTTGGTCTCGTGTTGGCTTCCCCCAACAATTTTCGGAGAAAATTCCATGGAGCAAGCTACGTAGAGTAATCCGCTCGGCTCAACTATTGATTGAACGCCCTACCATTTGTTATATCTTCTTTAGAAAATATGCTTACTAGTTTATCGGCGACGGCACACACACGTGCGTTTCTTCTTTTTTGTTCCTTCGTTTCCAACTTCTCGAAGATTCTCCTGAGAAAATTCATGAGACGTTTGGTTCTCATTCGCGCAACTGCTGATCAAAATAGAGACCTCAACTGTCCTCATCCAAAAAAATCACTTACACTACGCCAAAATCGGCGGTGGCACACGTACGTACGCACGCTTTTTGGTTTTGTTTCTCTCTCACGTCAGCTTCTCCAAGAATTTTCCGAGAAAATTCACGAAGTGGCTCGGTCTGCGCTGGACGAAGTGGTGGACGGGTTCTTGAAGGCTAACGGCATCGTGGCTGACCACCGCATGACCTTCATGGAGCGCACGAGTCTCCGGTCGGAGTGCCGCCGCCTGACACAGTTTCTCCGCTTGGTGGATTTCATCGTGGTCGACACTCTGAGAGATTTGGTAAGACCAAGGCAAGGCTACAGTAAGATGGAAATATTCATATTCAGACCCTATATTTGTCAGCGGCAGAAAACACTCGAGTGAGTGGCTGCCCCATTTACTCGAAAGGATTATGGGGAAGGCGTAGAGCTCTTCGCTTGGGGACGCTCAGAAACGTGCACCCAGAAACATTCTTTGCAAACACGTCGTGCTAAGATAGAGTGGTAACAATTTTCTTCATGCCAAAAAAGTTTTTGCTGAAGTACGGGCCATTTTATCCCACTGTCGCCACACTGTTATTACATTCATCGTTTTCGCATTTTTTTTTTGTCTTGTTTTTGCTCATCGTCTCTACGAGTACTATCTTCGCACTTTTTTCTCTCTCGCTTTCTTCCTCCCTAGGCGTGGCAAAAATAGATTCCAGGGTCACCAAGCACAGGCTCTTCCTCCCCCCTCCCGACTACGATACGTGCCTTCATTTTTGTCGCGAGAAGACTTCCTTCAGTCCTTTCCACCTTCCCTCGTTGACTCACGTTGAAGTGCGCCGTATTGCCCGCTGTATACCCTAGTGCCGTGGGGTTGTTCAGCTGGGTGAAGCGTACCTTGTTCTCGAAAACATTGTGTTTTGGGCAAGGAGATGCTGAAAAATCACCTCTTTTACCGCACTAGTGGTGGCATGCGTCACTAGGGTGTCACTCCTGTCGCAGCATGCGTTTGTTCAGGGGGGGGGGGGGAGGGGCTGGTGCGCTGCGGATACATTCCCTTCCGATTTGACAGACGTTATGATGTGTTCAGAATGCCTCTTGCACCGCGGCTAGTCCCTCGTTGTTGGTATTATGTTTGCGCTCAGCAGGGCATGGTTGCGGCGCCGCGGACGCTTTCCCTTGCTTCGATGTTTCGCGTGTTCGGGGCCCCCTCCTGCGCCAACCGCGGGTGTCGCCGATGTTTTAGAGATATTTTCTGTTCCAAGCTCTCGTGGGCCGCGGATGTCCCTAGCTTTTGGTTGCTTTGTGGCCAGGGCCTCGTGCGCCGCAGGTATCCCCTATTTTGTCCTATACCTACCAGATAGTACATTTTATTTTGTGCCGAAAAGGCGTCGTGCGTCGCGGATATCCCTTAACATATTGTGCGCCGCGGACATCCCCTTTTTTTCGGGAGGGGGGGGTCCCTTTTCGTGGTCACGACGGATACAGTAGGAGGGGTCCTCCAGTGAGGCAGTGGTCTGGACGCGTGCTACGATAGAGGTATACCTTTTTTTGGCTGAAATGGTTCTGAATGACGGGGCTCCTTAAGCCAAAATCGTAGGAAATGGGCATTTTTTTTGTTTTTGCATGATTTTTCGTCAGCGTACCTTGGCCGTGGAGGAATTTTTCATCTCCGTTATGTAGCAAGTTTCGATTTTACTCCAAATCATATTGTTGGGAGGGGATAGGTCTTAAGCTGCCCAAATTGAGGAATCTCATAAAAAGAGTGGTGCACCTCCTCTATCGTAGCGCGCGTCTGTGCCAGAACATTATGATGACCGCCTTATCGGGGGAACCTGCCTTATTCAGGCCAGGTTACGGGCGCAATTACCCAGTCGCGCCAAGTGATTTTGACCGCCTTATATACGGATGCCGCCTTGTTGGGGGACCCCAACTGTACTGCTTTCATAAACCCCCAGGACTGTTGATAATCACACACCCCTTGCGGATAAATAGACTAAAGGACTCACGCGTCGGGCAGATGAGCTATCTCCGCTTGACGATCTAAATGTGTGGGGGGGGGGGAGACCTGTGTCTGGTATAGTTCGTGTTACCCGATGGGAACCGTACTGTCTGTTTTTTCAGTGGTTGGATGTGTACTCCACGTATACAGACCCCTGCAGAACATGTCATAACGGCAACATAGCATCTGTTGTAGATTATTTATATTATCTACGTGATCTAATCATGATCTACACGAGGTGTGAAAGGATCGAAACACCCATTGGTTGATCCGGGGATGCTCATTTTTATCATCCCCCCCTTCCCTAAACTAAGATCCCGGAGTTTCGCACATATTTTCAAGAGTTACTTATTCACATCGAGCTTATATTTATTAGCGGACACTGGTACAAGAAAAAAAAAAGCGTAATGAGCGCGCAAACTGTTGGAGGTGTCTTTAACAGGAGTAGGAATGTCGCTCCGTTTCGAAAGGAACACGTGGTCAATGGTCGAAGTAACTAAGTCAAGCAGCAAATGAGTACGTCCCCCCCCGCCATGCACAAACCGAGTACACCCGCCTCCCCGCCTGGTTGGTGAAAACGCTACGTGCTCCGTCCCGGCATAGTAGGGATGCGAGGGTCTATGGTCATACGACCGCGGCCGTGCACATACTGAGTACACACCCCCCCCTTCTTTTGAGCCTCCGCTCCCCTGCCACATGTGCCGTTCCCGCGTTGTAGGCACGCGAGGGTCTACGGTTTATCTACGGTCTTGCAGACTACGGCCCAAAACTATATCATTACCGTCCGTTCCCTTTGCCAACCCCCCCCCCGAACACGGTGCCTCCCTCGCGTCATGGGTGTATTTTTAGTCCTGAGCTCAGTTGCCGAGGCGGCACGGCTCGTCGCTCCCCAGAATACGATGATGGATTGTTGATATATCTGCCTATCCCGTGCGAGGCTCTACGATCCTAGTAACTCCGGACACGCATTTGGCATGAGATACGAGCGCAGTCCCCCCCAAAAAAACGAGAACTCCTTCCCCTCCCCCGCCCGCCCCTGACACCCTCCCCTCCAACACGCCCCCCCACCTTCGATGTGTTGCTAATTGATACAACCCCCTCCAACACGCCTCCCCCACGGTTGGTGGATTACTTTATAGGTCCTGGGCTCAGTTGCAGAGGCGGCGCGACTTGTCGCTCCCCGGAATATTCTGATCGTAGACAATCTTCCTAGCGGCGAAACGGCCAACAATATTCCCGCCGCGAAGGCGGTAGGGGTAGGGGGGGGCGGAGTCGCCGACTTCTCCGACAGCAGTGGAGGAAGAGCTTCGGCAAAAGGTGGCAGAGGAAAGTCTGCTGGGGGAGGCGTGCGTGGAACGGGGGACGTGGGGACGGCGTCTGCGTTGACGTCGTCGGCAAGGGATCAAGTCCCGCTCTTCAGGTTAGTCCCATAGAATAATTGGTCGTGGTGGTACTTCGAAAACATGCGTGTTGGGACATCTAATGTGTGTGTACACGTAGGCTACGTTGTTATGTCTACGTGGGTCTTTGTGGGGTTTTGGTCCCCCTCAAACCGGGTCATGTAGTTTCCGTGAACAAAACAAGGCTTGACAACTGAGTCCTGTTGGCCCTGGCATTGTCAGGGAAGTCACCGACCTGTATCCTTCGCGGGGGTTTGCAAACCCCGTAACTCGGGCGGTCGACGTATCACACGCAGCTTGCAAAGATGAGTTAAGATTCAAAATTCGATCTCACAGCTGAAGCGTAATTTTCGTCTTCCCTACGAGTAATATACATATATATACATATATATATATGTGTGTGGGCGGGGGGGGTGCTCACTTTGTTACAGACCTTAGTCATTCGACCATTGACCACGCATCTCTTTCGACACGAAGCACCGTTTTCACTTTCTAACAGAGACACCTCCAACATTTGGGCGTCCAGCACGTTTCCTCCATGTATTACATGAAAAACCGTTTTGCCTTATCTTATTTGCTTCTGTTCTATTGGGAGGGGGGGGAATCGATTTGTTGCTATTCTCGGAGATCGGGAAGAAAGGCATCCTCTCCTAGAACAACGTGGTGGGGTTGGAGGAGGCGTACGTGGTACGCGGAACACTGGAGAGACGGCAGTCGGCGGTCCGTGCCGGAGACGTCTGTCTTCTTCTCGCCTGTGCCGCTGTTCAGCCTTGTTTTTTTGTCTCGAAGGCGGAAATAATGTGTTGGTAATAGCTAATATGAAGACTAGGCGTGAATTATATGTTATTAGAGGCGTGCTACGATGATGATAGAGGAAGTGCACCACTTTTTTTCTTAATTCTACCCCTCACTTTCGGAGCTTAAGACGTGTCCTTCTTAACCCGAAAACCGATTTGGAGGAAAATAAAAGTGCTATGATACCACCGTATGAACAACTCCATGGGCTTGGTACACAACGAGAATCACGCAAAAAAAAATGAATTTTCATTTTCCCGACGATTTTGGATCAAGCAGCCCTCGTCATTCAGAAAACCGTTTCAGCCAAAAAAACGGTATACCTTAACACCTCTACAATGTATTGCAGACGATTTGGGGTTAAGGAGCCCTCGTCATTCATAAAAAACCATTTCAGCCAAAAAACGGTATACCTTAACACCTCTACAATGTATTTCAGACGATTTGGGGTTAAGGAGCCCCCGTCATTCAGAAAATCATTTCAGCCAAAAAAAGGTATACCTTAATACCTATATTTCAGACGATTTAGGGTTAAGGAGCCCCGTCATTCAGTAAACCATTTCAGCCAAAAAAAGGTATACCTTAATACCTCTACAATGTATTTCAGACGATTTGGGGTTAAGGAGCCCCCGTCATTCAGTAAAACATTACCATTTCAGCCAAAAAACGGTATACCTCAACACCTGTACAATGTATTTGAGACGATTTTGGGTTAAGGAGCCCCCGTCGTTCAGAACAATATTTCAGCCAAGAAAAGGTACCTGGTATACCTTAACAGCTCTACAATGTATGTCAGACGATTTTGGGTCAAGGAGCCCCCGTCATACAGGAAAGCATTTCAGCCAAAAAAAGGTACCTGGTATACCTTAACACCTGCACAATGTATTTCAGACGATTTCGGGTTAAGGAGCCCCCGTCATTCAGTAAACCATTCCAGCCAAAAAAAAGTATACCTGCGGTGATTCAGAAACAAAAAAGCCGAAAAATGGTGTACCTTTTTCGTAGCACGCGTCGATCGATGGTGAGAGTCCCGAAAGAAGAAAACCTCGGACCGTGGCCACGGCAGGGGGGGTGGAATTATTTTTTTTCCGGTAGCTCGAGGTCACTCGCGCGAGTGTGAGCCCCATCTTCGTCTGCGGCCTTTAGCCATCGTTGTGTTTCACGGATCCCGGTCGCCGCAGTGGTCTAGTGGTTACCCTCCAATACTACTACTACTACTACTACTAGCAGCGTTGGCCCTTGAATTCGAATCTCACCGCCGTGATGAGAGATTGATTTTCTTTTAGCAAAAAAATGCCAAAAAAAAAAAAAGGATCAACTGCTGAGAGCCCCTGGCAGCGTGTGGGTAGGCACAATTCGACGCGAGGCGACAAGGGAAGAAAAAGCTGATGAAGTCTTCTCGCGATGAAAAGGAAAAAGCACGTGCCACAGTAGTTGAGAGGGGGGGAGAAGGGCCCGCTGTATGCCCCGGGGTCTGAGTTACTACTGGGGAGGGAGCACGAGAGTAGCACGAGGATAATAAATGGGATGAAGAAAACAGAAAAATGGGATGGAAAGCTACGATGCGCCTAAATAGCCGCCTCTCAGGTATTTTTTGCAGTACGGTACAGACTCACTCGAGCAAGTGGTGAAAAACCGGTAGGGAACATAGGGATACCCCGCCCCCGCCCCCCCCCCTACTGTAGCCTCTGCCCTCGGAAACAGCAGGAAACCCGTGCGCAAAGTCTAACTCCCGTCTTATGCCTACTTCCCGCTTAAGCTTGTATTTGCATCACTCCGTTTTGCTGTCCTTGCTTCCCCCTTTCCCAACACTTGCTCTTTACTTTTCCCGCTTTAAAATCCTAAGTCGCGTC